>VZTU01022777.1:10511-27992 GCA_013400835.1 Zapornia atra
AAAATGAGTTTAACCTTTCTGGGATACGATTGTTGTATTACATTTTCCAGACAGGGTACTATAGCAAAATGATACTAATATCACAAGTGCAGGTTAACTTAGAATGACCAATTTGAGATGCTGCAGGACTAGTTTTTCAGGCAACTTAACATTTTGTTTTATATGCTCCAATTATAGATCTCACTCACTGTCCCCGCTGACTTCCAGATACTCTGCAAATTAGCAACATACTAGTGACCTGTCAAGACTACCACTCAATATTGTCATTTATATTACTTGTTAAATATCAGCATCCAATTTGCGTGGCAGAAATAAGCATGGGAACCAGTTTGCAGAACATTTATTTAGCTGTCAAAATTAAGACGTATCTGATAACCTTCTATCTCATTGACAACTGCACTTCCATTCTCTGCATCAGTCAAGGCAGAGGTTCAATAGACAGCAATGCCTTTGCTTATAAAGCCCTGGTTAACTCTTTAAGCACTGGCTGCATGCATCTTAGGAAATTACATTCTAGTTTCTTTGGACTCTTCAAAGTTTGACTCTGCATGGGGTACTGCTAAAAATGTAGGAAATAGCAGGTTTAAAAGGCTGCTAGTTTACTCTTACCCTAACAAAGCACTCTTGCAGGCCTAGGCAAACAACCAAAATCAGTGTTTCAGACTGAAACAAATGTACATATGGTTCTCCAGACATTCAAGGAAGAGAAATAAAAATGTTTCCATATGTACAGATGTAATCCAAATCCTGAATTTCAGTGTGTTTTGGAAACGGTGGAGAGTCTTACGAGCAACAGCATTTCTGATAACATAATTCTCATTTATTTATATTGTGAATTAAGTGTCAGACAGTAATATGTTTTTCTCAAAAAAAATACCCTAAACAATACAAAAGGTATTGTTCATTAGGATTAAGCTATAATGTTGCTTTGTGAATTCATTTTGTGCCTATTCAGTCCTTTATTTAAATTTTATGTGTGGGAGTTAGGCTAGTTTAATTATTTCTCCAATAAGCATTATTTTTTTAACAGGAAGCACGAGCTATCCTACTCCAATTAGAGATGTGGTTATCTTTATCACAGAGTAGTTATATTTACAACATACTGTAAAATGTTTTCCCTTGTACATTAATTGTCTGTTGCCTGCTACAATGTTATATTAACTCTGTCAAGATAATTATTTTATATTTAAAGAATGCTAAGCATATAATTCACATTATAAAATGAAGCAAAAAGTATGCAAATACATGAAGTGAGCATTTCTATTTCAACACATAGTGCTTTGTACAGCTATATTTGACAAGAGCATTAAAAAGGAAGCACTGTATTTCTGTTGAGTGTGGATGACATGGAAATGTATATTATGAAGCAAGAGTTTCTATAGCAGGCAGGGGTTTCTCTAGATGACATCTCCTTCCATTTCTACAACCTGTCAGCTATTTTTTTTGTCACCCGTGATCTTTTAATCTTCACCAGTACTTTGGACTCATAAAAATTTATGTATTTACTTTTTACTTTTCAAATTACATTCCAGTTTCAGTGGCTTGATCATGTCTACGAGCAAGTAACCCTTTGCTTGAAAAAGGGCACTGCTTATCCCACATCATCTGGAAGCATTTGGTACATTGACAGAGATACTCAGTGGAAACTACAGTGTGAGCAGGTCTAGCGGCAGCTTCACCCCTCATTGAGCTCCATGCTTTAGCACTCCATGTGGCAAATTCCCTAAATCTTTGAGGTACACGGGAGGACCACATAGTATGCTCCCATGAAAAACACCCCAAAATCTCAGATCTGCATCCTCACATTCTTACAGTCCATTTGTTTCTTTAAACTACTTAAGCTCTGCTATACATCTAAACCAGGAATATTTCATTGCTATTCTATGCTATGCCTACATAATGTTATTTCCTGTCTCTTGTGCTTCTCCTTAGCCATCAGGGAAAAGTCTCATTTGGTCTCCCAGAAAGGTCCAGTAATAGATGCGACTTGCAGTTAAAATTAAATATGTGATGCACCAAAGCACCGCAAATGTATTTGAAAGGAGATTAGGCTTAGATTTGTCCTGCATACTATTTTGTTGGCTTATTGTCTGAGGTTTTTTTTTTTTTTATTCTTTATCTCTTGTTCCGAGTGATTATTACCTTCTTGGTCGCAATAACATAGCTTTGTGTGATTGTTAGTAGTTAGCTCAGAAAAACAACTGAAATTCTATTAGCACAAAGAATATCGATTTGGTGGTCTGATCAATTCTACCCAGAAGACATAGCCTGCTGACAGTGCACACCTGCTCTCCTGAACGCTGAGAATGTACCATATTTGTTCTGTATGAAAGTAAAACCTCTACACCAGTACAGGCCCTTCAGCAGCTCTCAGTTTACTCAATTTTCACTTGCAATACAGCTATCTGTGGCATTGTCTTGTTAATATTAATGCCTCTGTGTGCTGACAGCTCATATAAATAAGCGTTAATGGAACAGTTAGTCATGAGATGACAACTTTTCAATTCAAAATTCTCACACAAGTTAAGTGAGACAACAGCTGTTATGAAATACATGAAATAGGATTAAATCTGTGGCAGAATATTGCCCAAAGTTCTGGCCATCTCAATTTCAAAAAGTTATAGTGGAAAGATAAAAGTACAGAAAAGCTCAATAAGGATGGTCAGATGTGTAGAATGGCTTCTCTGCAAGATGCATTACAGCATCCTTTGAACTTCAGGAAGAGGCTGAGCTGTCTGAGCAGGCATATGGCCAAACCCTTCAAACCTGTCATTGCACCATCCACTTATATCAGCAAGACTGAATACAGTGATCTTCACATGTGTCTTATTGGTTTTTTGTTTGCTTGGCTTTTTGTTTGCTTGTTTACTAAAACCAGACTGAAATGAATATAGGTAGGTGCCACATCTATTGCAATGGCTAAAGGGACAAACTCCTAGTGCAGGCCATCACCCTTTTCACTTTTTCTCTACTTTTTCTGAAAGCTCTTCAATACTTTCAGCAAGACTGTTTCTACAGAAACTAATAATTTATGGTTTGGTAACTCATATTTAAAAGCTTCTGCTCCTTAAGTGTGGAGATGAAATGTATTTGTTTTTTCAGGTTCTAGGCCTACATAGATTATACTGATGTAAAAAAGATTTATGCTTATAAAGTTAATGGTTATCCAGTGATATGGGTTTGAGAATCATATTTTGATTTGTGTTTTAAATTAGGAGTCCAGATAAAGGAGGTATAAACTGATTAAATGACTATGTCAAGGTTTACACAAAAGACCTTCTTCATATTTTCCATTTCATTGTAAAATGCTTCATTACAGAATAATATTTTAGATTATTTCACATCTTCCAATCATGAATTCTTTTTAAATCATATTTTTACCATACATCATCTGAAGGAGATTGGGATATATGGATCAAATTCTGCTTAGCCTTAACAATTATTCTAAGGTTAGCTAACTCTTATTTTAAGAATTCCCTCTGCCAGAGGGAATCCAGAAGGCACCCTGAGTGTTTATACCCATGGAAACTGGAGACTTAGTGTATTGGTTGCATTAGCATTTTTGAAGTCTTACTTTAAAAGAACAACTATTTTCAGGTGATTTAATTTAATTTCTGATTATAATATTTCAAAGGAGCAAATGTCCATTATTTTCCTAAGGCATATAGATAGGTATGACCACCAAATGTAAATTACTAACCAGGCAGTAGTATTGCCAAGAGAAACTTCAATAAATATGCACTTAGAGACTAGAAGTAATTTATTTTTATTAATTAATTTTTACACATCAGCAATTCCTCTCTTAACTTGCATTTTCAGACATTATATATAGGCATATCTTGCCCTTATTACCAGCAAAAAAGGATCCTTTGACTTGCTTTTAACTACTATACCTTTTAAGTATTATGTCTTTCCATGTCAGATCTGTCTTCATTTTTATTCTTCCACAAGTTTCATTGCTGCTAGCAGCAGGAAATTAAAAATAAATAAACCAATAAAAACTCACATAAGAACACAAGAAAAAGCTAAGTAGCCATCATCAAGCCCTGAAATAACTGTAACAACACTGAACTGTTACCAACTGTATGAGCAAATAAAAAAATTACTGAAGGCGTGAGGGAAAGTGGTGATTCTTTTATTTACAAAGCCAATGCAATAAATCAGGGTTAAGATGTAAGGGCTAGTAAAGAGAGGGAGGAAGAACCACAGTGACTTTGAACTGGGAATTTATTCCAGACCATGTTAGTACATTGGGCCATAACCCTACACTTCCGTAACTTTGCAGTACCAAACCAAGTACCTCTGCAAAACCACCTCATCCTGAAAGAGAAAAATGTTAACCCTGTTCTCAGAGATATCTTATCCTGGAACTGGGTACTCCATGGAATAGACTAGTAATATCTTCTTGGTAGCATGGTGTGATCGACATGGAAATCAGCATTATTTTCTTTTCCAGTGGTCTTGTGATTTAACCCCAGGCACTAACTAAGCACCATGAATCTGCTTGCTCACCTCTCTCCACCAAGGGGATGAGGACGAGAAAGGAAAAAACTTCTGGGGTTGAGATAAAGTTTAATAGGATAATAAGATGATAAGGGAATAATAGTAATGATAACTGATGCACAAATGCAATTCCTCATCACATATGGAAGAAAAAAACAATGTGATACCCAGTCTGCTTCCAAGCAGCGATCCCACCTTCTGGCTTTCTTCCCCAGTTATTTGTGAAGCATGTCATCCTATGGTATGGAATATCCCTTTGACCAGTCTGGGTCAGCTTTCCTGGCTGTGCACTCCCAGCTTCTTGTGCACCTGGAAGGGTGTGAGAAGCTGAAAAGTTCTTGACTTAGTGTACACGCTACAACTACATAGGAACAACTAGAAACATCAGTGTGTTAGTGGCATTATTCTCATCTGAAGTCCAAAACACAGCACTACACCAGCCACTAGAAAGAAAATTAACTCTATGGCAGCTGAGATCAGGACAAGTGGTTTATATGTTTTAGCTGCCATGACACTGTTTTTTTAGAGTGACAAAGCTGGGCACATGTTGGGCACTGATGCAACCCTTTCTCTAACATTTCAACAGACAATGTCACACAGGCATTGAGGACAACAAGAACTAAAGAAATTGTGCTCAGAAGTATGTGGATATGTCAGCTCTTCCCTTGGAGCAAAATCAGCTGTACTTCAAATGTTTAGGGATGGAGCTTTACAGGAATCAGTTGTCTTAGGTACACAGCACAGACACTTGCAGTGGGATATGGAGTCAACAAAGATTCTGCTGAGATTCTCTGGCTGAAGCTATCTGAACTTTAGCTGAGGGAATGTGCTGTTACTTGTCACTCGCTCAAATTACTCCATGCAAATGCTTATAGGGCCTTTTTCATATAATCAGCTAGCTGTAAAAGGTCCAAATCATTAAATTTTGCTGTACAGGAAATGCAGATTGTAGTACTTTCTCACCTCATTCCCTGGGAATTCCAATTACCATTCTTAAGCAGCAGAAAAGAGGAAGAGACTGAAAGGAAATTTTTCTTTAATAGTATCATCCATTTAATACTTTTTTTTCTTCTTAGACTTCCTTCTGTCAGTCTTGCAAATATGGACCTCTCTAATGTATCTGACACAGTACAAGACCAAAATCCAGAATATCTAGATAAACTAAATAAGTGGGGAAGGTCAAACTTAGTTTTTAGATAGGGGGAGTTGCTATTCATCTGCAACATCAGAGGCTTGATTTTTCACTCCCTTATTGTGTAGAAACTCATTATGGAAACAAAGCTATTAATTTCAGTGGGATTTCTCATTGCTTAAAACAGTAAACTGCACAAATATAGGAGCACTGTCTGGCCTTTGGATAAATCCAAATTTGCCCCGAAATTATAAGGCACTCAGAAAACACCTAAACTGAAGCTCAGCCCAAGGTACCCATGCAAGTTGTCAGTACCAGTGACAGGAAAACTGTATCTACTGAAGGTTTTGATGGAAAGTAACCTATTCATTCTTCCACAAGAACTTTTTTTCTCTCATTAAATCAAGACAAGGTTTGAAATTCTAAAACTATGCAGAAAAGGATAATTCAATTCCACAAATTGAATTTTAGAATTTGGTTTTTATTTCAGAATAGGAACAAAGCATTAAAAAACTTCTCTGCCCATGGTGGGTATTAAGATTAGTGAGTTTTAGAACTCTGTGTCTACATACGATCAGAGCTGTTTTTCTCAGCTAAATGTGTGATTTCATAACAGATAATACAGGAATAATTCAACAAAACCATTAAAAACTACAAATCCATGAAGGCTGCTGTTAGTTCTGCAGCATTTATAATCTCTAATCTTGAATTCTCTTCTGATTGAATCCAAATAATTTCAAGGCCTTACACAGCATCAGTGTGTGAATAAATAGTATGAAATAGATTTTCCTATTTACTCTTTCAATTAATATTTTCACTACACCATTTTTTTCCAGAGCTCTCAAGTTTTCATGATGCACAGAAACATTTCAAAATCAGTATTTATGGTAAAAGAAACCTTCTCCAATTTTATAGTGCCATTAGGTGCAAGTTATCTCACATTGTGTATTTAGAAACATTTAACGTTAATAATTTCTGGGTAATATAATCTGTAGTTACTGATATGCTATCATACTGCTGTAAAATATCAATATATCATCTTAACTGCCTAATATGTAATTCTGCTGCTTTCCAGGAGAGGACAGAGTTTCCAATAGAGAAAATAAATATGCAGTTTTAAAACATCTGTGTTTTCCAGAAGATCAGTGACAAGGTTAAGATTTCTGGTATTCCTGGTATATAAAAGAAGAAAATGTGTTTTCTTCTAGATGCATATTTTTTCCAGTGATACCTCTTGAAAATTTTTGCTTTGTTGGGCTCACTGCTAACATTTTTTCCATTTTTATAATTTCTTAGGTAACAAGATCAGGAGGTTTGTATTCAAAGGAAGCACATAAGAGTTAAAAACAACTACCCAGACATCAGCAGCAGGTTTTTATCTGTTAGTCAAGGCCAAGTGCTTTTACATCCCTTGGTTTGTTCAGCCTGGAGAAAAGGAGACTGAGGGGAGACTTCATTGTGATCTATGGCTTCCTGATGAGGGGGAGCAAAGGGACAGGAGCTAATCTTTGGTGACTAGGGATAGAACCCATGGGAACGGTGTGAAGTTGAGATAAAGGGGGTTTAGATTGGATATTAGGAAAAGACTCTTTACTGAGAGGGTGGTCAGCCACTGCAACAGGCTCCCCAGGGAGCCAAGGTCGGCTGAGTTCAAGTTCAAGAAGCGTCTTGACGATGCACTCGGTCACTTGCTCTGACTTGTCTGGCCCTGTGTGGAGCCAGGAGTTGGACTCGATGACCCTTATGGGTCCCTTCCAACTATCAGATTCTATCATTCTATGATTCAACCAAATCAGTCTAAATAACCTATAATGTAATTGTTCTATTAAATAATTTCTCTTTCTCATTGAACACAAGAGTGGATCAGGCTTTTGGACATCTAAGCCCTGCTGAGACAGAGTACTTGAGAGTGGTTTAAACCCACTCTTCCCTGATGCTGAGAGAGAAACCCCCATATCCTTGAAGGGGATTTGGACAAGAATTCCTTTGAGCAGACTTCAACAAAGAAAGAAGCAATGTTTGGCAGATTTGGCAGCCTCTCTGGAGCTCCCTTTCTGTTGTCCCAAGTCTGCTCCCAGATCTTGGCTCTTTCTGAAGCCAAATTCAAACCAACCTCAGGTCATTTGTGAAAACCATTCCAGCACACTAAGTAAACAGAGCATTTGAACCCCAGATCTGTGAATGTCTCTACAGGGGACTGAATTAGTTTTTCCTCCTCAGCTTTCTGAGACTTGCACTTCTTTTCACAATTTCTGAAAAACAAATGAATTTCAAAGTAAGATGACTAATAACCATGGCAAGTCAAAAGGTCATCTGAGGAAATGTCCTATTTGTATTGGCCATATCAGCTAGCTGGCAGTACAGACAACTATTTCACAGCTAGCAGGCTGTTCTCCATTCCAGAATGAGAAATAAGAAACCCCACTCTTTGATCAGTCAGATTCTTTCAGCTGAGTTCTTATATACTCCATCCTGGAATAATAAATGATAAATATCAGTCACCACTTACTGCTTATCAAAGATACTATTTTTAATTTGAAAAGAGATTATTTTTCTTTAACTTTCTAACTTTCTTGCTCTCCTGTTCAGATGCAAGTTGCTATATGAATGCAAATTGGATTCATTTATTCAATCGTTTATCCATCTCCAGCTTTTGATAAATATGATAAGACTTGTCTCAGGGACAGGGGAGAAGATGACTGATTCCATTTCAGATTGAATGGTTACTAAGAGCTAAATAAAAAATTGTGCAGGAGTAAGCTCTTTAATACAAAGAAAGCCCACTGTTGCAGTTCCTGATTATATTTTAACATTGGACAATGATTTTTGATTGTGGTAGATTAAGCAAGATCAAATTTCTTCTATGAATACAAAAAAATATGTTTGCTTTTACATCCATAGTGGGATTTAGTCACAAAGAATCCTTTGTTACCATGTCTTTCAATAAACAGCCATGTATCCATGCCTACTCTTTTTTCATTCAAAAAGCCATTGCTTTGTTTCACGAGGTATCTATTGGTCAATTTTCTTTGTAATTTACAGCATTTTGATATAAAACATTGCAGGAATTTTCCTTTTACCTTATGGAATTTTTCTTCAGTATCTCTATCCAGTCAAATCCAATTACTAGAGAATTATTTTATTATTGTTTTTACTCTGGTTTTCAAAGATTTACCTTACATAGCCTGTAAATAAGACAAAGGCATTCTGGTATGTGGATGATTTAAGGGCAGAAAGACAATCTGATCTTGTAGTACTGTAATGCTGCAGAAGTATAAGTAATATGATGATTTTTTGGAGCAAGTGTAGTATTATTGGAGACTAAGAAAATACCTCATCCATGTTTAAGCAGAAGCAGTGCACTGGTGCAACACTTCTTTTCATGAGAATGGCCACCAACTGAAACCTGCATTTCAGTTTCCAAGGAGAAAAACAGGAAAGAAACATCTCCAGATCGATTCGATCTCAGACACATTTTCTTAAAGCTCTTATGGCTTCAATTGTGTTTTCTATACTTACCACTGTGTGAACAATAGCTTGGATGTTTGCAGGGTGTTGCAGTGTCTCCATCTCATGTTTTAGGATGCTTGCTTTTATTTTTGTCATAGTCTGCAATTCATTTGTTAAATTGATTTCAGTGGAAGTTAAAGTGCATTACAGATGACCTCACATCACTAACAACCACTTAGAAAGCAGCTGAACTTACACTCTAAGAGCACTAAGAAATAGGAGTATCCAGAAAAGTTCTCCATTTGCAGCAGTGCCCACCAGTGTGATTAATGTTACTGTAAGTCCACTGACACCTCTTTATCCCAGCAATAAGAAATTTTCAAATGTTTGTATACAGCTATATCATTATTTCCTCTACCCTCCTTGGTTAACTCAAGCAAATCAGAGACATCATCTGGCTCTTAAAAAGCAACTGAGCTGCGAGAGTTTCTTCTGGTCCAGGGAAGCTCTCCCCCAAAATAATTTGGGTTGTATGGCTGTTGTTTCAGAAAATACTTGAAAAGTTCTTTGGCTCTAACACTCTGGTACACTTCTTTCGGCACGGTTCTCCTGAAAGTCTCATGGTCTCATGCTACATCTAACACACTCCCATAATAAAATCTCAACTGCAGACCAGACCTCACCTTTATATAAGGCAATCACAGCATTACCAGAAACAGGTGGGGTAATCTGGTTCTCCCTAAAAAGACATCTGTCCTCCCTGTACTGTGGAGGAGCTACAGAAACAAGGACATTCCTAGCTGCATCCCCCCCTTGCCTTACATGCTAACATGCAGGAGGATAGAAGAGAGAACAAGACCCAGTGATGTGGTAAAATGAATACATTAGAGATGACACATGTCAAGAGTACATGTCATAAGGCATATGCATGCCATACATCAAAACTAGAGCCTACAGCCAAAGATGTAGTGTATACAGTCCTTGAAATGAGACTGGGGTCACTGGCCTCTAGTTCTGGACCATGCCTTTCTTCTCTGCCGTGTTCTAAATTGACAGGGAGCCAGACAGCTCTGCAATACCAAAGAAAAGCAGCAATCCTCCCAAACACCACAGACTTTGCCCTCACTTTGTTCTCACTGGTACCAGAATCCACCCGTAGGACTCATCTGATGAGTAAAAGACAGATTCAGTATGAAATCAGTGTGATTTCTCTTGTAAGCCACCACCAGCCTTCATACACCACTGCATTTCACAGCCAGTCCTCTCTAGGCCTGACAACATTCACATGATAGTAAGTTTCTTCACACACATCTCTGCTTTTCAAGGACCCTGGTGACAGACACCCGTAGCTGAAATAGCCAACACCACTACAACCACTGGGATGGTTTGGCAATGTCCTTGCTTAAGCTATACAAGGCAGAGAAGATGCCCACAGTCGTTGACCATGCTGGCTTCCAGCCTGACACTCAGGGTTTTACTATCTTGGAATCTGCATGTCCCAGCAAGACCCTGCAGGGCCACTCTGAAGGGAACAGGAAGCCTCTGATTGTCACAAATAGCCACACAATCTAGAAACATAAAAGCTGAGCTATTCTGAGGTACAAAATGGCTTTCAGATACTACAAAGGTTTATTCCCTTGGAAAAGAAGAGATTCTCATTTCTGCCTTTCTCATGGAGAAAGTTCATAAACTCTAGCAATGGGCAAGCATAGCCTTCTTGGTGGCAATGAGTCTTCCCCAGCAGGCCACCAAAACTGTCAGCAGAAGTGGATGGGAAGCCTTTGCACATGAAAAACTTCTTTAGAGGAGTTTTGCAAAGAACATCAAACAGGTATAGAAAGGAGTGCACAGCCCCAATAGCATTACAAAAAAGCAGATTAGTTAGGGATGTACAGACGGGGTGATGATGTATGTAACATCCTCCATCATCCTCCTCACCACTGACTCATCAAGACCAGTGACTGGTAAGAGAAGACGATTTGGGGGGAACAATGGCAACCCTCATGGCACTGTCTCTTGCTGGGAAGGAATGGGTAACCAAGGCCTGGATCAGTGAGGCCTCCAAGTTTTTTAAAATTATGAGCGACCAAGCAGGCACAGCAGAACCTTATTCTCATGCTGATGCACATGGACAGCGCTTTTCTCCAAGAGTTCAGCAGGGTTGACCAGTCCAAACCTGGGGCCCTTCCTTACTCATTGCAGGGAGGATGACATGGGGTTGATGAGACAAAAGAAAGAGGAGCTTAGAGATATTGAAGACAGCAAGGGCACAGGCCCAAAGTCTGAGGAATACAGTCTTTTCCAGAGTTCAGGCTGACCAACCTGCAGCTGGGGGTAGCTTTCCTAATTTTTTTTTATATACAGGTTGCTTACTACTATAGATACAGACTACCAGTACTATATCAATTTGTTGTCAGGCTCGAGAAGGGGGTGGATGAGCAGGTTGAATGGAGTTTTTAAAGGTTCTATCTTTTAATCTTTTCTACATTTTTGTGTGATTTTTAATGGCATAAATGACAGAAGCAAAACTGTGCTTGCTAAATTTACAGGTAGCACCAGCGTACATGGTGGAGCACATTGGAGGACATATATATGTGTCAAATTTATCTCTGGGTATTTGGAAAAACAGGATTAAATTTAATGAGGAGAAATAGAAGACCTAAGGAAAGGTAAGACTGCAAATACAAAATGGATATTGACATTGCAATAGACTATAACTGGAGAAATACTCAAAAAAAAGTAAAACACTTAAGTGTGTAAATGGGAGCTCTGTATGTAAGACATGGCACTGTCAGTAAGAAACCCTTCTGCTGTACTCCATTAACAGGTACTCCTAATGTACATCTAGTTTGTGGTGTAACTGCTTAGGAATGCCATACAGGTGGAAAGAAAGCAAAAATAATGACTACAAGTCTAAATAGTAGAACCAAAGGAAAAAGAAATGTTTTTCTTGGGTCTTGAGGGGTGAAGGAAGGAAGATTTTTCTGCAGATATATACATGGAAGATACAAAGGAAAAGAAAATGAATTTTTCATACCATGCAAGTAGGTGTAGGTTTCAATTGTAGAAAAGCAGATTTAAAAGACATCAGGGTATTTTCAAATAATAAGACTATACAAAGTCTAGAACAGTTTAATAAGGAGTGATTTTCAAGTTTTTGCTTCAGAGCTTGTTAAGAAGAGGTTGAAGAAAAATGTTTGCTGGGCTCACAAGAATACCAGACTTTGCATCTGCACGGGCTGAATGAGCTGAATGAACAGTCACTACTGTTCACACTTATTATTTCTGTGGAAGCATCAAACTTCTCATTTTTAATGAGTTAAGTCAAGTAACCAAACATATCCTTTAAAATATTTATTTGATGTCAAGTTTTTCAAATATGGTAAAATATTTCAAAGTTTAAAAACAAATGAAATCTAACACACACCTACCAGTATTTCTTTTACAGAGTGACTAAAAGTTAATTTCTTATTTTCCAGCACAGACAGATTTCTAGGTTAATATTTAGTGGACATCTCAGCTAAATGATCAAGCAAAAAAGTAAACTTATAAGAAAATTTGACGTCTTCACAGAAAGTAATATTTAGGTAAGTAAAATGTATAGGACGATGACTAAATTCCCACAGTCTATATAAGAAAACTATTGTCCTTTTCGAAAGTTTAAAATAACAAGTGAGAAAACTAAATTTATTTGATTTATTTCAGTAACATTTAAAAAAATAACCTAAAATGAAGTCAGATTGATTTATCTTGCCTAAATGAACACTGGAAATGTACAAATCTTAATAAAATTATAACTTGACGAGCTCCAGATTTCTGATTATTTAGGGGAAACATAAGTGTTAAAAGGAATGGGAAGTTCTCCTTTCATTCATTCCATCAGCCTGATACCAATTCTATTTGAGTCATATTTTTAAACTTTTATTTGCATGCATAAGGGGAAAATATTCAGGAAAAATTCTGGCTCTACTCAAATAAAGGGCAATTTGAACCACTGTGTATACAAATCAGCCCAAGTACTTTTAAAAAATGAAAACTGTATATAACGTATGGATAGGCATGTCTCCATAATGCTATGCCTTAAATTGCCTCATAGCTCAAGTATTTCAATGCTTTATTTTTTTATGAACATCACATGTTTATCTGGTTGAATGTGTTCTATTTTATCATAATTTAACATCTTCCCACTTTAACAGCATGGGCCAGATACTATTAGTCTTTTAGAATGACTAATATTCAGTAAAGAGCCTTTCTTTATGTCACTTCATAAATATTTAATCATAACCATTCACAAAAGCAATGCCCATACCGAAGAGGCCTAATTTAGGCACTGGTGATTTTTTGGCTCTTAATTTTATTGACTTTGACTAGTGATGATTGTTATCCAACCTTCTTTAAGGGACATGATGTCCCTTATCTCTGTTTCACTGAAGTTTTGTATATTGAAAAGGCTGTTTCCAATGCTAAATGTTATAGTAATTTTCTTCACAGAAAGTATCTCTGCATTCATTAGCATCTCCAGGAATTTTCTCTGTGATGGTTTTACCCAGGCTGGAGGCCAGATGCCCAAAGTCCAACACTCCCCTTTTCAGTAGGACAGGGGAGAAAACGTATATTGAGAGGCTTCAGAGTCGACATAAGGA
The DNA here is from genome assembly GCA_013400835.1 of Zapornia atra. NCBI lineage: Eukaryota > Metazoa > Chordata > Aves > Gruiformes > Rallidae > Zapornia > Zapornia atra. The sequence continues at coordinate 24,240 of VZTU01022777.1, forward strand.
CAATGAGAGATCATTCCGCAATTAGCACTGCAAGCAAAACAGACTCAGCACAGAATAAAGGAAACAAAACTCTCTAATTTATGACACTGCACTGCACACCCAGTGACACCAGAGTTGGATAAGATCTGGTCGCAACTCTGAAACTCTTATCAGACTTCCCTTTAGTCGTGATTTTGCTCCCTTCTTCCCCCGCATTGTGACATGGGAAGGGTCAGGGAATGGGGGAATGGGGGTTTCGGTCAGTTCCTCGTGAGTTGTTTTCCTTCTTGGCCGGCGGTGACAGGGGGGCATTCCTCACACCCTTCCCTTGCTCCAGTGTGGAGTCCCACCCACAAGAGATAGTCCTTCACAAACTTCTTCAATGTGAGTCCTTTCCCATGGGGCTTCAACTCTCCACCAGATGCCCCAGTATGGGTCACAGTCATAACATCATAGAATGTCTCTCAGTTTCTCAGGCCCAGACTGCTCCAGCCTGGTCCTCTCCAGAGTCACAAGCTCCCCACCAAACCTGCTCCGGCATGGATCTCTCTCTCTCGCTCATCTCTGTGTCTCTGTCTCTCTCCATGGGCTGCAAGTTCTGGCAGGGGCTTGCTCCAACACAAGTCACAGCATCTCCTTTATGTCTCCACCTGCTCCAGTCTGGGGCCTCTCCAGGGGCTGCAGGTGGGGTCTCTGCCTCTTCCATGGGCTGTAGGGGGACACCTGCTCCACCATGGATTTCTCTATGGGCTGCAGGGGCATCTTTCTCTCCAGCACCTGAGGCACCTTCTCCCACCCTTTCCCTGGCCTTGGTGTCTGCACAGTTTCTTACATCTTCTCACTCCCTCCTCTGGTGGCAAAAAGCATCTGCTTGCAGTTTTTTTCTTAAATGTGATTCCCACAGGTGCTGTGACTGTTGCTGATGAGCTCAGCCTTGGTCAGCAATGACTCCAGCCTTGAGCCGGCTGGTATTTATCTCTCAGGCCTGCAGAGAGCTTCTAGCTGCTTCTTGCAGAAGCCATCCCTGCAGCCCACTTCCCCCTTCTCCACCAGAACCCAGCTGTGCAAACAATGACATTCCCTAAGATAGTATTCCAGAACTTTACTCTGAAACGCCAATTGGTTTGAACCTGTGACAGAGAAAATTATAAAATTAAAAATAATTTAAAAAAACGAAAATTGAAAACCAGACTGAAACTATTCATTTTCAGATATTTCTATTATCAACTAAAATGATATACATTCAGCTGTAACCCAAAGGCATGCAGTAAACCAAGAACCTATAACTTCAGGTCTCAGAACAGCAGACGTGATTTTTTAAGTAAGAAAACAATGCTTCTAAATATTTTCTTGGTCTATCCATACTAAGTAGATACAGGACTACTCTGCATTTAGGGAAAATTAACAGAAGCCTTCACAGATCTACAGCCTTAAAATCGTAACTAAACACAACCACAGGGGAGAAACAGTTGAGAAGGAAATAGCGTTTTATGAGTTCTTTATGATTCTGTCCTCTGTGCTTGCACGCACACCACTGTTCAGCTTGAGCACTGTGATCTCTGTCTTTCCTCCCAGTCCTCCCTGACAACTTTTTGATGAGCAACACGATTTTCCAGTCTACAGATTCATTATGAATGACTGAAAATGTTTTGTTAGAATCCCTTTAGACCTGTCCATGGCCATATCAGTCAGCATATTGGTCACATGACATTCAGGGTGAAAGTACTTAATCTTGCCCTCTAGGTCCCTTGATGTGAACTGATCCTCTCTGCTTAAACGAGAATATTTCTAAATAACATGGATTTCCTTTTGCTAATTCTCCTGACTGTTCACCTCCCACAAGTTTTGCATTGACATCAGTAACACCAGCAGAAGTGTGGGGAGCACGGAATCCCAGAATCCCAGAAAAGTCAGGGTTGGAAGTGATCTCTGGAGATCATCTAGTCTACCCTGCCTGCTAAAGCAGGATCACCTAGAGCAGGTTGCACAGGATCAAGTCCAAATGTTTTTTAATATCTCCAGAGGAGACTCCACATCCTCTCTGGGCAGCTTGTGTCAGTGCTCATCTTTAGAGGGAAGTTTTTCCTCATGTTGAGATGTAACTTCCTGTGTTACAGTTTGTGCCTGTTGCCACTTGTCCTGTATTTTAGCTTACAGGGTATGCCTGTAAATGCAGCCTTCTTTTTCACATGTGTCATTATGCAAATACAAATAACAGGAGTTCAGATTAAGGAGAACAACCTCTGTGTCCTGCCTACCACATTTAGCTGATAAAACAACAGTTTGTCACTAGGAGCTGCTGACATTTCAGGTCTAGCTTAAAAGCTTCATGAAGTGTTTTAGTGCACTCTGCTCTCACCTGTAACCATCAGTAGTTCACATACAGCTTGAGCACAAAGTGTGAGCCCAGGGATACCAGGCTCAAGATGCATCCTCATCCTTCGCACTCACGCTGTGCTCATGTGTAAGACCAGTGTGTCTGCCCATCCTACTGATTTCTGTTTGTGGTGCCAAGCGGTGTGAGAGCCTGGGAGCAATCATCCCCCTCCTTCTTCTTATACGTACACATTGTTTTGCAGCAACAAACTATCCTTCTTTGTACATGGCTGCAGGCAAGTAATTCAGTGTCTTTATGAAACCATGAGGGCTGCTATATGGGTGGTTGCAAAAGGGGAGGAACAAGGAGTCTAGAATTATTAAAAACGCATAATACAAATCCCCATAAATCATCAAAAAGTCTAGTTTTATGTCATCAGGTTTTCAATTTTTTCTGTTCTTTTCAATCTATATATATTTCTAATATATATATTTATAGCTCTAAATCACTTTCAAGGTATTTTCTCACATACTTATTCAAAAGGAAATTTAAACATGGGAAGTTTCTTCATTTCCAAACCTCTCCACAAGCACTTTCACAAACAGCAGTTTCTTATTCTTTTATTCTATTATTATTATTATTACCTTGGCATATGCAAAACAAAGCAAATAATAGACTAACATGTACCTTGCCCTGAATACCAGTAGGGAAACAGTTTAAACTCTTTTTTTCAGAATCAATATAGTCTATATGAAATCTCTGAGAAGCCAATATAAAGTAAAATATCCTAGTTATAACAAGGTATATGAGTGATGGACACACTTTGTCCAAATTAATGTAAAATTATTTAGAAGTAATTGTGAGGGATGACCTTCAGAACACTACAATCATGTACGGTTTCTATTCTTTATCCTGGTTTCGGTACAGCTCTGCATGCACCAAGTAGGTACACAATTATTACTAGACAGGAAAACAGCTTCTTGGGAAGTGAACCTAACCTATGATGATTTAGGCACAAGATTAAGGTGCTTAAAAAACAGGAAGCAAGCCTGAAAGCTGAATAGCAGGTCCATGTGGAGGTCGTGCCCAATGACCTGATGTGGTGGTTTAGCCCTGGGTGGAGGCCAGACGCCCACCAAAGCTAGTCTATTATTCCCCTTCTAAGGTGAACAGGGGAGAATATATATATTAAGAGGCTTAGGAGTCAAGATAAGGAGAGATCATTTTATCAGTGGCGATATGGGCGAAACAGACTCAACACAGTGCAGGAAAGAACTATTCTAATTTATTACACTCCACTAGAAAGAACAGTGAAGAACTGGAGTTGGGAGCGCAATCAAATCTTAAAACCAATGCAACCAGATCTTAAAACACGTTCCCCCCACCACTCCCTTCTTAGCAGACTTTAATCAGAATCTTGCTCCCTTCTTCCCCCCCCGCTCGCAGTACGGGGGGGG
>VZTU01022777.1:28285-56546 GCA_013400835.1 Zapornia atra
GTCTTCTCTATGTCTCCACCTGCTCCATCCAGCGTGGAGCCCCTCCACGGGCTGCAGGTGGGGTCTCGGCCTTTACCATAGGGTTTCTCCATGGGCTGCAGGGGCATCTTTCTCTCCAACACCTGGGGCACCTACTCCCCCTCCCTGGCCTTGGTGTCTGTACAGCTCGTTACATCTTCTCACTCCCTTCTCCGGTGGCAAAATGCAGCTGCTTCCGGGTTGTTTTCTCCTATATGTGATTCTCAGAGGCCCTATGACTATATCTCATTGGCTTGGCTCTGGTCAACAATGATTCTGGCCTTGGATTGTTTACATTTTGGAGCTCCAGAGAATTCCGGCAGCTCCTCACAGCTGCCATTTTCTGCACCCCCTGTTCTTTTCCAGCACCCAACCTTGCAAAACTACAACACCTAAATATGCAAAAAGCTATCAGTTAGGATGTTCTGCTGTAACTGAAAGGCATACAATTCTCAGAGAAGGTGTCTTAGGCTCAGATTCACAGCTAACAACAGTACAAGAATGAATGCTACTATGAAAGACTGATTTTTTTCATTGGTTTTGGTCAGACCAAAAGATTTTCTTTTTACCATAATCTTTTCCTTCATTTAATTCTCTATTGATTTCAATTAAGTTCTCACCAGGATTACACCTCCAGCTGAGGTTTTTCCTTTTCCTCCATCCAGTCTGTTTTTTGACTGTTTTTCAAGGTTTAAAATCCAATGAAACCCAAGAGAGCAGTAAGAAAAAAAATGGCTATGTGCTGGGAAATGAACAACCTATAATCTGTTACTGTGAAATTCCTTTAAAGTATCCTTTTTCACAAATGGGAAACAGTGGATCTAAAAATCTGGTTTAATGATTCTCAAGAAATGCTTTACATTCAGAATTGTTTTGAAAGGTTAGTTAAAAACGTGTCCTTTTTTCATGTGTTCTGGTTTCTGCTGTGATAGAAATATTTTTCTTTCTGGTAGCTGGTATAGTGCCATGGTTTTGATTTAGAATGAGAATAATGTTGATAACACATTGATGTTTCTAGTTGTTGCTAGGTAGTTGTAGTGTCTACACTAAGCCAAGGACTTTTCACAAGGGGAAATGGCACGAAGCTGTGCCAGGGCAGGTTTAGATTAGATGTTAGGAAAAAATATTTCACTGAAAGGGTTGTCAGGACCTGGAACAGGCTGCCCAGGGAGGTGGTTGAGTCATCATCCCTGGATGTGTTTAAAAAAAGGGTAGATGCATAGGACAGGAATGGTTGGACTTAATGATCTTAAAGGCTTTTTCCAACCTTATGATTTTGTGATTTGTGATTTTCAGTTTCTCACACCCTGCCAGGCACACAAGAATCTGGGAGAACACAGCCAGGACAGCTGGCCCAGACTGGCCCAGACTGGTGAGCGAGCAGCAGAGTGGTGCTTGGTTATCAGCTGGGGTTAAACCACAACGTTATGGCTGAGGAACTGCTCTGCAATATTGTGGCTGTATCCATGGCTAATTTTTGCCTCAGACTCCCTGTGAGACCCTGAGTGAGACAACTGCTTGATCCCCCTCCTATCTATAAATGTGTGATAAGTGGCTTAGGAATTAGTACAACTGTGGCGAATTCCAGGAAAGGCCTGAAATCAGGCAGTCTGTTGTGCTCATGCTATATAACTGCCTTTTTTCTAAAAAAGCATCAATACTAATAATTACAACAATGCAAAAAAATCTTTGCTTACATAATTTATATCTACTTTCAAAACAGCAGGGTTGGGTTTTTTTCATTTTTGAGTGCTTTATTGCAAAATTGTGTAACCTAGAGCACTTAGACCACTTCAGAAACCTTGAAAATAGTGATGTTCAACTCAATCAGAAAATTATGAAAATCCTATCTTAATACCTGCTCCTGCACCCTCTGAATATTTAACTCCAGTAACTCTTATGCAAAATATTAAAGCAAAACAACATTTTGAATCAGAAGCCTTCTAGAGGGGAGAGATGGGAAGAGGCCTATTAAAAGGTAACAAAAGATCAAAAAGAAGGATGTTTGAATAGGCCAAAGGAAGGATGTGGGCAGATTACTTATTTGATTAGCTAATTCTTGTACAGCTTGAAGTCAGGAGAAACTCAAGTGTTTTATGCAAAATCACATAGAAACACTAATGTGAAATACAATTAGAGCTGCATACAACTGGACATTTTCCTAATGCACTGCCTCCTATAATCTACAGTCTAGGGTATCTGCATGTGCTATTCATGACTACATTTATAAGTACTAAAATAAGAACTCTTTGCATATTGAAAAAAAAAAATAATAGGGTTTTTTTTATATACACCTATGTGCCTTTCCACTCTATAAAATGTTATTTTCTGTAGCAGTTTTCAGATCTATAACTCGTTCAAACATGAACTGAAAACTTATTAAGGCAACTTAGATCACTTCAATACTGTTCTAGAAAATGAGCCTGCAAGGGAAATGAGTTTCCAAAGAAAAATAATTTAAATGTAATGAAGACTTTTTAAAAAAACAATTTATTTTTCTCATTCCCTCCAACTCATACTCTCCAAAGGGCAAAGTTTCTGCCATTATGAACAACTTATTATTTGTATGTGTGTTCTGCTAGCTGTTGCCCAGGGTGATCATTAGTGCTTTGGTTCTTTTAACTACAGTCTCAAAGGTTTGCAGTTTCTTTCTGGTGCAAGACTTCAGTGTACAGCTGAGGGGCTTTGAAAGGCTGCTAAGAACTGGGGAAAAGAAAAAAAAAGACAAAAAAAAAAAAAAAAGAAGGGACATTTAACTTCAGAGTTACTGCTATCTAACCAGTATTTACAGTTTTTCCTGGGTATAACTCCCAATATTCCCAAATATCCAGGCAGGAAAACTACAGAAGGAAAATTATCTGAAACTTCCTGAGTTCTGTGAGAGCTGTGCAGTTTTGGCTAACAACCTACTAGTATTTCAGGAATTCCCTCCATTCCCACTGTTCTAGCTGATTTACCACATTTACCCCTTGCATATGTTCAATGTGAAACCACATAAAAGTAGTTTGACAACCTTATGAAATATTAATGAAAGTAAGAATGGGCAGACAAGAATCATTGATTTATAGTCAAAACCTGCTGCAGTTTGCAGATGTGTAACTGCTCCTTTGGAATCCTGAACACCAGATGAATGTCAGATTACCTAAAGCATTTCAGTTGCATGAAAGAAAAAATGTATCTGAGCTCTAATCTCACTTTACTGAAAAATGCTATACTTGTGTCAAAGTTTCTTAATATAAAATGCAGCAAAAGTGAAATGAAAAAAGTGAATCTATGGCCTTTTCAAGTTAAAAATATGTGGTACTTTTGTAGCTCTGAAATGCTCATATCTTAAAAGAATTGCTAAATACTCACTGGAAATTCATGGACTATAGTTGTAAGTCAATCAGGTCTGGCAGAGCTGGCGTTTACTTGAAGCTTTGAGAATAAGCAGAGAGTAATCACCAACAAATAAGTTTACCAAGAATAATGTAGAAAAAATATATTGCCTACCTTGATTAATCACTGAAATTTTTGAAATGATTCATTTGGTATTTTGTTATCTATTGTTCTGAAATGTCTGAAATTTCTCCTCTCTGAAATACCAAGTGTATTGCTCCTTGCCTTTTCAACTAAGACTTTGAAGACTGGTCAATCCCTTCATTGAAGGTATAGGGTTGTTGAGTTAGACAATGAGTTTCTATCCTGGTGTTTTAGTGAATATTAATAGAACCCTGTGAAGCAGATTTCACAGAATCCCAGAATCACAAAATCACAGACTGGTTTGAATTGGAAGGGATCTTTAAAGACCATTTAGTTCCATCCCCCCTGCCATAGGCAGGGACACCCTCCACTAGACCAGGTTGCCCAAAACCTCATATACTATTGTTACAGGTGCTGCCAAAAAGTATCTCTCCGGTTTTCTTATAAACTTCCTTTAGGTACTGGAAGGCTGCAATAAAGTGTCCCTGGAGCCTTCTCTTTTCCAGGTTAAACAAGCTCCACTCTCCATCTGTCTTAATAGCAGACATGATCTAACCCTCTGATCATCTTTGTGGCCCCCCTCTGGACTCACTCCAACAGTTCCATGTCTTTCTTGTGCTAGGGACCCCAGAGCTGGACCCAGTACTCCAGGTGGGGTCTCACAGGAATGCAGCAGGGTGGAAGAATCACCTCCCTTAGCCTGATTCTTTTTATGTAGCCCAGGGTACAATTGTCCTCGTGAGCTGCAAGTGTTCATTGATGGCTCATGTCCAGTTTTTGATCCAGCAATATCCCCAAGTCCCTCTCCACGGGGCTGCTCTCAATCCATTCATCACTCAGTCTGTGATTTCCCCAACCCAGATGCAGAAACTTGCACCTGGCATTGTTGAAATTCCAAAGATTTATACTGGCCCACATCTCAGGCCTGTCAAGATCCCTCTGGATGGCATCCCTTCCCTCAAGTGTATCAATTGCACCACTCAGCTTGGTGTCATCTGCAAACTCAACATGCACTCAATGGCACTGGCTATATCATTACTAAAGATATTGAACAGTACCAGTTCCAATGTGAACCCATGAAGGACACCACTTGTTACTGATCTCCATTTGGATATTGACCCAATGACTGCAACTCTTTGGATGCTGCCATCCAGCCAATTCCTAATCCATCAAATAGTCCATCCATCAAATCCATATTTCTACAATTCAACAATGAACCTGCTGTGTGGGACTGTGTCAAAGACCATTACAAAAGTCAAGTTTACAGTTGCTCTTCCCTTATTCACCAACATAATTTGCCCTCTATGAAGCCAAGTCGGCTGTCTTTAATCACCTCCCTGTCATCCATATGCTTTGACATAGTTTCCAGGAGGATCTCTTCCATGAGATTACAGGCACAGAGGTGAGGTTGCCTCGGTAGTTCTGAGTTTTGTATAAGTCTCCCTCAATTAACAAAATATCATTAGAATGTGTAACTCTGCAAGCTCTCCAAGCTTCAAAAACATTCCCGCACAGACACAATTGCAACTTGCAAGAAATAGTGATAACATTTTGGCACATCTTTATCATGACATGGAAAAAACAACAGAAACCTGTGTCTTTTTCCCTTGTTAAGTCTCCTTTATGTATCTTGGAAACAGGCACCTGTTGACACAGACCACAATCTCCTAGAGCCTTTCACAGAAGAATTAACTATCTTTTGAAATGTCTGTTTTTTCTTTTTTTTTTCATGCAATAACTTAAACTATAATTTTCAGATGTCCTGGTTCTGGCCAGGCCAGAATTAACCTCCCCAAGCAGCCAGCCCCGGTGAGCTGAGGTAGCCTGGGCTGTTTTTTCACCATCTGACATCAATCCCCCATAAAAGGGGCTGGTTGGGGAAGGGCATTCCTTCGTTCTTTCAGGGCAGCCTAAGTGTGGCCAGGGAGTCAGGATGGTCCTCGTGTTGTGCAGCACTCTGTGTTATCGTTGGGTCAATAAGGTACTCTGTGTAATCACCAGATGAAAGTGAAGCTTGCCTGCTTGGGCTGTTACTGTTTCCCTTTCACAGTGCTTTTGTCAGTACGCTGTCCTTATCCCAACCCATGGAGGCTCTGTCTCTCCTCTGGGAGGGAGCCAGTGGTATGTGGAGCTCAACCACTCTTTGGGGCTGAACCACCACATCTGAGCTTTAGGGTGGGGACCCTTTGTGTTTCCATGTATGACATTACAGTTCCTTCAAGCCAGTTGCTTAGAGAAAAAACAAAAAAAGGGACAGTTGCCTTTCTGTTAAGAATCTCCAGTTAATATAGCAGCCTAATATTGTCAAACGTAAATTGCATTGTCTTACATGCTTATATATAGGTGTAATGCATAGAAAATTTTACTTAAGATTTTTTTCCAATCAAAATTTACTTTGAAATATAATTATTATGTGAAGTTAATGTAGCAAGGCACACTTTCTTCAGAGTACCTTTACATATAAACACCAAAACATATGGAAGAGCTACCTACATACATTGAAAGAGGAATGATTTATCCCTTTATCTTATTTGCATTGTAGTCTGAAATGGTTGATTATAAACAGTTCACTTCTTCATTTTTACCTTTATTATGTGATAGTGATTTCTGCTTTGTTAAAGTCAACGTGTTTTGTCCATAACAGCCAGTTATATTCTCTACAAGTACTCCTCTTAGGACAGTCCGACCTTCAGTGACTGGGAACCAAGAGAGAAATTAATTTACTCATACACTGCAAGACACTTTATTAAGATTCTGGTAGTAAGACAGGAAAGCACGCTAGGAAGCTAAGCAGAATTTAGTTTTTCTGCAAACTCAGATGACACCTACAGGTATTCCAACTGGCTCCAGCAGGAACCAGGACCTGTGCTAGGAAGTTCTGCAAAAGCACCACAACCAAGAAGTTTGATTGCATATCTCCGCTTCCTCAGACTATCTCACCTGCTGTCCAGGTACCTAACAGCTCACTGCAGGCAGAGTGAAGTGAAACCATACTATCAGATTAAAATTTAGATATCTTTAGTATACTTATTCCTTCAGGCATTTCCTTTATCATAATAGTCTCACTGAACAAACCCCCTACACTTCAAGGCCAAGTTGTATGAGCAGGCAGAATATCAAACAGCAAATAAGGCAAAACAAGAGGATGTCAATAACAATGTCTAGGAAAAGCTGTTTTCTTTCTTCACCTGTTTATTGTTTAGTGTGAATTGAAGAAGGAACATTTTCAAGAGAAAAAGCACTGAGTGAAACTACTCTGAAGAACTGGATTATATTTGACAAAATCAAAGAAGCACCATTCACTTTCCTTCATTGGCTGTTAAGTAGTTACACAACCAGTGCCTACATCTTCCAGGACAAGCGATGCTAGCTCATATAACTCTCCCCTAAAATACTGGGGAAGGATGACAAGTCTAATGAGCTTTTCTGGGAAGTATTTGTCTGCTTCCTGTGGCAGACTTGTTGAGGTTGGAATAAAGCTGTTCAAGTACTCAGGAAGAAGGCCTGGGCTTAAACAGTCAAAACATTAAGCTAAAGTGTACATGCTTCTGCAGTGCTTTGAGCCAAGAGATAAAGTGTTCAGGGAAATAACCAAAAGGAAAAAAAAAAGTGTCTGTTAAAATGGCCAGATAATGCAAAAGGCTCCTAAAAACCCTGAATGTACTGTAGGCAGAAAGGTATTTTGGGGATAGCCATGGTATTTTTTCTGAAAGTCTTTGCCCTGCCCCTAGAAGTTTTGCAGGGAGAGTCCACAGCCTTTCAGTTGTGGGGGTTATCTCAAGGCTGAACTCTGTCCACCTCCCACAACAGAGATCAGAGAGGAGAATGAAAATGTCCTTTGGTGGTACATAGTGATAGTGTCTTCTTCCCACTCTACCCTCCTTGACTTACCAGCTTTCTTCTAAATAACTAATAAGTTATCAGAAATGTCTGCACGAACCAAGAAATACTGTCCCCATTTTGTCTGAAACTGGGCTGGATGCCTGGTTTCAAACCACTCAAATCAAGGCTTAAGAGTGCCACAGACCTGTGTTTGGTGATCATCCTGACCTGAGATATCTTTCATGTTATGTTAAAATAAAAGTGAAAAATATATGGGCGTGGGAATATAGGAAATTGTGAGCTGTTAGCTTAGAGAACTGCTGGGTGAGAGCTGAGGCAGCAGCTGTACTTGTATTGTACCTGAATGAAAAGCTAGCCAAGAACCAGGGGAGTTCCATGCAGTAATTGTTTTCATGAAAGCCCTTGGTATTTCAGTCTTTAGATCTTATTTGCATCTGCAAACAAAACCTACACAAATTAGGTGGTTCTAAAGAACACAAGGATCCAGTTGAAAAGGTCTGCTGTCTGATGACATCCCTGTGCCACTGCATCTCCTAAGGTCAAATTCCAAGAAAAGCATTAAGTGCTGAAGCATTCAATAGCTCAACATGGTTATATTTTGCCTGATTGTTAGTGTCAGTGCAACGAGAACAAAACACTTCCAAGATACAAACGCCCATCTGGCTGTGATTTGGTTTCTCCTTTAGTTCAGCTTAGGGCAGGAAGTTGTCCTCTGTAATAGTAACAACTTCTTCAAGGTGTTCTGGATCAGAAGAAGGGAAATTTTTCAAATTTTTGAAGCACATCTAGCAGTGATCAGGGTCAGTAAGAACAGCCTTTCAAAGAACAAACATAACATACTTCCCCTTGGCTCCCCATCTCACTGGAGCAGGAAGAACAATGGACAAACTCTTGTGAGAGAGCAAAAAAGATGGTCTTGATTATGAAAAGATTTTATAACTTTAATCCATTTGCATTACATGCTCAAAAAGAACAGCTCCATTATTTCATATTGGCCTAGAATGGGGCTTCCTGGTCATCTACATCAAATTACAAAGCTCAGAAATACAAATCAGAATTCTCTGGCAAAGTAATTCCAGCTATGGCAAAATAAGGTAATTTTATTTGACAGAATAATTTTGCACCCTTTGAAGAAAACCAAATAGGCTTAACATAAGCAATACTCTAAAGTAATACTATCCAATTATATACAAGGGGGTGAGGGGGACACACAACAAAAAACACCAACCAAAACCCCCAGGGCCGGCAGCAAACCCCAAAGCAATTATTTTGTTTTGGAGTTGATCCACTGCATTTTAATAAGAGCTTTTACAATTACATAATGACCCTTCACAGTTAGCAGCAAATGTTATTGGTTTAATTATATAAAATTTTGTTCACCCCTCCAGAACTGCCCACTCCTCTTGAGATAAAGACCTGCAGCGTGATAAAGCATGCATGACAACTACAAGTGGGTAAGTAAAGCACACAGCAGAGCTGGCAGTATTTGTCCTGCAAAGAATACATATTACCACAGTAGTCCTTAAATTGCATATGTCAAATGTGTTATTAATAAGCACATGACCCCACAGAGAACTGCAGGCTGCAGGACACAGTCCAAGCCAGCCACAGATTGAGATGGGGTGGAGTGTGGTGACAAAAAGGGCTAGACTGGTCTCCACCTTTCTGTTAGTTTCTCTACCTCAGCATCAGCAGTTGATGAAGCTGCTTTCCAGCTCCTTCAGTTCACATAATGGGTCTGGCTGATGGAGGCATCGAGAAAAAGCAGACACGCAGCAGAAGCAGCAGTAGTGTGTGTGTATACTGCACCCAATCCAACCACTCAACATCCCTCCTGTCAAAGGATGGGGGAGAGGAAGGGCTCGTTTCTTGCGCTCCCACACCATTTGACCCAAGCCTGTATTTCCCCCAGTGCGAGGTTTTCCTTCCCATCCTCTGTAAGAGTGTGTCTTGTGGGCAGCAGTAGTTGTGCCCCAGCACAGCTCCACGCCAACTGCTTCTCATGATTTCAACTATCATTGTGCCAAGGCAGAGCTAATGAGCCTTCCTCAGCGATGGCATGTGTTAGCTCTGGCTTGGTGCTGTGGGAGCCATTGCTGTGCAGCCCCTCTCAGAAGGGCCTCGAGCCTCCTCCCTTTTACCCAGAGGAGAGGGGTCTCTGTGTGGAAGGGTTTTGGTCTGGGAAAGAGTTAATTTTTCTCATAGTAGCTAGCATGGGTCTGTGCTGCTAGCATGGAGACAGTGTTGCTTTTCATTACTGCTGAGCAGTGCTTACACAGAACCAAGGCCTGTTCTGCTTCTCATCCCACTCCACCAGTGAGGAAGCTGGAGGTGCACAAGTAGTTGAGGGAGGACACAGCCAGGACAGCTGACCCCAACTGACCAGAGGAATATCCCATACTATATTATGTCATGCTCAGCATATACAGCTGGGAGAAGAGGAAGGAAGAGCGATGGTTTGGAGCGATGGTTTTTATCTTCCCAAGTAACCATTACATGTGATGGAGCCCTGCTTCCCTAGGGATGGCTGAACACCTGCCGGCCCATGGGTAGTGGGGAATGAATCCCTTGTCTTACTTTTCTTGGGTGTGCAGCTTTTGCTTTATCTATTAAACTGTCTTTATCTCAGCCCACTCTTCAGATTCTCTCCCCCATCCCATCAAGGCGGGGAGTGAGCAAGCCTCTGCCTGATGCCCAGTTGCCATCTGGGGTTAAATTGTAACAACAGCACAACACTGGACCTCAGAAAGAGTGAGGTAAATCCCACAGCATTTAAAAATCCAACCAGTTTCAGGACAGTTATCACACCCTGGCACTTGTTTCCCACAAGTCTAGCAACAGAACAAATGGCTAGTTCCTACCTGATTTGCTCAAATTTCTCCTGCAAACCCATCTCACCTGTTCACCCAGGTAGCAGAGTAGCGTATTACCACTTTTGCTCCTAAGAAAAGATGCCGGTAGCTAGGAAGTGTGTGCTGTTTAAGCATCCCTAGGTAATTTGCTTTCAATCACCGGTTCACTCTTTAAATCTTCTTCCAATTGAGTTATCCAAAACACATCTACTATCCAGTGGCATTTGCCTGCAACCTTTCATCTCCATGATTACTTGCAATCACAAAAACAAGTAGTGCTGATCAATTTGCCACTGGCCCAAACAAGTCTTTCATTTAGAGTCACAAAGTCTAAAGCAATCAATTCTCTTTTACCTAATTGCAGTTCTCTTTCCCTTACCTCCTTGCTAAGATCTGGAAAACTGAAAGGAACTGCAGCAACTTTTGAGTTTTTAATCACTGTTTCATTGGCTCATAGCCCCCATTACTCAGCCTTAGGAACTGCTTTGTCCAATTGTTTTCCATCCTGGTAAAAACAATCGTTTCAATCATTTGAATGAAAAAGGCAGTACTGTACATCTAATCGCACCCTGCAGCTCACACACCAGGTTTTCTCTGAGTGATGGAGACCTGGCTTTGACTACAGTGTAAAATGGTTCTGTCTCTACAAGAACTCTCTGTAGCCATTTTAGCAACTAGAAGAATCTAGTGTTTTGGGAGGAAAGTGTTCTGCCAAGGAATTCATTATTCAGGCTTGTTTGTAATAAAGTGTAGAAACAAAACAAGTTATTAGGGTTCTTTCACAGAGTTGCAGTGCTCTTTCTCAAGTTACAATGCTCTTGCTAGGCCTAGGGTCTGTTTTCTCTTTTGCCAATAGCAAAAATTTTCTTGACAAATGCAAGTATTCTATGGACCTGGAAGTGTTTTTCAGTCCCTGTTGGATCCAAGTGAATGAATCAGTCACCAGCAATATGTAAAAGTCAGATCTGGCCTCATGATATTGTCTCTTATACTTCCACTTGTCATCATTGTTTTAAGTGTCTATTAACCCAAATTTCTGGAAGTACTCTCTTGTGAAGATACAGTGCAGCCTGTAATATAAAGTCTTATTTCTAATTTAATGAAGTAGAACTTACTATGGTTTCCTCCTTAGAACAGAAAACAGGGAATTGCTTTAGTATTCAAAGTAGCAGAGATTATAAATATACTTTTAAACCGCCTCAGCAACGAGTAAAAAGGGATAGCTCAAGCTCAGTCTTACGTTTGTCAATTCTCAAGCTCAATTTCTTACTAGCAAAAATTCAGAAACACTTAAAGAAAAAAATTCTCTTTCATCCATTTGGGAAGCTTTTTTTCTTGTTGAATTTATTATTTACTAAAGTGACAGTTTGTTCCCAAATTCCTTCCCTCACTCTGAACATATATTTTCTATCTATCTTCTCCTTGCAATGTAATTCACATAAAGATTCAGCAAGCCAGATTACAGATAAAAGAAATCACTCAAGGGTGGCAAGCATCATACTGTCTGTCTGTCTGTCTATCTATCTTTGTATCTGCGTACAATAGAGAAATAAAGCTAATGCACCTGTGGCTTTCCTAAACAATTTTACTTGTGGTTTAAAATTAAAGGGTCTCCATAGCAACCTGGAGGCATCCAAAAAGGGAGAAGGAGTACGATATTTTTCAGAAAACAGAAAATGGATTTAAATTATGTTGTACGTAATGAGGACCAAATGCTCAGACCCAATATCTATGTCAGAAAAACTATTCTGTGGGAGGTCACCATCACATCTGGCAAACAGGGACCAGCACCAATAGCATAGCAGCACTGTCCCAAGAAAGCATGGTCCACAGCAGTCGAGCAAGGAGACCAGAGCTGGGTCGATATGGGTCACCCACTTCTGCTGAACACCCAGACTGTTGGACAAGTCTGCTGGGATAAGGCCAGTCCCAGCTCAAGCTGGAAAGTCAGGTCAATGGATAAAGGTCAGGGAGACACAGACATACCTGAGATATAGCTCAGTTTAAAAGCAGCTCCTGAGCACAGGCAGAGCAGGCATCCACTGAGCTTCCAAAGACATGACAGCTTTGTTATTAAATCTGGCCCTGAGCCCAGGCAGCCAAACCCTGTGGAGGGGAAAGAATGCCCTCAGGGCCTTGACAGTGGTCACTTATGAGGGCTAGGAAAGCATATCTACAGCTACTTAAATCTTATGAGGGTCAGGGGAGAGATTGCAGTGTTTTGTACCTTTGCAAGGAATGTGTTGCTCTGCCTGCCACTGGGGACAGGCAGTGCTGCTGGTTCTCAAATAGCATCCTGCCATCTGCTTTGGGGAGGCCATGCTTGCTCCTCCCTCATTTTTCTCAAGCTGAAAAATGCCATTCAGTTTAAGAGTCTATGTTTTGTCCTACATGCAGGAAAGACAAGTAGTAGTATAAATAATGGCAGGTGCTTCCAAATGAAATATAATGTCTTTAATAAAATCATTCTAATGAAAACTATATTTCTCCCTACGATGTCTACTCTGTGGAAAAGATTAAACCTCAGTCTGTAACTACCCTGAAGTGTAATTTTGATTCATGACATCTTCCCAGAGTTCACCGTGACCCCTTTGCAGCCCACATGCCCAAGCGTTGCTTTCTCTACAGAAACCCGCACACTGTCGGGAGGCTGTTGCCCTTTGGTGGAGCTGAGAATTACTAATGCATCCAGCTCTCACTGTTCCCTGTTCCCAGTTAATATGCAAGGTGTAAATAATTTCTTATTGGAGAAACAGACCAGACAAATATTCTGTAGCAGAAGAACAAGGGTTGGATAAAATTACCTTTAATACAGTTAGAAATATATGTGTGTCAGCTAGGAATTAATATTATTCCAGTGGAGTTCACTTGTATTGATGCAGAATAGCTCACTTCCAAACCATATTATCTACTTTGTTTCTTATGACTACAGAATTTTGTCTTTTTGATTCCCTTTTTTCTTGACAATTAGGGTTTCACAGGTCAGCCAGATGAAACCAGCATGAATTCTACACAATCTGCTCATTTAGAGGCAGCACTGAAATAGCTGCTTTAACATGCTTTTGAGGGTAACTCTTCATTAGGGAGGTTAGTAATCCTTTTCACTTATCTATTTTTGCCCACCCCTGGAATTCAGAATTGCTTTTGTATGAGTGGACTAAAACAACAAGGAATTCTCTGAAAAAAAAAAAAAAAGAAAGAAAAAGAAAAAGAAAAAGCAACTGTTATAAAAGTGAACTGTGTGTTCTTGTTGTGCTGTCTTTCTTCTTTTCAGTTACTGCAATTCTGAGCAGGACAGGTGACTTTCAGTAACGCTGCCATTGCATAGAGATGCAGGTGATGTTGCCTGCTGTTTGTGAGAAAGGCACTGGATTTCTTTTCTGGTCCTAATGTCTTCCTCTGTTTTGAAGTGTGACACTGAATAACTCATATTTTTTCCCTTCACAAAAGAAAATAGTCATAACTTTTGGAAGCACTTGAGGATCTTCAGCTGGAAGGTGGTACATAATCACATCAGGTGATTGTAAAACACTTTCAAGGGAGAGACAGCTGCCTGCATATATGTAAAATATTGGCAGTCACAGAGAAGTAGCATATACTTTCATACATAATAGCAGTATTGCCCTGCCACATCTAATTTTGCATTGGTTGGTGATATTTCATGCTCATATGACCCTTTCCAAAGTTGATGCAGGGTCTGCTTTTGTGCTTTCCCATCATGATCTGATCTTTTCGGTGAATTTATTCCCTCTGAACTAAAAAGAAGCCTTTTTTGTTAGGTTTTGATCAAGAAAAAAAAAAATAAAAAGCTAATCATTTTGTTTCTCTCACAGAACTTTTTTTATTGCTGCTCATTATCATCAGTGTGATCTATTTCCCATAGCTTCAAAGAGATCTCAGAAACTTTTATAGTCTGCATTTGACCTAGTACTATGTTCTTTTCTTCACTGTCCTCCTTAGGGGCCTTACGCAATTCTCATACAGCTTAGTGAGATTTCGAGTTGGACTTCAGAACTGGAAGAACAAAGCAATTCAATATTTGCCTGTCAAATACGTAAAGCTAATTTAGACATAAGAATTTTTATATTCACAGTTAAATAAAAACATTGGGATTAACTCAATTTTTAATTTTAACACAATTTGGAAATATTTCAGTATAGGACATTGTCCATAGCCAGCAAAAGCAGATGTATGCACAGCAGGAAGCACAGATGTTGCCCCAGTACTGGTGAAGAAGGGACTGATCTGTAGGACGCACTGCGGGAGCAGGCCACCATCAGGGTGTCAGTGGGTGTATTCCCCAGACCTGCTGACTTTTGCCAGTACAAAGAAGAGGGTTCATATAGGACAAACAAGGCACCAGGTAGAGATGGGGTCCAGGAACTGGGAATAAAGAAGAAAAAGTCTGGAAGAAATACATGAGGGACAGGAACATATTCTGACAGAAAGGATAGACACTGAAAGCACTGCGGTATTTTGGTGTCCATAACTCAATCCAAGCTTCCAGTAAGAGCAAGCCATAATTAGGCAGCAGTAGCAGTTATGTGTGGGGGTGTGTGTCATCTCTAACATGCAGGTCTCATTTCTGTTAGCAGCAGCCTCTCATCTTTCTCAGCCTGCTTCCCCCACTCCAGCACGTTTCCTGTTCCTCCCTTCATAGTCCCTGAAAGCCTTCCTGCCTCCTTTCCCCTGTTATGCCTCTGCTTTTGTATCAGTTATGTGAAGATACCAATTGTCATAGAGGTAGTTTATACCTGTGAAAACACAACTGGGGCTGTCTGCTGTGCTTGCAGCTACAAAAGGATCTAGAAGCAGGACATGCTGCAGGATGGGCAAAGCAAAGTGGTCATGGGGGGACGGAGCTGGGACAGTAGTTCTCAGTGTGCAGGAATTTCTAGGCCTGACCTCCATGATAACCCATTGGGCAAAGACAAACTGAATTTCCTTCCTCTCCACTATTTCTCCCTTCCCTCATTCTTCCCAACTCCCCCTGCAGATAGGGAATGACCAAAAGAACCCTGTATCTAGGTGGTGAGAGCAGCAGAGTAACTGCATGTGTGCTCAGTTAGTTAGACTGCCTTGGGTGCAGGAGCCAAAAGTACCTGTGACTGGAAAATGGGAGCACAAAGACAAAGAGAAACAAACAAATACAGCTCAAAAAATGAACTTGACAGAATGGGAAAATGTCAGGTAAAGAAAGTGGTTTGTCTCTTCCTATAACTATGAGGAAAAAAGATTCTTTCTGAACCGAGACAAGTACGGAATCATAGGGGGGAAAATAAACATCAAAAATCAAACCCAACCATAACACAAACATCTTATTTCTGCAGGAAACAGAAGGAATATTGAGAAGAATATGGAAATCACAGGACCAGCCAGCTAAACTTCTCCTATTCATACATCTGCCTTGATGTTTTTTGTATACCACAGAAGAGTATTTGCTGCAGTTATTTTTCTCTGAATTGCTGTAATTGAGAATATCAGGACAATAATTTCCTACTGAATAAAACAAAAGGAGTCATTAGGATAAAATGTCCCTCGACAATGTCCATGTGCTATTAGCACTAGATTCACCGCAAAAAGTGTATAAATTATTCAAGTTGAAAAATACTGTGCAACACTTAAGGTTGTTATGCAAAGCTAGCATGGCACAGACAAACTCGAAAAAAAATGAGCCCCTGAACACTATATAGCTACAATACACACTTGTTTTGCACGGCTTAGAGAGGGACAGTTCCATTAACTGGCACAGAGTCTGTGGTCCAGAGCTTCGAAAACATGCTGAAGCAGCCTCAGAGCTTCCCAGCCTCCATTTTATGATGAACATTTCCTACCACAGGAGTACAAATATCTCTGTATTCCACCTGCTTTTCTTTGTGTGGTGCGGGTATTGCTGTTTCTTTAGGCAGGTCACAAGTGGGCTGTGCTGCCTTGAACAATAGGTTTGATGGTAAGTGTTCAGAGATGGGAGGTGAACAGTGAAAGACTGGGGTTATTATTCAGCACACCTGCGCCTTCTTTTTGCTAGTGGCTGATCAGGAAGGATGGTGACAGAAACAAAAATGCATTTAGTTTTGAGTGTATTGGGGAAGATGCTCTTTAGGCAAGCAAAGGGCGACCAGTACAGCTTGCTATCAGAAGGGGTTAAAAATAAGCTTATACAAGCAGCATGGGAAAGTATTGTTTGATTAACGCTAATCATTTATCTCAGTATGAAGAGTGTATGGTGTGGACTTTCAGTATGGAAAATGTGTCTCAGCTAGAACCTTTCCTGTTTTATCTCTTTGTTAGTTTATTGTTTTTACCTGGAATATGTATTACAGCTTATAAAGACAAGCAGAAATGCTGTGACTTTCAAAATCACTCTGGTATGAATGTCAGACATCCTCATGTAAAATGGCATTCAACCTCTCTCTCTTCCTTCTAAAATGCTATTAGTTTCTGCTTCTGACAGCCTGTCAGATTTTCACCCTTAACTGTTAGCTTTTATTCTGCTATGTCATCTCTATGTTGGTCATAGAGATCTGAATAGATATCTCACTTCTCCAAAGAAATAATTTGTAATCAAGACAAGAAATATTTTCATTTGGAATCATGGAGAAACTATTAACTCTAAAAACTATCATTTTGTGTAAAAGCAAGAGGACTGACCCCCCAAAAATAAAGCACTGAACCCCACCTCAGCTGTAGAGAAGTTTGAAAGCAAATTCAGATCTTTTATTTCCCATCTGTGTGCTCCTAGTCTCAAAAGCGCATGATATTCTACTATGCTGCAACAGCAAAAGCTCTGCCACCAAAGATCTCATGAGAATTATACATTCCTCTAAATCAGTTCCCATCCAGAAGTGAACCTTCTCAAGCGGAATGCAAAAAAAAAAATCAGAAAATCGGGGTGTATATATATATATATCAGTATTCTTGGGAACTACTTCTTTCTGACCTCTCCCTGAGCTGCTACACAACATGAAATCATGCAACGTGCATTGTTTTGAAGTTTTCTGTGTAAGAATTGAACCAAAGCACCCTTTCAATTCTAACAGAAGAAACAGAGTTCATTGCCAACACAGATGGCACCACTGAGCTTTCTTCCATTGTTAGATGGAACATTATGCTGTTAGATATTGCAACAGGCTCCCCAGAGAGGTGGTTAAGTCACTATCCCTGGAGATGTTTAAAAGAAGAGTAGATGTTGTACTTGGTGACATGGTCTAGTGTTGGACCTAGCAGGGCTGGATAGATCACAGATTCAGAGAGCATTAGGAGTTGGAAGAGTCCTTGAAAGATCATCTAGTCAAACCCCCCCTGCCAGAGCGGAATGATGGTTGGACTCGATGGTCTTGAATTCTACGATTCCTTTCTGCTTTACCTCTTCCAGCTTCTCAGACACCCTTGTACAAATGGTCTTTGCCTTTTTGATGCTTCTATAACAAAGAATAAACCAGTGGTCTTGCTTTCTCCTTCTTCCCTCATATTTGCATAATCTCTCCCCAGCCCTCTCAAAGTCCTTCACAAATACTAAAATTATTCTTCCTATTAGCCGGTCTTTAAATTTCTCTAGCTTGGTCTTAGAAGCTATAAGTGATTTAAGCTTTCCTCCTTACTTTCTAGACACTTTAGGAACCCATTCCCTCTCTGTCTGGCTGCCAAAGGTTTTTATTTTCCTCAGACGAACAGGTGAGTGAGATCTGTATAACTGGTAATTTAGAGTAAATTAAGTCCTAGAGCACGACAAATCTATGTGCCAGGGAATGTGGGGATGCTTTTGGAAACAGTGATGGCAATTTGGAGTTACTGCTATATAGATCTGCTGCTCAAATTGTTCCTCCCTCACTTCCGTATCTGGCCTCTCCTGTTGACAGTAGGAGCGCATTATTCCTATTTTGGTCCCTCATCCTTAGAACAGACAATTTCAGTGTTGTGCTTCTGAAGCACTTGAACCCTGTTCTGGCTTTTCTCCTTCTCCATGGGTCAAACAAATGAAAACACAGATTAAAAGCAGAGATGACTTGAACAAATGTGCAAACTATTTGAACAAACTCTTTGAAAAACTATTAAACAAACAACTATTTGAAAGTTTAATTTCTAATACTGAAATTATAAGCTGATAGAGCTGTAACTATCCTAGCATCCACTGGTAGAAACAGGGCATCCTTAGACCAAGAGCTAAACTTCATTGTTTTTATAATTGTCATTCTTTCCCTCCTAGTATGAATTTCTCCAATTAAAGCCAGCAGTTTCTGTCAAGGTATGTGAATGCTGTTGTTTGATGTCAAGCTAAACCCAGCTTGCGGCACATAGTTACCACACAAAGAACTTCACCACCACGTCTTATCCACTCTCGGCAACTGAAGTGGGAAAAACATTTGCAAATCACTGCAGGTCAAGAGGATGAGTTTGGCTGGATTAAGCTGTGCCAATGCACTTGCTGGAATTGCTGAAACTTATTCAAACATAAAAGGTTAAATAATGCAAGAAGGCAAATAAACACCCAAGTCAACATAGAGAAGAACGAAAATTCCTCCTCCTGCTGCATCCAATTAACTGTATTACAATAAGCCCATTAATATGTCATACAAACAAACCTAACAGCTCATATTTGTTGCATGCAAGCTTTGACTCTCCGTGACCTGCTTCTTGACTGGCAGTTTCTTATCTTTCTGATCTTAGGGAACAAAAATATTATCCAACCTGATTTCACTTTTACCCTATTCTGACATTTCAATGGCTGATGTGTGGGACAAAACTGTCAGTAACCCCACCAACAGTCTTAGCAGATTCTGGCTTAAATGCCAGAAATCATACATTAAGTGTGCTGTGCTAATTCAGTGGTCCTAGGCAAGACATTTCTGAGAAGACACTGTGCCACATAGAGAAAATCAAGCCTTTGTGTGACAGAAATGGGTCCAAGATGAGGAGGATTCCCAGCAGTCCACTGAAAAACTGCTTTTGATCTATGACAGTAATATTTGATATCTTTAATTGTAATGAAATTTAGGGATTCCTTAACCCAGGTTAATTAGAAAATTAAAAAAAAACACAGCGCAGAGGAAAGTATATTTAGACTGTTAACCTATTATCAGGATAGGGTTAATTTTTACATTTATTTTAAAATTACCTTTTGCCCTTTTTCACTATTGAAAACATGTCTTCAAACATTTTCAGCAAAACCATAGTTGTGACTCTTTGCTATAATTGTTGAGCATAAGATGTTTTGAAACATCTCAACCGATGTTCAGGGAAATATTCTGATGAAGAGGAAAGAATGCTGTCTACAGTTTCCAGGCTTAGAGTGAGCCAAGATGCTATAACTCTGTTTATGGTGTATCTGCATGGTGGTACTGAATAAATGTCTACCACAAATAAAACAGCAAAAGAAGCCACCTACACTTAAAACCAGCAATCAATAAAATCCAGTTTATGTTCCTTTTTTTCCCTTGAAGAAGGAAAAAAGCATATTAGGTGCAACGTGAGGGACTGTACTGTAATTCCTTTGGTCATTGAAGCAATGTGGAAAGTTTGAGAGTGGGCAGAGGGTCAGTAGCAATAACAGCAGGAACATCCTCCTCCTTTGTCATGGTTATGCAGCCAGGTTAGAAAGGTTAAAAGGGCAGGCCAGCCATCCACAAATACTTTGACCAGCCAAATATAACTATCTATATCTAGTGGGATAACACTGAAGTATTCTTTCAATATCTCTTGTAAGCTAAATAGTGGCAGAACTAACTTTATGTTTAATTTCAGAAGTATGAGATGTCTGCTTTTAGTTGCACATTTTTTATTTTTCAGTCAGCAAGGAAAAAGACTTCAGGTAGGAGAAAGGACAATAAAAGGGACATGTGTACACTGTATGTAGAATCCCCATGTCAGTTGAAAGGGTCGAAGATTTCCCACCACAAGGTTGATGTAAAAAAACCTGATTGAACACAAAGACCAAAATATACACTTGGGACCCTCTTTCCTTTCTCCCCTTCAACCCACTCCCCTACTTTCATTGCACAATTTACATCTCTCATCTCTCTCAGTCCTCCAGTTTGGATCATTTGGGCATCTTTGTAAGTGACATGGACAATGGGATGGAGTACACTTTCAGTAAGACTGCTGATGACACCAAGCTGTGTGGTGCGGTTGACACACTGGAGGGAAGGGATGCCATCCAGAGGGACCTTGACAGGATTGAGAGGTGGGTCTATGCAAACCACATGAAGTTCAACAAGGCCAAGTGCAAGGTCCTGCACATGGTTCAGAGGCAATCCCAAGCCCAGATAAAGCCTGGGCAGAGAATGGATTGAGAGCAGCCCTGAGGAGAAAGACTTGGGAGTGTTGGTTGATGGAAAACTCAACATGAGCCTGCAACATGTGCTTGCAGCCCAGAAAGCCAACGGTGTCTTGACCTGCATCAAAAAGTGTGACCAGAAGGTTGAGGGAGGTGATTCTACCCCTCTGCTGTGTTCTGGTGAGACCCCATCTGGACCACAAAGATAATGTGGGTGATGGAGCACCTCTCCTGTGAGGACAGTCTGAAAGAGTTGGGCTTGTTCAGCCTGGAGAAGAGAAAGCTCTGTTGAAACCTTATTGCAGCCTGCTTGTACCTAAAGGAAGCCTACAGGAAAGCTGGAGAGGAACTCTTCATCAGGGAGTATAGTGGTAGGGCAAGGGGTAATGGCTTTAAACTAAAAGAGGGTAGATTAAGATTAGACATTAGGAACAATTTTTCCCTCTGACAGTGGTGAAGCACTGGCACAGGCTGCCTAGAGCAGCTGTGGCTGCCCCCTCCCTGGCAGGTTGGATGGGACTTTGGGCATCCTGGTCTGGTGGACGGTGTCCCTGCCCATGGCAGAGGTTGGGACTAGATGGGCTTTGAGGTCCCTTCCAACCAAGCCAGCCTGTGATTCTATCTTTCCAGGATCTTTGCGATCAGCTGGTATTTGGTAATGCCAAAATTTTCAAACTGATTCCTGCAAACTACTGAAAAACAGTTAGAAAGTCCAAGATTGCTTCTTACCTAGCTGCAGACTCACTTAGTTTCCCATTTACAAACAAGCATGTTTTACATTCGATGGGATAAAGGAGGGAACATGTTTCGCCCAATAATGCACAGATCGTTACCTGTTTCTTGAATTTACTGACACTTCACAAGAATGAGGAAAGTTAGAGACAGGTAACTTAGCTGTTTGCTTCCATACTAACTTTTCCTGTTCCGATATTGTTCTTTGACAACCACTGTAACAAGACATAGGAATTTCAGTCCATTTTTCATCTCTAGGACACAATGTATAAGCACAGACCCATGAGAAAAAAATAAAAAAGTCATAGAGTAATATTCAGTTCTAGTATCATTTTCAAGGATAAGATGCTAGAACGTACTGAAAATAAACTCAAAAAATAAACATTTTAACTCAAGCAAAAATATATTTCTGCAGCAATGTTTCAGTTTTCCAATAACTCAAGAAAATGTGTATTTAAGAATGTTAGTAATTGATTAAGAACTGTATACTTTCTATAAGCAGAAAAGAAAGTATTAAAGAACATTTTCAGTTAAGGAAGAAGGACACATTATAATACTGAAGTGCTGGAAATATATATCTGACCCTCATCAAACTATGTCTAACCTAGAATACAATTTCCTGCATCTATCCCCTTTGAACATCCTAAAAGCATCAGATTTTGAAAAGATTACCACATCTGTGACAGTGATCCACATACATGGGCACAACAGGATCTCTATAACTACACACATGCAAACTTGTACAGCCCTCAAATTTTGCAGACCAAGAAGTTAGACACAGTCAAAAGTGCACGCACACCGAGTCATAATGCAAAGTTTAGCAATTAGTTTTGGTTTTGTCCTTTAATAAAAGGACAGAAAGTAGAAAAAAGACTGATTTTTTCATTTGCCCTCAATTGCAAAAAGAAATAGTGAAAATGTACTTTGAAAAGTGTTTCAGAATCTAGCTTTAGTGGTACAACATCATCGCCAACTCATACAATCATCATGAAAACGCAGTTCATACCAAATTATACCACATGAAAGTTGTACTATGTTTGCATATTCAGTGATGGCAAGCGGGCAAAGCTCTTATTTTTTAATAACCATTTTGCCTTGTAATGTGTGTCTGGAAGGAATTTATTTCTTGTTTTGATTTTCTTGCTAATTTAGAATTTTGAAGGTTTCAGCTGGATAATCTTGTTGTATGAGGATCTTCACCCAAACACTTCACGTATCTTCAATGACTTTGTTTACAAGAGTCTTGTGGCTGGAATCAATATCTGACTGCATATTTGACTAAGTGTGCAGATGCAGGCATCTAATTAACTGTAGTGTTTACCAGACATTTATACAGCCAAATCCTTCTCAGAAAGCTATCAAATGGTAACATGGACTTCACTTTGGCACACAGCACAGCAGCACTTGGGGGTTTTTTTAAGACAGAGCTAATCTGTGAAACACAATCCTCTCTGTCAAGAACAAAGGTTGTCCCAGTGAGAGTGCTCCCAGCTGCATGCAGAGCCCATGGCCGGGCAGCCCGGTTATCCTTGGACTGATCTGTCCACCTCCTCCCAGCCACAGCATGTACCAGCAGGAAAACCTTATCTCTGGTTACTAAAAAAGGTGTGCTGGTGTGGAGCTAAATGCCTGGCAGAATCAGGTGAACTATCCCTTGCTTTAAGTGCAGAAGGCAGTATTCACACAGAAAGGGTGAGTGGACACACCTTGCAGGAGATCTTCACAGCTGCTAGCCTGACGGGGTGCCCAGATGTCCTGCAACAGAGGCAAAAGCATGGGAATGCAGGGGACATGGGTGCGCTCATTCTAGCACAGAGCCAGGAGATGCCAGGGTTGGAACAATGAGGCAGGACCTAGGGGTGTTCTGCAACACCCTAGGAAGTCACAGGGAAGAAATCGCTCATCTCTGTGGTCCTTTTCCTTAGGCTTTGACAAAACTCCTTTGACAAGGCTGTCAAAACACCAGCTCAACTGCTTTTGATCATGCAAAATTAGAATTATCCAAAACAGTATTCAACAGTGGACTTACTGGCTCTGATGTCCTGGCAAACAGAAAGCTAGGTGACTACATTCCAGCTATCTAAATTCTACCAATGCTTTCCCTGAATAAAACTTTGTTATTTTTCATCTTAGCTAGTTGCATAATTTGATGACATGACATGTTTCACTGAAGAAGTGACAGAACTTTAATTGCTAACAAAGTGATTCAAATTAATGTAGTGCTGCTTTTGTGCAATTAGCAGAATAAATACATATACGCAGTGTATTCTGTGGCTGAAAGTGCCTATGTAGGTTTGCTACTCAGTGTTAAATGCACACATAACAAACCTGAAAAATCTGGGAAGTTGCTGGCTGGTTGAGGATACAATGTTATCGTTGTGGTAATGTTACAGACATCTTCCTATGTATGCCTGATATCCAAGCCAGCCATCCTCCAGGTCCTACACCACTAAAATTACTTGCCAAAACAAATTATCATAACAAAAGCAAACAGCTGACCTTGTGCTCATCGCCTCCTATATCACACTACATTATAACAGCTTCATTAAATGATTGCAACACTGTGTCTAGTAATATCTATGGATATGCAAGGTTTTAATTTGAAACAGAACCAGCTCCAGAGTGAAATGGATTCTTATTTTAAAAGGTTGGTACGTTCCTTACTTCACTTAAAATCAAATGAATCCAGCGCTGTTTCAGAAGATGGCATGGCTGGGGTGGTCAGATCCCATGACAGAGGACATTTGTCATTTTGAAAAGGAGATTAGATGAACCTGGGGAACAGCCTCTATCACTGTAATCAAAGGGAACTGTACAATTGGTCTCTTCTTCTCCCTTTCGTTCCCTTAAAATAAATTGCTCAAGTAATAGTAGACTTCTTAAATGCTTGATTTCTCTTTTTCTGTCACTTTCACCTAGGAAGAAAATGTCTTATCTTCTTTGCCAGAGCTATTGCTAAAGATATCTGAAGAAATATGAGGCATAATAAAAAAGCAGTCTGCATTTCACTTTCTTTATTCCTGTGCTCCCACTGGACTCAAGAGGCAGGCATGGCAAGCAGGCCTGACTTCACTCCCTCCATCTGGCTCAGCTTGTTCAGTGCCTTTGCCTTCTGCCCACTCCTAGGAAGAACAAAAAGCCTTCAACTTACCTCTCATTTCCCAAGGACCCCTCACAGTAAGGCTGGCCAGCCCCTTCAGACATTCTGGTTTAAACTCATTTGCCAGGCTACTGACAGGTAGTGGTCCCCAGAGACTGCATCCAGACTTGACCTACTGGGAGACCTCCTGCCTCCTAGCAGCGCTGCGCACCCACCGTTACTTTTTGAGAAGACAAGGTAGAGAAAGACAGCTGAACAGTCTGCATATCCTTCTGGTGCAGTGCCCGTGGTGTCATGGGACCTTGGACATTTGACCTTGGAAGTGGCCCTGGATCCTATACAACCAAACATGGACAGATATTGTCCTTTCTTCCCTGCTTACTCCTCATAATACAGGAATTAAAATGATTCCCATTTTGGTTGCAAAGTATCCAATCAGAGTCTCCTTCCACTGCAATGCAAAAATGCTGCAATGCTGTGCCAAGTAGTCTATGTGTGACAGCTCAGAGGAAAAAGACCTATGTGATTTCCTTTTCTGAGGAATAATGATACAGCCCTTTGAAATTAGCAGCTATGTAAAATTAGGAAGGCCTTAAATGTCAGAGAAATGCAGGGCCTCCTTGTTGTTTGTGACCTTTTAGCTATCTTCATGCCACGAAACTTAAATAAAAGACTTCATTAAAAACTACCACTACTATGACTTGCAGAAAATTGAGTTAGTCTGTTTTGTTCAACAAATGTATCTCAAGATCAGCAGC
Source organism: Zapornia atra (assembly GCA_013400835.1). Classification (NCBI taxonomy): domain Eukaryota; kingdom Metazoa; phylum Chordata; class Aves; order Gruiformes; family Rallidae; genus Zapornia; species Zapornia atra. The sequence continues at coordinate 53,324 of VZTU01022777.1, forward strand.
AGAAGCAAAAGTGACTCAAGAAAATGATGGAATGCATACGGTACTTTAGGAAAAAGCGTTGCTCTGGGAGAAAAACAAATCAATTGATCAACTGAGAAGTCAGAATGTTCTTCAGAAAGCAGTTGTAACTCCTTTACTAACAGCAGTGAACCATGTAAGGAAAAGACCATTTAACTACCACTTGTGAAGGCATTAGGACAAAAATTGCATCAATAGATAGATCCCTCCCCTGGGTTTCCATACAGCCCTCTGTGTTCATCAATTATCAGCTACTAATTGAGAGGTAGGTCACTCTGTAGCTTAAAAAAGTTTATAACAGTTCTATCAAATCTCTCCCCTGATGTTAAATCTTAGATGACCACCTGTGACTGGACACATTGCCCTGGAGAAACATGGTTTTAGAAAGGACCTAGTACTTACACTATCACAACTATAATTACATGTTCCTGATCTACGCATTGCCAAGATAGTTGCTTTGACTCAACTTCTGTTATCTACAAATATCCCAGACTTCTACATTTGTGCCCTGGCAAAGTAAAGCAAATCAGTATGAAAAGTTCACGGGCCCTTTATCAGTGAACTTCTATAGACTGTATGGATTAAACATGCTGTTGTGTTTCCCTTCCTTTCCTCTTCTCTTCCAGTTGTCTCTCCTGAACTAGGCCCTGATAAAGTAACCAAAACTGAATCTTAGCTTTTGTTTTCCAGGGAAAAACAAGATAAACTGTTTTAAACTGCTCTTATTAACAGCTATACTGTTCCTCTCTTTGTTGCTGTAGACCTTAGCTGCTTCTGCTGCAGTAGTGGTGATGCCTCGTAAAGTCGGAATCAAAACTCACTAGCCTTGGTGACTATTAAGCAGGTATCCTTTATTGCAGGGCTGGGCACACAAGGGATCGCTCCTCCAAATGTGTGCGCCCATTAAAGCCAAATTTCTCATATTTATACAGATTAACTATACATATTCATTATAATTTCTAAGAAAAGGCAGATTTATGCAAATTATTTCTAAGAAGTAATTTATATTAATTCCTCACCGATAGAGCATGCTCAATGACACTTAGGGAGTCTTCCAGTGGTCTTCAGGGATGAAGTACCTGGACGTCTTCCTCGGTCTCAGTGCATGCTCTTTACACTTCTTCTCCATGGTTATCTGGGCTTAAAAATACATTCTTGCACCAACTAGTTTAGAAACCCTTTTGACTGAAAACAAGATATACTCAATATACTATGTCTCTTAATTGGTCATTAGTCTCATTATTTATGACTCCCCTATCTCCTACTTCCTCTGGTTTCAAGGCTGTTGCACTGTTATGGCTAAGTTTTGTAGCCGCTTTCATGAAATAGCTCATATGATTACAGCCAGATTCTGCTAAAATCCAAAACTAATCTATTCTTAAAAACACACAAATATGTCTATTCTAAAACACACAAATCCTTACTTCTTCATCTTCAAGGCTGTTGCACTGTTACGGTTAAGCTTTGTAGCAGTTACAGCCATTTTCTCCTAAAATCCAAAAACTAATCTATTCTTAAAACCATGAAAATTCCTATATTAAAGTTATATTAATTGTCTCCTAAGCTACACCTACATCAATCTATTCAGCACGATTACATCTCATTGAATCACTGGTTTAGCCCTCTTTGTGGCTCACACTTGACCTGCATTTGACTACCATATCACAGGTTTTCCCATTCTTGTTTGCAGCTGCTTACCTTCTACGTTGCAACAGATACTCTTGCTCATCCCAAAGCGTGAGGCTTGTAGGCTGTGCTACTGAACACATTTCTTTTACTCCAGTGCTAGTAGCCATCCAATTCTTCCTGCATGTATAACTTTTGATCATCACGTACTAATGATATCTTCCACATTTGTATCATATAGCTCGTTAGTGTCTTTCTTGTTTTAATAGGTTAGAGACAGCATTTACAATTAGTTCATTTTTCCTCACTCCCTGGATTAAGCCATTCTCACTTTCTACTTCAAATAATGTTTTTATATAAAATTATTCCACTGCAAGAAGAACACTCAGGGAAAGGCATGATCTGTTTTCAGTCATGGTTAGGTTCTTTTCCTAAAATAAAAGAGACTAGGATTTATATTCATTTTCAGAGGAGAGCAAATAACTGGGATCTGTCTGTACTTTTACAGGCTATTAAAAAGGAGTCCTTTCCTCCTTCTGAAAGGAGCCCTTTTCCCCTTCTGATCCTATTTGTTTCAGGAAAAGTATTTTTATAATTTAATTCTACATGTAAATTTAAATTTAGGGGTTTTGCATAAGGAAGTTCATCTTCTCTCTCAGTAACTGTAAATTCCTCCCAAAAATTTTAGTCCCATAGAAACAGGGACTAAATGCTCTCGATTAGAGTTTGTGTAGTGAAAGCAGAGACCTGTGCTTCATGATAAATATGTAACCCTTGTGGCTGTTTAAACAAGTATAGGGAAACCATCCACTGAAAATGCAACGGAAAATCTAAGAAACTCAGACCCTAAAAGGATGAATCATAAGCAATGACTTGCAAGCTGAGCAATTCGCTTATTAACAGAGCAAGAAATTTGCATTTTAATGACGATACATCTATTTTCAGTCATCTAGACATTATCCTAAGGCATACTGGATCAACGTTACAGCCCATTTCTTTTAATTTCAGCTCATCAGACAAGAGGTCCAAGAGATTATTTTAAAAAATGACCCCTTAATATTTTTTTATGATATACTCTCCTTTAAATTCATTAGTTGCAGCGAATAGCAGTACTACCTTCTGCTAGAAGAACAGGAATCTTTTGATAAAGGCCAGTATGATAGGGGGAGGCAGATTATCTTTTAAATGGTTGCCACTGTTTCATTAGTGTGCCTAGAGTCATGATGCTGCATCAGACTAATAGTTGTGTTGAGCAAGGATCTGACAACAAGTTGATCAGACTGATGTGCTTTGCTTTGTGGAAAGTCGAAGATGCCACTGGCTGTAAAAAGACATTTTAGCATCAATCAGTACATTTCACACACCTACAGCTTTCAGGCAGGTGTTGGTTGGGGTTTTTTGATTGGATTCTGGGTATTTTTCTAAAAGTATTATAATTGGGAGATAAAGAAGCACAAAAGACTATAATTTAAAAACTTGTTCCAAAAACACATAGTTATAGAAAAATCTTGAAAGTGGGAAAGTTTGCACTAAAGTGATAGAAAGAGCGTTTTTCATCAGATCTGGGAAAAGGTTTTGT
>VZTU01022778.1:0-25198 GCA_013400835.1 Zapornia atra
GGGGAGGGGCGATACACGCGGGTGGTCGCGCCTCTCGCTGAGGGGGGGCTCACTCCCCGCTCTCGTGTTCTGCGCTTGCCCCGCAGCCACTTCCAAGCTGTGAGGACCGCCGCCAAGGAGGATGCGCTGGAGCTGATGATGCAAGGTGGGTACCCGCCTTTCCCAGGCCAAGCGACAATAATAGAGGGGTTGCTCCCCTTCGGCAGTTCGGTGATGATATAAAGGCTAATGTGACTCGCCCAGCTGGGTTGCACCCTCGGCCCATTCCAGTAATACGGGTCTGTAATCTTGGTGGGCAATGCAGAGCTGTGCGTGTTCACTGTAAGGGCAGGCCGACAGAAAATCCCCTTCCCCGTGTCCCTGGAAAACACATCTTTGGGATGCATCAGCTCTGAGGGAGTATTTTTGTGAGCTGGCAGGGGGCTGTGGGGACAGGATAGAACCGTGATCCGAGGTTTGGGTTGCAGGGGGCAGCCCGTGTTACAGCTGGTGAGATATGAGCACACATCTTTGGTAATCTGATGACTGCTCTGCCTCCAAAAGAGAGGATAGCAGAGGGCCTGGCAAGGAGTGATTGTGACTTTCTGCCTCTCTTCAGTGATGTCTCATCATTCCAGTGAACTTCCTGCCATTTTGGATGATTCTGGGCTGAGCCATGCAGACCGCTCTGCTCACCTCAACGCTCTCAAGATGAATTGCTATTTGCTATCTGGCCTTGTAGATGCCTTTGAAATGGAAGCCTATAAGACTGGTTTGTTGGAAGTGGATCCTGGGAAGGTAGGTAAGGGGATGGGGTGGAAGGGTAAACAGGATGATAAAAATAAGAAATGTATAAGCTTGCTCAGTTGTGGTATCTGTCAGATGTTACAGCTGGGTTTATGTAAATGATGCCAGCTAGAGCAGTGCATGATGTGGAGTATGGGGATTTATGTGAAGCTGTACATGAAAAACAGTTAAAGGGATAGTATGTATCTAAACATCAGCAGGGGCTCAGGTGCACAAGCCTCTGTTTCACTCTTCAGTGTCTGGCTTACTTTTAACGTACAGATCATTTCTCTTAAAGAGTTCTTTTCTGTGATCAAAGATGATGGGAAACAGTCCCTTGATGTGGGCATATGAGCGTCTCACTCATCTCAGTGTACATCTCTTAATGCTGTAGAACTTAAAGTAATTTTCTTTTTTGAGGGAAGTGTGGTGGCAACGGTGTGTTTTCTGTTGTCAAGCTGCTGATGTATTGCATAATCTCCTTTCTAGAACAAGAAGAGCCGTACCAAGAACTCAGGATTCTTGTGGGAAGAGGAGAGGGAGCAGCTCTTACGGCTGCTCACACAGCTGCTGCAGCTGGATCTCCGTCCACTGTGGAGTACTATGGTGGTAGAAGAAGAGTTTGTCAGGTATGGGATGCAGTCATAGATTAGTTTGGGTCAGAAGGGACACTTAAAGATTATCTAGTCCAATTTTCTTGCAATGAGGAGGGACATCTTCAACTAGATTAGGTGGCTCAGAGCCCTCTCCAGCCTGACCCTGAATGTTTCCAGAGATGGGTCATCTATCACCTCTGTGGGGTCTCACCACTGCCATTGTAAAACCTTTCTTCCTTATTGTTGTGTTTTGACCCTGGCTGGAGGCCAAACGCCCACCAAAGCTGCTCTGTCACTCCCCTTTTCAGCTGGACAGGGGAGGAAAATATATATTGAGAGGCCCAGGAGTCGGGATAAGGACAGGGAGAGATCATTCCACAGTCAGCATCACGGGCAAAACAGACTCAGCACAGAACAAAAGAAAGAAAGCTCTCTAATTGATTACACTGCCCTGCACACCCAGTGACACCAGTCTGGTAATGAGAAGTGCAGACAGATCTTAAAGCACCTCTCTTCCTGGGCTCAACTTTATTCATTATTTATCTCCCTTCTTCCTCTCCAGGTCACACTGGGAGGATGGGGAATGGGGCTTTCGGTCAGTTATGAGATTGGGGGGGCTGGGGGCCGGCAGCATTCCTCACATTCTTCCCTTGCTGCACTGTGGGGTCCCACCTGTGGGAGACAGTCCTCCATGGGACTTCTTCAACAGGGGTCATTTCCCACAGGACTTCAGCTCTTCAACTGCCCCAGTGTGGGACGCTTTTATGAGGTGCAGTCCCTCAGGCCCAAACTGCTTCAGCCTGGTCCCTGACAGAGTCAAAAGCCCCCCTCCCCCAGCAAACATGCTCTGGTGTGGGCCTCTTTCTCCAGAGGCTGCAGCTCCTGCCAGGAGCTTGCTCCAATGTGGGTCATAGCATTTTCTGTATGTTTCCACCTACTGCAACATGGGTGGTCTCCACAGGCTGCAGGTCGGATCTCCGCTCTGCCCCTAGGAATGCCTCTTTCTCTCCATTCTTCACTGACCATTGGTGTCTGCACAATTCCTTACACCTTCTCACTCCCTTCTCTGGTGATAAAAAAAATCCACTTGCGGGTTTTTTCCTCTTAACTGTGATCCCCAGAGGCACTGTGACTGTCGCTGATGGGCTCGGCCTTGGTCAGCAGCAGGTCCGGCCTTGAGTCCAGCTGGTGTTTATTATGTGGGGGCCCTAGAGAAAGCATCTAGCTGCTTCTTGCAGAAGCCACCCCTGCAGCCTTCCACCCCCCATTCTCCAGAACCTTACCACACAAAACTTATATCTAGTCTAAATCTACTCTCTTTTAGTTTAAAACCATTACTCCTTGTCCTGTTACAACAGGCCCTGCCCTAATATGTATTGAAAGGCAGCTTTAGGGTTTCTCTGTAGCTTTCTCTCCTCCAGGCTGAACAACACTGACTCTCAACCTTTCTGCATAGGAGAGGTGCTCCTGCCCTCTGATCTGTTTTGTTTTTCTCCTCTGCACCAACAGTTCCATGTCTCTCTTATACTGGGGACCCCAAGGCTGGGTGCAGAAGTCCAGGTGGGGTCTCACAAGAGCAGAGTAGAAGGGGAGGGTCACCCCCATTGACCTGCTGGCCATGCTTCTTTTTGATGCAGCCCAGGATACCAGCTGTCTTTCTGGGCTGCAAGTGCACATGGCCAACTCATGTTGAGCCTCTCATCCAGCAACACACCCAAATCCTTCTCCTCAGGGCTGCTCTCAATCCCCTTATCCCCCAGCCTGTATTGATACCAGGGGCTGCCCCAACCCATGTGCGGAACCTTGCACTTGGCTTTGTCGAACCTCATAAGGTTCACATCGCCTCACTTTTCAAGCTTGTCCAGGTCACTCTGGATGGCATCCCATCCCTCAGGTGTAGCTACTGTACTACTCAGCTTGGTGTCAGTTTTGCTGAGGGCGTACTCAATCCCCCTGTCTGTGTCAGTGATGAAGATACTAAACAGTACTGGTCCTCATACAGACCCCTGACAGACACCTCTCTGATCACCACCTGGACGTTATGCTGTTAACCACTACACTCTGTATGTGACCATCCAACCAATGTAGAGGTGGGATGGGTGACCGTGATTTTCTGGAAAGGAGGGTTAAGTGTTAAACCTGCCAGTGAGGTGGTATTATAGCCCTCTGCAGATCGCTGGGAAACAGGAAACTGTCTTGAGGCAAAAGTGATGCATTTAGGAGCCACTGCCTTTCCTCATGTAGGCCTCTCAAGTTCAGATGTTTGATCATTTTTTTAAGGATACTGGAGGATCTCTGGCTTGACAGGAATGTTTGCCTAGTGCAGTGTGCGAGAATGAAGTTGGTGCAAGTTGTGATACTGAGGTTGACTGTCTCTCTTCTGTGACTTTAGCTTAATGACAGGAAACTGCTACCGTATCCTGGAGAATCCAAGTATTGGTCTTCAGAAGTACCGGGCCACAAGAGAGGCCGCGACACATCTGCTGGCTGTAGCTCTGACTCGCTATGACCACATGTTCAGTGAGTTCCTGCTCTTCTGCCCTCTTCCTGAAGCCATTTGCAGATACCTTCTCTGACCTCTTTCTTCCTCCTCACATGCAAAAGATGCCACTCTGAAGATCACACAGATGCTGCAGCACTTTGAGCATGTAGCCCCAGTGTTTGCGCAGGCTGTGAGCCTCTGGGCTACAGAGTATGGTCTGAAAAGCCTGGTGGGTGAATTGCTAAGGTGAGAAAAATACCCCAAGGCTTGTCTTTCTAACCCTAGCAGCTTGAGGAACCCTATTACTTATTTATTCTTTCTGTGCAGGGAGATTGGACATAAAAGTCCACAGGACCTGGTTCGTGATGCTTCTGGAATCAAGGGTTTTGCTACCTTTATAACTGATCTGGCTGAGCAGATTCCAGCTCTGGTGCTATCCCACATGAGTGTTATCCTGTGTCACTTGGATGGGGAGGTAGATATCCACAGTACTGCCTATCTGGGGAAGTCAAGTGGTATCCAGTTTTTCTGTCTGTAAACGGAACCTCTTTCAGAGAGATCAAGTTGCCAAAACCTGTCCTTTGGAAGAGGTTCTTCCCTTACCTAAAAGCTGCAAAGGAAACAGAAATCGTGACAGCTGCTGTCTGGTTGTCACTCCCAGATGTCAGAGAATGGGAGACTGCTCATTGGCCTGAGACCCCAGCTGTTTTCCCTTGTATTTCAGAACTTAATTTGTCATTCTGTTACCTTTTCTTAAACTGCCCTTAAAAGCCCTAAGTGTTCCTTACAGCAGTTCTTGGGTTCTGTGGACCTGTATGGATAGCAGGGTTGGATTACTCTGCCTTGCATGCTCAGCCCAGCTTAATGCAAAGTCCATTGTGCAAAAATTTACCTAAAGCTGGAGCCTAGAACTTGGAAGGCCCAAGCTCGGGGCCATACTTCCCCTTGGCATATAGAAATCATGCCCTTTGTGTCTGATCCTGGTCCAAAATGACTCTTTGCAGAGTTACATGTTGCGCAACGCCATTCTGTCGGCTATGGCAGAAGTGCTGGTGCAGGTGCTGAAGGGTGACCAGCTGGAGGAGGCTGCCCGTGGCACTCGGGACCAGTTCCTGGATATGCTGCAGGCCCACGTCTGCGACATCAACGGCTTCGTGCGCAGCCGCGTGCTGCAGCTCTTCACCCGAATCGTTCGGTGCAAGGTAAGCCTGTGCTGGGGAGCGGCGCTGCTGCAGCCAGCCCTTCCTCCCTGGGGTTTTCTAAGGGAGCTTCTGGCACCCTCCTCTGTGCAGAGTGAAGTTTAACAGAGGAGGGTGTTGTCCCTGCATACTGTGGTGTCTGCAATTCCTTTTTCCCAGGAGACCAAAGATCCTAGGGGTGAGGGAACTGGGGATCAGGAATTAGATGGTAACCCTTGCTACTAGGACATACTAGAAGGAAGAGCAGAGTGTGCATGCTCTTTTTGGACTTTGGTATAGGAAAACATCACCTCCATTAAGTATATTAAGACTTGACAGGACCTGGAATAACTAAGTTCTTGCTTTCAACAGACTTGGACCAGAAGGTAGCCAGAGGTCCCTTCAGACCTTAAACTTTTCTACAGATCTGTAATAAAGTTATGCCTTTTACTACATTAATATGTCTGCAGTAAAATAAGTTTTCATGGGTTTCTAGGCCTTCTTGACAACTTTGTCTATGCTCTCATTTGTGTGCTAGGCGCTGCCTTTGACTTGTTTTCAGTCCGTGGTGTCGCTGGCTATTGGGCGTCTCAAAGACAAATCTGTGGTAGTGGTTAAAAATGCCATCCAGCTCCTGGCTGCGTTTTTGTCCAACAATCCCTTCTCCTGCAAGGTAATTCTGACTGGTCTGGGGGATGTGCTAGATGTCTGTTTGCAACTTGAGTATCTGCAGTGCGCTATAGCCAGGGCAGCAGCCTTTCTGCGTCTTGTTGTAGGGACAGCGTAGCCTTTGAGTGCAGATCTTGCTTTCTCTGGCTCTTCCCTTGCTTGCTGTAATCAGTAGGTATACTAAAGGCCAGGGATGATGTGTTTGACTGGAAAAAGATTGTAGCAGTTTGATTTGAATACGCCGTGGGTTCTTTCCTTAGGATCAGAATTAGTCTTTTAGAACATGATGCACAGAGCTGTAGTGCTCTGTGTTCAGCTGCACCTGCTCCTGAGCTTCTGAGCCCCAATTTACAGCAGTTCCCATTCTAGGATGGTGACCAGGGTCTGCTATTCCAGTTTCCAAAACCAGGGTTATCTGAGGGGATTGACAACTTGACGCAGGGAGTTGAAAAGAAAGGAGAACTCTAGCATTTCAGAAAAAGGAGAAGTAATGTGTTTCTTCTTCTTTTCCTGGCACCTTCAGTTAAGCTGTACTGCCATGGCAGAGCCACTGAAGAAAGAGATGCAGAAACTGCAAGACTTGAGGGAACGTAACAGATCCACAGCAGGTAACTTCCCTTCTTCCTCTTTCCCCTTCCCAAGCTGTACCAGGACTTCCTTTTCCTCATCGTAAATTTACTGCCAGGCTTTTGTCTCAGATCTAACTTGTGTGAGATGGTGAGGCCAGAGGACTGGGGTTAAACTCAGAACAGGCTTTGTAAGTGGTGTTATCAAAGGACCATGTGAATGTCCATATCCAGATCAACAGTCCATTTAGCTAAATATCCTGTTTGCAGGGTAAGAACTGAAAACACCTGTGAACACCCTCCTAGGTTTGCATTTTCAACCATTCAAGGACTGCTTGAACCACAGTTTTGGTCAGATATTAATTTAAACTTGGTTGGCCTTGGACCTGGTGCCACCTAAAAAACATTAAATAGTAAATTAAGGTTCTCTTACCTGTTTGGGGTTTTTGTTTGGGCTTTTTTTTCTCTTTTTGCCCTAGGTGGCTTCTTGGTTTATGACAGACAGTTTTTGTCTATTCTTACTGTAGTCTGGGTGGGATCAACGATGGAAATACCCTGAGGGAGGAGGAAGTAGAATTCCTGAGTTCTGCATGAGTTTCTGTTCCCGCTTGGGAGTGTCATTGGAGTCTGTATTCTTCATTTCCTCTGTTGTGGGGTTTTTTTTTAATAGCTCCAGCAATTACTCCAGAGGAAGAGTGGGAAGCAATGCTTCCAGAAGTTAGGGGTGCCACACAGCAGCTCTTTCAACCACTGCAAGAAGGAGAAGAAGACATGCTAGAAGTCGAGGAAACAGTGGAGAGTGCATCAGAGCAAATCACTAGGCTGCTGAAGAAGCTGAATTACAAGTAAGAAGGCTCTGTAGCTGGACAGAGTATTGATCACAAAGGATGTGTCTGTCTCTAGTTCTCTGTTTGAGATCCAGGGCAGAGGGATGATTCTTCAGGAAGAGATTGATGTGGCAGCTAAGTACCACGTGGTTGCTTTCTCACTCCCCTCAGTGGAACGAGGGAGAGAATTGTGAGGGTAAAAGGGGCACAAAGCGCTGGCAGGAGCTGCTCTTCCAGGTGTTCAGGGCAAAGTTGGGTGTTTTCCCATGTGTTTTGCCCTAACGAGTTGCTGATGCTGTTCTGCTGGGCAATGTCACTGTGCAGGAGTGCAGCCCGCCTGGCGCAGAAGGCCCTGTGTCGCTTCCCAGGGAAGGAACCATTCAGTGGCCCGGCAGAGGAGAACGAAGAGGCAACAATCCTGGGTGTTCTGAAGAGACTTTACATAGGTAACTGCTTTGGATCACGTTGTGTCTTCCCTAAGTCCACGCTGATGCCAGAGCTAGACTAAAAGCCTCTGGAATGCCCTGTCCCCCCTTCTGACCTGTCTGTGTGTATTTGACGACTCCTAGAGCTGCATCATCTCTGGATCATTCGTTCGACTAGTGGCCTGACATTTTGGCTGGATCAGAACAGTCTTGTTATTTAATTTCTGGTTGGAATAGCTCCATGTTCCCACTAGAAGTGCATTTCTGATGCTTTAACTCACATAATATCTGCTGAGAGGAGTGGAGCCAGCATTACCCACTCACACCCTTCTGTCCTGCCTGAATTTGTTCTGCTTCCTGAACAGGTGGTGGCACATAACCCCGCTATAGAGGCTTTGACCAAGCAAAGTCTTGCTTATCCAGGGCTCAAGCCCTCTGGGCATGTTTTTAAGACTTCAAATGCTCTCTCTTTGGTGTTTACTTGAGAATAAGATTTCCTAGCCAATCCCCTTGAGCTCATTTCTGTCAAAAGGCTGCCATCTAAATAATTTAATCTTCTTAACTTTGTCAACTCTCCACATTTGTGCAAACTTTGCCAGAGAGTAGTAGTGTTTGCCTCCCTCCTACTCTGTCCTGATTCCCTTTTAGGGTCTCATCCATCTTTGGGGAGCTTTAAAGTTTGGATTAACCCCCTTCAGCGTTTTAATGGAGTTTACCCCAACTGAACCATGCCTTTCTCCCCCTGTATTAAGTTGGCATTTCTGTGGTGCATCGTGTTGTAGTACTGGAACTTGCTCTGCAGCATGTTGAGATTTTTTGTCTGTCTGATAGTAGGATTTGGATTTTTGTGGAAGTCTGACTCTTGGAAGGTCTTGCTGTGGGGTGAAGGGGGAGGGGTTAAAATGCCCTGAACTGTGCCTGTCTCTCTTACCTTCAATACTGCTCACAAACACGTGTTTGCACTGTGCAGGTTCATGCCCAGCTGAGAACGGTGAGGGTCCTTCGCATGGCGACAGCAGTCATAAGGCTCAAGAAGCTGTACAGAAAGAGCAGCTCCAAACAGAGCTGGCTAAACAGGAGATGTTGGTGCTATACCTGCAAGATGCTTACAACTTCTCAGTGAAAATCACAGAAGCCCTGAGCCTGATCAGCAAGATGATGTATGAAAACTGTATCTCAGGTGTGCGAAAGTAGCCACGGGGCCCTTTCTCCCCTGTTCAGCATTTCTGTGTCTTTCCTCTTGCCGAAGAGGAGAGGTGGGAGTGCTGGAGCTCTGGGGGAAGGAGAAAATGTTGGAGGGGCTGCTTTTTGCTGAGGAGATGTTACAGGCATTTGCAGTACACTGAAACAGGAAGCACCATCTAAATGGTGTTATGAAGAGGTTGCGTTGCATGACAATATTTTTTATTATTTTTAAATATCAAGATTGAAAATGTTTTTTAAAGCCAGGTGGCCAAAATTGCTTTATTTATGGAGGCTCCCCCTATCCTATGGGAGGGGGATGTCTGTTCATCTCAGCTGAGGTTCTTCCAAAGTAAGCATGGCCAATGAAGCTAGGTTCTGTGACCTGCTCAGTGCCCTAATGCAGTGTCAGGTGTTAGGCTGGCCACAAGAGGCAAGGCAGACAAGACAACTGCCCAGCTCACCTTTCCTTAAACTGTTCTGTATCGATCAGTGATCCTGATCAACACGTTCTATGGCCTGGTGCTTTTCAGTGCTGTAGTGAGAGGTGGGGATGAGTAGGCCTTTGAGTTAATCCAGCTATTCATGCTCTAGTATTAGAACTACCATAACCAGTTAGACTTTCAAAGAGCTTATCATTAATGAACACCCCCAAGCACAGCTCTTCCCCCACCCCCGGTGTCCTGCAAATGCTTCCAAGCCTTCATCTGTATTGAGAATTCGTATGTTACCCATAATAAGCATGTAGGCTTCCCCAGCAACATTTGGATGTCACTAGTTACTTGCACACACGAAAATGAACTCCTGAGTTCAAGTGTCTTTACAGGCCATTTGAAGTTCCAGGCTGAGGGGGTGCCTGGGGAGCGGTTTATGGCTGTGCAGGTTTTAGTAGCTTTCCACCTCCCTGTTGCCTCATGCCATATGGGTATGGAAGGCAAGTTGGGTGTCCAGGCAGTTGGAGACATTTAGAGACATCATCTCCATTTGCGGACAGTATGCTGCTGGATGGGTTGGGGGGGGTGCTATGAGGGATGTCTGTGCTCATATTTAGGGTTTTTTAATTGAAGACTTAAGATGTAAGTATTTAATTTTGTTCGATTGCAAATATGCATCTTCTGGTGTGACTAGGGGCCGGGGAAGCACTACCAGCTTGTCTGATAGGGCATCTTTATTCAGCGTTGTAAATTGGAGCTTATTCTGGTGTACGCTCCCTCTTCCCAGAGGTCAGGCTTTATGAACTGCTCATTGTACAGCCCCTTTCATCGTTACTGTGGCACTCTTGTGAATGGTCTCCAGCCTAATGTTTTTTCTTGTGAGCAAAGACCAGGCAGTATATCTTAGGACTAGCTGAGCTGGAACCAAAGATGTTACTCCTTACCCCATTTACACATCAGATAGCTTAGTTCCTCAGGTTACAGCTTCACACTGGGACTTACCTTCAGCTTCTCTCACCTGCTGTGACCATGAGAGATTTTTTTCATTTCCAAAGCTTGCTTTTTTGTTTCCCAGAAGAGAACTTTGTTCTTTGGCCTCTGTGCTAATCTTCTAAAAGATATCACACAAGATTTAGTGGTAGTCATGTTAACCCATGTCTGTTTCCTCCAGGACATTGACATCTCTGTCCTAGACCTCATTCTGACTTGAGCCTTCTGTAGGCAGTAGCAGCGATCTTAGACGCTCGGGGGGGGCTCACCGTGAAGCAGTACACTGATGAAATTCTTTTAATGGCCTCACTAATGAGGATAAGGAAGGAACTGCACTAATGCAACTGTTCTCTCTGCAGTGGTGCAGGAAGCCATTGAGTTCTTTGTGACGGTCTCGCAGTTTGGCGTGTCCCAGGCGCTGCTTGGAGTCCGCAGGATGCTCCCCCTCGTGTGGTCAAAAGAGCCGGGTATTAAGGAGGCTGTGCTGAACGCCTACAGGTGGCTCTATCTCAGCCCCAAGGGGGATTCGGAGAGGTATGAGTCTTCCTAATCAGAAGGGGGGGTTGTTTGCTTTTCTGGTTTTGTGTTTGGTTGGTTTTTTTCCTCCCCTCCCCTGCTGCTTCTTTTGGGAATCCGTTGGGAACAGGTTATGGACAGGAGAAGTCAAAGTTGCTGTGCTTTGTGCTGAGCTGAAGCGTAAGGTTTGTGTCCACTAGGAAAGCTGCTTTCTCTTTGAGCTGTTACTGACACTTGTGCAGTTCTAAGATGGGTTTTTTGTGAGTATCCGGGTCATCCTGTGGGACCCACTGCTGAGCTTCTGCTTTTGGTTCGTCATAGTGTTCAGGCAGAGGAAACTCATGCAGCAAAACTCCACACCAAACCTTGCAGAAGGAAAACCTGAGAATTAAAACTGGTATCAGGCACTCATGCTTAACTTCCTCATAAATTTCACTGTCATTTAAAGCACTGCACCAAGACACCTGTGCCCAAATGATCTGGGTAGGGCCTCTATATGATAGGGAACAAGGGGTGTCAGTTATGAACATTCATGTCAGTGGGGCTCTTGGCTGGCAACAATGAACTGATTCTCTTAGATGTCTGTCTCAACCCCTCTGAGATTCAACTGTTGCTATGGAGTTATCCCATGTAGAAGAGCCTTACGTGCTTCACCCTCTGTGGGAGAAGTTACTGCTCAATGTCTGTTCCCTCGTTTTGCATTTGTTATGGCTGCGGTTGCTCATCCTGTTGGGATAATAAAAGCAATGGTATACAGTGTGATGTGAAGTTGGAGGTATCTTCCTGTTACCAGAGCTCATCTGCTGACAGGTCATGCGTGCTGTGGCCTTATCTGAGTTGTAGGTATTCTGCCTCTGGTGTTCAAAACACATTCCTCAGTATTTACTGGCTTTCTTACTGCCAGTCATGTCCTTGATTTTTCAGTACTCACTGTTTCTTTATCCCTCCCGCTATACAAGGTTAGTTGTTATCATTTGGGTGCTTTCACACACTTCTATTTGTATTTCCTTTAGACTAATCTCAAATATTTTGTTACAAATCTGTATGTGGGACAGACAAGAGGATGTTAATGGGATCTTTGTTGCTGGCCCTTACTGAGTATTTTAAAGTGGGAGTTAGCTGAGTGCTGCTTGCATGTTTATGTCTTCCACACTAGAGAGGATTTGTGTCTCCTTGTACTGAGGTGTGCTTACTCTTTTTTTTCTTAGTATCTGCTCACATGTTAATCCTGTTGGATATACATTTACCAAGATAAGTGTGGTCCCTAGTGAGATGCACAATACTTGACCCTAATTTTTTTCTTCAGGGCAATAAAAAGCACTCACTGCTTTTTACTACTACGAGATAGCATTGCCTGGACATGACGCTCCTGAAATTGGAGCTCTGGCCTTATTTGTTCACAGAGGGAATTCCAGTTTCTAATGCTCTGACTTGTAGTTGAGAGCAGACTGGGAAGAAGCTGGTGATTGCCTCTTGTTGGGTCTTTAAACACTGCGAGCAGCAGCAGCACACAAGGCAGTAGACTTCTGGGCCCATGTCATGCTCGTTGGCACCTGAGCAGAGTGACTTGGAAAACTTCAGCTTGTGGAGGGGGAAGTTTTCCTGTCCCCAAGGATCAGCTCTGCTATTGAATAGGTGTCCTCAGCTCTCTGATTAGAACAGTAATTTTAAGAGTTGGTTTTTTTCCTCCTTCTTTACCTTTTAACTACTTTAAAATTACTTTATTTTTCCCCCTTCAAAGGGCCAGCGCCCAAAGCCTGGTGCATTCTCTCTCCCTCATCATGGTGGATGCATCGCTGGGAACAATAGAGTGCTTAGAGGAAATAGTGAGTACTTGCCTCCTTCTGGTTGGGGTTGTATTTGTGCTGTGTGTTGTCTGTTACCTTAAAATGGCAGTCACTGCAGTTAATGCCTTTGGTTTGAAGTCCATCTTCCTCTGCCACTTCCAACTCGTTTTACTGTGTTTCTTTCCCAGATCTCAGAGTTTGTGCAGAAAGATGAAATAAAGCCAGCTGTGATCCAGCTGCTTTGGGAGCGATTCACAGAGAAGTCTCAGTGCTCATCGCTGGAGCGACGTGCTGCTGTGATGCTGCTGGGGATGATGGCGCGGTGAGCCCGAGGGGCAGTCTCGTTCTGTGACTGGGAGGATGCACAGGGAGTTGATTTTTATTGAAGAACAGTGGGTGCTGCATCAGCTGACCCTTTATTCTGCAGCTTCAAAAATAGTACCCACGTCATGGGGTAACGAAGCCTGAAATTAAACGTAGTTGGTGCTGGGTCCCAGCACAGCCTCTGGATGAATGCGGTGACATTACTTTCTTTGAG
Source organism: Zapornia atra (assembly GCA_013400835.1). NCBI lineage: Eukaryota > Metazoa > Chordata > Aves > Gruiformes > Rallidae > Zapornia > Zapornia atra. The sequence continues at coordinate 12,956 of VZTU01022778.1, forward strand.
AAGGGATGGACGTTCAGAACACAAACTTTACCGTGTCACAGCTCTGCAGCTTTGTCTGTGTTTGGATAAAAACTGAGAAGCTGCTGAGCAGAGGTGTCTGGAACCTTTAGCATGGAAGGAAATTAATCTGCTTCCTTTTCAGGGGGCAAAAAGAGTGTAATTGCACTGTAAGGTTTTCATTTCCTAAGTTTCCCAGCCCTGTGATGCTTTGGCATTTAGCTTATCTGCTGATTTCTTCTTGCTCTTCCTACGTTAGTCCATCAGTCAAAAAACAGGCCTGCACATAATGATGATCTTGAAGCTCTTGGCTCTAGAGTTGGAGCTGTTTCTGGAACTTACAGCCAGGTCTGCAATTTGAGTATTAGATATTCCTTCCAAAGTATTCCTACCACCTCATTCCACTTGCTTGCGGCACAGTTGTAGACATCATTTCAAAATTAATATACTTCCCTAAAATAATTGGATTGAAAGAAAACTGTAGGTTTCTGGGGCATCCCATGAGATCCGATCTCAAGTCCAAAGGGGTGAAATAAGAATGTTGCTTTCTTCACAAATCTGCTAAGGGGGGTGATTTTGTCTTATATGAACTGTATGGATTCTCTAAGTCTTCACCCGGTTAATTGTATATTGCCCAGCCCTGCATATCAGAATTGGGGGTGGGGGGCGTGTTTGGTGACATGGGGGCAGGGGTGTCTTTGTTTCCCATAGTAGGGACCGAAGTGTAACACACTGCCAGTCCTGATCTGCTGGACTATTTCCTGGTTTGCAACATTTTTCTTTGCCTTGCCCTTTTAAGCTTTGCTCTTCTCTGATAAGAAAAAAGAGTCAAGAATCCTCTTGACAAAGAGATGGTGTGCCCAGGGTGTTCGCTTTGGAGAGCCTCATCCCTTAGTGAAGTGCAGATGTTGTTGGCTTTTGTAGAGTGTTGCTGGCTGCTCCTATAGCTGTACCTGCAGTCATTGTATGGATTTCTCTTTTTCCACTCCACACCCCCCCCCCCCNGCTTTCTGCAAGGCACAGAGTATTTCTGTTCAGCAGCAACTCAGGTAATGCCCTCGATCCCTTCCATTCCACAGAGGGAAGCCAGAGATCATAGGTAGCAACCTGGATGTCTTGGTGTCAGTAGGGCTGTCTGAGAAGGTATCTGAAGACTATCGCCTGGCTCAAGAAGTGTGCAAGGCAATCTCCAAACTTGGTGGTAACTCTGAGGTAAGACCCTTACCTTGTTTTTGAGGTTATCCAGAAACAAAGAAAGGGGGAAACGGTTTCTGTTGAGAAGGGAGAGAAGTGATTAAGTTTTTGCTGGTTTTGAAATTAAGTTGGTTGAGGCCATTCAGCAGCACTGTCTGGAAAGCTTAGCACACATCAGTGAGTGTATAATAAAAGAGTTTTCATTAGGCAATAGGCTGAATTCCATTAGTAAAGAGTTCAGTGCACAAGAAAATCTGTTTTTCTTTCAATTGTCTTTGTCACACTCTCGGTTCTAAGTTGATTTGTGTTTCTCCAACCATGAAGCCCTTGCCTCTACTGCTGTTCTCTGGTGTAATGATTCTTCTGCCCTCCTTATTAATTGATATTTGGGAGCTGTCAGCTGTGCAGCTGAATATAAAATATGGAAGGGTTTCAAACCTGCCCATGTTGTACTTAAAACAATATGGTGGTCAACAGTTTCTTTGTCTGGGGAACGATTTATACTTTTTTTTCCTCATGCATTTGAAAAAAGACCCATTGTTTTTTGACTTGGGCATTTAGTGCATTTTGGTTCAGGAGTTCCAGCATAGAAGCAGCCCTCCTTCACACAGCATCATCGTTCTGCATTGTCCCTTTCCACAGGGGAAATTACTGCAGGACCTTTGTGAATCAATGTGTATTACAACATTCTTATGTGCTCTAAATTGTAATTTAGGTTGGCTTAACTTTGCAGTTGATTTGGTATGTGAGTAGGGACTGAATTGTAAATAGAGCTACCAGTGATTTTGCTTCCTTCCCACAAACAAGAATTAAGTACAGAGAGTAGGATTGTGATGAATTGAGATATCTTGGGTTTGGATATGGAAAGCTGATAAATCCTCAAGCAGTAGCTTGTTTTAGTTAAGTATATCCTGATCAAGCAGCTGCAGACATATTGGGATATCTCAGGCAATGTCAGACTTGGTTTAGTAGTTCTTTGGGTTATCTTATTGCCAACCTAAAATGTGGTGGGACTGATACAAAGCATGTGTAACAGCCTGAGTGTGAGGTGGTGTGGGATCCAGAGCTATCCTCTCATTTCCACCGATGATATTTTGCTTTTAAACAGAGCCTCTGTTTAAAAAGTGGTTCTGGACTACCCCTAGGCAAGGGCATCTAGTTGGCTTGCTATTGATAACTCTGAAGATGCTCTAAAGATTTTTCTCTTCATTCATTGTGGAGAATGAGTAAATAATACCAGGTTTTAAAAGTGTTATCTGAGATTTCAAAATGCTATTTTGATTTAAGGTGACATAGTGGAACTGTCAGGGTTGGATTGGGATCATTATTTGGCCAAGCTTCAAATCCACCCAGTGCTGTTACCATGCCTTCCAAAGTGACAGTGAAGTCCCTGCTGTGTGTTTAGTTGCAGCCCAGTGCTGGATGTCCCTGCCATGGGCCTAGCACGGGTTTGGTTGGCGTTAGGCATATAGCGAGGTTAAGCACCGGGAAGGGCAGGGGGAGGATCACTCCCGTGCCAAGAGCAAGTCTCCTGTTCCCTCTGCAGACAGCCCTGGGGAAGGACAGGACACCTTTCCGACTGCCGCAGAGCCACGCGCTCTTTGGGTGCCTGAGCGAGTCTGTGACTAAAGGTGAGCTCAAGTCAGCGGTTAGGTTCAGTGGAGATGGAATTGGGCTGAGAGGCAGCCTGCCCTGCTGCTGGTAAGTGTGATGCATGGCTCCCTCTTCTCATCAGGTTTTGCTCAGCCAAGCAGTCACTGGATCCCCTTCATGGAAGCAGCGGTCACGCTCATCTATAAGCTAGCAGAAGGGGCAGATGAGATATGTGCTCACCTCCTGCAGACGTGCAGCCAGCAGGCTCTAGACAAGCTGCAGGAAGCCAACGAGCAGGAAGCTGGTGAGGAAAAAAGCTGGCAAAGGAAACCTGTACCTGTGGTTTCTAGTGCCGCAAGTGGTGGCCTAAAGTAACTGCAGGAGGAAAACAGCTGTGGGGCTAGAAGAGGTGATGGTGTGGAAGGGTGTGAGTGCTGTGAAGGAGTCCGTGGAGCATGGAGATGGGCACTAAATGATGGGGAAAGAGGTCTAGATCAACGCTGACTGGAGTAATTTTTCTCCACTAGATGCAGGGGTTTCTCCCAGCAGCGTCTCTGGTGGTGCTAGCAGTCTCCCCACGTTCCTGCTGTTGCACCTGGTGTCCCTTGTGGGACAGGTGGCACTGCAGCAGGTAGCGCATTTGGAACTGTCAGTGAGCACGGAGCTACGCAGACGCCGCATCCTCAAAGAGGAACAGAAATCCAAGAAACATAATGACAGCAGCATGAAAAAGCAGAGACCCCAGGTGAGAACTGAGGGGATTTTTTTTTTCTTCTAGTGTCTCTGCTACTGCCACAACAAACTTCTGGAGAATGTGCTCCTGCGGGTGCCTGAGATCTAGAAGAGTAATGCTCACTTTGGGGGTAGTGCATTGGTCAGGACTGACAGGGAGAGCTGAGGCCCTTGAATGACCTTGTTCAGTAAAACTCTTACACTGCTCTTGGGTGTTAAACAGGCAGAGGGGAGGGAATGAAGGGTGATGTCCTGGCCCTGCTTATTTTCCTGCTTCAGGCAAACACTTCCACTCATCACCTTTTTTACCAGTGCAATATTTAGCAATTGCTGCTTGTGGTGAAGAACACCCATTTGTGACCTGAATTTTGGAAAAGGACTTCTGGAACCTTGGCCCATGGGGCTTTGAGGGTCCTATCCCCTCTCAGGTAGTAATGCTGAAAGTTTAATATAGATCCCATTAAGAAGACTACAGTGATAGAAATATCCTGCTTGGCTAGGTCTGCCTCAGAACATTTTCCAGATTGTAGTGAGGCTGACTGTCTTGGGTCAGAATTGAGAAAAAAGTTGTGTGTCCCTAGGTATCCAGTCCCTGTTAGATGCCTACGCTATGTCCAGGCACTTTTTATAGTCCATTTCCTCATCCACCTTGCTCCAGTGTCACTACCATTTCCCATGCTGGAGGAAGTGACTCTTGAGATGTTTCCAAGAAGCAGCAGTTGGATGCAGATTTGGTCCCTGCGCAAAGCCTGTGCCTCCCTTCTTCCCTTGCATTGCTTTCACCTTGCCTTGCTCACCATTCAGAGGCTGCTTTGAACTCCTGGCTTTTAGGAACTGCGTGCGATCCCTTACGCTGTGCCAGACTCAGACACTGATGGCAGATGTGTCCTATGTCTGTCTCAGCTTAGGAGCTTCAGTAGCTTACCCTTTCTTTTCACTGGTGTTCTGTGGCATGTGGACTGGAAAGTCCTAGACTACCTTTCATGGCTGCTTTTGGTTCTTGGGGAAAAGTGTGTTAAAAACCCCTCTGTCAGTCTGTTCTCAGCTGCTGCTGGTAACATGCAAACACCTCTCGCCCGGGAGGAGAGCACTTTGTGAAGGAAGGGGGTTATTGTCGCCTGTCATCTTTTTTTACAGTCTTCCTTTCTGCACAGATCCCAGGAAATGAGACCACTATGGAGGAGGAGCTGGGACTAATGGGAGCCTCAGCTGATGACATGGAGGCTGAGCTCATCCGCACTATTTGCGAGACAGAACTTCTGGATGGTAAGTGTGGCTGCTGTCAAGGGGCACCAGCTGTCTGCCTGTGTGAAAGAACAGGTACAGTGGGTAACAGAGGAAGGCTGTTTCCTTCAGAAGGAAACACTAATTTTTGTCTGTTGTCAGTTTCTATATAGGCTTTGTTCCGCCTCTCTGGAGGTGGTTTTTCAGTGGTGAATGTGAGTCAACCAGTTCCTGTAGTCTGCAGGAGTTCTGGGATAAATAGAGTAATTGTTCTTAGAGGGATGCACAAACAGTGTTCTCATGCTTGCAGTCTTTATCCCCGCTCTCTAGGGAAGCACCTCTTCTCTGCCTTTGTTCCACTGGTGGTCAAGATCTGCAGCAGCCCTGGGCTCTACAGCGATCCAGCGCTCTCAGCCGCGGCAGCCCTGAGTCTTGGCAAAGTCTGCATGATCAGGTAACGCCCAGCTGTGCTGCTGGTCTCTTCCCAGCCTTTGCAGCACCACAGCACAAGCAAACATTGCAACTCCCTTCCTGTGGAGAGAACAAACTCAAAAGAGCATCCACAGATTTTGTGTGGTTGTTGAGGGAGGAGGGCGGGGGGGGTGGTGTTGTGTCTCTGCTCTGAGAAATGGAGTTTTGGTATCCATGCCTGTCTGTACCGTACCTCACCAGCTCCGAGTTCTGTGAGTCCCACTTGCGCCTGCTCTTCACTATAATGGAGAAGTCCCCTCTACCTGGTGTGAGATGCAACCTCATTATTGCAGCAGGAGATCTGGGCATCCGTTTCCCCAACCTAGTGGAGCCTTGGACATCACATCTCTATGCCAGGTAACGCTACCCTCCTTGACCACAGGTGATGAGAATTCTCTGGAAAGGTGACACTGGGCCTCCAGAAGGTGAGAATGACCTGGTGAGCCCAATCTGGAAGATGTCACTGCAGGGAGACAACAGACCTGGGCTGTGGAGTAGGCTGCCATGGGTATCTGTAACTTGCAGACACTCACTTGGCTGCTTTCTGTGGTAACTCTTTGCTTTTGTCAGGTTGCGGGACCCCTGCCCAAGTGTGAGGCAGACGGCTGGAGTGGTGATGACTCACCTCATCCTCAAAGACATGGTAAAAGCAAAGGGCCAAGTGAGTGAAATGGCAACTCTGCTTATAGACCCAGAGGAAGCAATCATGGGAGTCGCTCAGAACTTCTTCAGTGAACTCTCCAAGAAGGCAAGTTGGATGCTATGGGACCTTAATTCACTAGACTGGGCAGTGGCTGGTGGAGTCTGGGTCAAGGACACAAGCTGAATCCTGGAGAAGGTGTAGAGCAACTATTTGTCCCTCTTTGCTGTCTAAATGAGGGGAGATAAATTTTGCAACATAGGTTTTATTTCAACCCTCATGTTGTTGAATTTGACATCATCCATTCATGTTGGAAAGCAGGCCCTAAGTCAGTGCCTTGTTCCTTTTCTTTCTAGTGTACAGCTAGTACAGGGTTCAGACTAGTTTTGTGCAGTTTACCTTTAGGCTTTACAACAGCATTCCCTGACCGTATGGCTCAGGCAGTGCACCATCTATGAAATCTTTCAAAGTTGTTCTTGGCTGTGTTGACACAGAGATACTTAAGCTGAAGCAGTTACAGCCCAAACAGGTAAAAACCAGAGGAACATTTTCCCTCCGTATGCTGTTCATTCAGTACGAAGGCTGCTGCATGCCCTTCAGAGTTTGAGATTTGCTGCCTGAGAAGCTTTGCAGTCTTAGCTTGCTCTGTTAAAAGCAGAGCAGGCCACTGTCAGGTGGATTGACTTCCTATCTCTGCAGTGTCTATGACCAAGCAGTGGGAAAAGGAACCTGGATTGGGCCTTTTCTGGCAAGAGCTGAACTGCTGTGTAAGCTTCCTTTATCAGGAAGCTTTTGCGTTGGTTTGTGACAAGGCTGGAAAGCAAACTGCATCCCGGTCTTGTTAGCTGGTTTGGTTTCCCCCCTTAGCTTCAGCCAGGTAGTCCTGGAGAGGTTTGGCTGGCTGTGCACAGCTCGTTTCAAAAAGCTCATGTTTTCAGTCAGTGGGTTTTGGGTGGGGAGCACAGAGGTAGCTTTAAGTATGCGGCTTATTTGGCTTGACTCAAGCTGTCCTTCATAATTCTGTCTCACATGGAACCTTGTATTCTGTACAGGGTAACGCCATCTATAACCTGCTTCCAGACATAATCAGTCATCTCTCAGACCCTGACTGCGGCATCGAGGAGAAATCCTTCCACACTATTATGAGGTATTTACTCCGTTGTTCAAGAAAACTTTTTTGACCAGGGCTACGTTTATGCAAAGGGGGTGCCAGATCCAGGGGAAAGAAAAGACAGTGACATATAGAAAATGCTTTTTCAGTTGTTCTCCTTGGTCTGACTCTGTCTGCATCTGAAGTGGCATCATGCTGAGGGCAATTGATTCTAAAGCCATGTAGTTGGGGGTGAGGAGAGATGCCACAAAGAGTTTCCACTAGCTCATTCAAAATTCCTTTCCCTCTAGAAAAGGAAAACAGTTGGGTTCCTGCATGGGAATTTGGATAGGCAACACTAGAAGAACACAACAGATGTTAATGACTCTGCTGCCTTTGTCATTTTGGTGGCCTACCGGGCTTTCGTAAGCAGTTTTAATGAAGGCGTAGTTAAGGAAACAGATTTGGGTTGGGCTCTTTGTTTGGTTTTCCCAAGAAAGCCTTACTCTGTAGTTGAGACATTCCAATATGCCTCTCTATCTGATGATACTGGTTGCTTGTAGTCAGCACAAAAACCGTCTTTAGTGGTACATCACAGAAATTTTCCTTTCATATCTCAAAATTAACTACATGATGGCTTTTCTGAGTTGACTGAATCCCTGTGGATTGCAGAGGGGAGTGAGTGTTGGATAAAACAAAAGTATTGCTGTTGCTGAAGAGAACAACAACAAAATCTCCAGTGACTTTTCAACTAGTCTTTCTGTCTACAAGACTCCATTGCATTTAGGAAGAGGGATGGAATTTTTGACAGGTAGGATCTGCAAGGCACAGATGTAATTTTCGAGGTACTTTCAGTCCGTTATAATCTACGGCTGCAAAAATATATGGATGTTTTGCTTCAGCTCTCAGTATGGAGGGCAGAATGAAATAATAGGAAACAGCATGTGGCTACTTGACAGCACATGTAGAAGGGGGAAGTTTGTATCTGAAGTCAAGCGAACCATCAGAGAAAAACAAGAAGGCACACATGAACAGAATGGGACATGATTCTGGAATTTTCACTGTAATTTTTAATAAATGTAAAACTGGAGGTGTTACTGCATACCTAGAGAATAAGTGTAGCACTGCATTAAAGTGTGATTTCTGTGGTTACAACAGCTGGAGATGGACCTCTGGCTTCCAGCAACATACAGGGAAAGAGCAGGAGGTGCCTGGCAAATAAAAGCAAAGCCAGAATTACTGATTTAACAAAGTAGACAGCTACCAAATTAGTCCAGTGCCAGTTAATTTAAAAGAACACCAGTTAGCACACCATATCATGTTTTTTCAACAGGAAAAAGGATTAGTAGTTGAAACTGAACTCTTTTCCCCTATGAAAAGCTTACCTTGTGGAGAGGGTGCAGTTAAACTCAGAAAGCATGGTGGACAAAAGCATGGGCTAGGAAGGAAGTAGTGGCTTATGCTCCAGGGATACTTGCCAAACCAGAGAAGAGAGAAGTGTGAAAAATAAAGGAGTAGGGGTGGAGCGTCACTGTTAAGGGACTAACTTATGCAGAGTAAAAGGGTTACAGTAATAATTGAGGTGAAAACTAGCAGAACGGTATAAGGCTGAATGTTTAAAAATGGCTTAACCTCTGCTGTAAAGCTATGGCTGAAGTTAGAGATGCATTCCACTTGCCATTTTAGCAGTCCAGTTATTTCTGTTTATAGGGAAGTGTTGTTAGTACTGGTGAGAACTTGCCTAGAATGCTGCTACAGTTGTGGCCACTGAAGTTAAAGAAGGGTGAATGAATGCTGAAACAAATGCAAAGGGGGGCTATGGAGGAAGCTCTCTCTGTTGTGTATTTTAGGAAAGAAGCTTGATGTGGTGGTTGTAGCCGTAACAACAGCTGAACAAGGACATGCTTAGAGCAGTTATATCAAGGCCAGTGGCAACCTGATGGAGCTTAAGTTAGCAGAAGTGTTTGGTGCAGGAAAAAAGGAGGCCATATTTTTATATTTATTTATTATAATAAATAGAAGCTTTTCAATTATTTCTGCAAGGACACTGTGCAAAATGCACAAGTACTTAACTGTGCTAAAGTCCCTGTCTCCCTATTCCTCAATAAACAAAAAAAAAAAAAGTGGGATCAGGCTAGCCTGTGAGTTCTGTTAGGCTTTGTTCTCATTGTGATGCAAAGTAATGCTTGGCTTTCACGTTGATCCCAAACACAGCAGCTCACCTGCAGCAACATGGTTATGAAAAAGTCACAGAAACTGTTTGGGGGGAATAATAAAAAAGTACTGCACACCACCCTGCTCCCCTCAAGGTCTGCTTGTCAGACATGCCGACCAGTCTGCCAGCACAACTTGGGAACTTAGGAGATTGCCTGGGGGTGTTGCATGCTCTTGAAACGGGATGGAAGGAGCTGATCAGAAGTTGACACTGCAGCCTTTTCGGTGTCCCTGCTACCTCAGAACCCAGAACAGACATTAGCACTTCTCATTCCAGACCTGTGAGGGTCTTTGCTTTAGCTGGATTTGTTAGTTTCACCCTAGGCAGGTGCTATTATGTAGCAGTTTTAATTAAATGCTATGTCACAGCAGCTGTCCCCCAACAGGGACTGGGTTTACTCTTTGAAAAATACATGTATGTATGGTTATAGCTTCTCTTGAACCAAGTCTGAGGCATGCAGAGCTAACTCTTGTCTTCTTTTGGAGAATCACCCAGCTGATCCCTGGATAGGATAGCTGCAAGCACCCCATGGTGCAGGCAGAAATGGGGTTTCTTCTCTGGGCTCTTCACTTTGCCTTTCTTGTTATTTGTTTTTGTTTTCCCCTTTGCAGACATCTCTTCTCCTATATTACAAAGGACAAACAGACAGAGAACTTGGTGGAAAAGCTTTGTCAGCGATTCCGGACTGCCAGGTGGGTTGTGATCCTAATTTTCCTGACAAGTCTGCTGCTTAGGCATTGTTACAAGAAACTGGCTTGTATGCAGTGGTTTTAACAGGTTCCCATCTTCTTCATGTGACAGTGACAGTTGCTGACCTAACCTTGATTAGGTCCCTCTTTCTGTCTTCCTCCTAAAAATACATGAAAAGCTATGTATAAATTATGGCCTCTGGTCTTACTACATTGTGATTGGGCAGTTTCCTCCTTTTTTTTTAAGGAAAAGGTTTGTGATGATTTCGATCTGTGTTAGAGCTGGACAAGGAGACATCTCATGTGGCTTTTCTATGCACATTTGTGGTCTCTGTACAGGCTGTTCCCTTGCATCTCAGCTAAGAAATCTGTGCACTCATTTGAGCATTGGAGGCCTCCCCAGCAGTCCTGCCTGGGGTGTTCTCAGATGCCTAAGTGTGCTATAGGCTTGTCCTTGTTCTGCGTGCCTGGGCTGCTCAGAACTAACTCTATGCCTGGGGCTCTGCCCTCACTTGAGGGCTTGTGCCACCACCCATTTATGCCATTGCTCTGTCTGCCAGGTGTGTGTGTCTTGCTCATGGTGCTGAGGATACAGTGCAGAGCCCATCCTGTGCATCTGGGATATCGTTTTGCTTCATGGGATCTGGGGTGTTCTTCCTCCTCCTTTTCCCAAGCTGTAATTCCACTGACGTGCACACTTCCCTCCCCACTCCTTCCCCCAGAAGATATCCAAAATTTCTCTGCCTCTGTCACATACTTTCAGTGGTATCTTAGTCATTGCCTTTTGCTGGGTTTGGTGCACCCTGCCTTCCTCTGTTCCTGTGGGTCTCCTTCTCCATGGTTATGGCTTTGCCCTTGAGGTTTAAGCTCTCTCTGCTTACCTTGGCCATTCACACACAGTGTGTGGGCATGTCAGCTGCTGTGGGGAGTGGCATATTCCCCAGAAATATTTGGATTTTGTTTTTTGAGCTGGAGTGTCTCCTCTCTCCAGAACTGCCTCCTGGGAACACTGGTGAGCTCTCCATACAACGTTTGTAAAGATCTATCACCCTCCTTAGGATTTCTGGAGCTCATAGCAACGTGCCAAGTATCATTCAGACTTTAGATGTGGAAACATCTGGATGACACAGCTTTGTTCTCCATCTACCTGTGTTTGGACAGTGCATTCTGTGAGGGTATATGCAGGACAGACGTCTGGCTCTCCACTTTGTATATATTAATTGGGCTTTTGTATATATTAATGACACAGGCTTTGGCCTACCTCTTTCTTTTTTTAACTAACTCTTGCTAGAGTTTGAATGTAGCCTTCCTTTGAAACAGCAGTTATTTCTTTAGTTTTTATCTTAATGGAAATGGCCTTCTTTACATAACCGGCCTGTAAATGGCCAGGAGAAAGAGAGAGAGAACATCAAATAAAACTTCTCAAACATGCAAAAATGAGCAGCCATGGGTCTGTTATTCAGTTGAAATAAGGCCCTTCTCACAGTCCTTATCTCACAGAGTGCATCGTTGCCAGCTAGGAGGAAGAAAGACTTATGATCTTTTTTAAACAAGCAACTGTGCTCTTCAACAGCGAAGCCTTCGTGTCTGTCTGACAGATGCTAGGTCTTTGGAATACAGTGGTGGTTGCAAAGCAGTTGGTATGGCACAGCACTGACCTGTAACAGAACCACCTGAATCTCACGTTCTGCAGGGCAGAAGCTTCATCCTCCTGCGCTGTGCCTTCTAGGTGAGGTGTGCTCATCCTTACACACTCCTTCTTGTAAGAGCTAAGGGCAATCTCTGTCTTCCCCAGAACTGAGCATCAATACCGGGATCTGTCCTACTGCCTTACTCTGCTTTCCCTCTCGGAACGGGGCCTTCACAAGCTGCAGGACAACTTTGACTGCTTTGCAGACAAGCTCCAAGACCCAGCTGTCTATAGCTGCTTCCAGACTGTGCTGGCTCGATTCCGCAGAGCAGGCTGCAAACCTGAGGCTAAAGTAAGGATGGGGGGCGAGTATCCAGCCTGGGAAAGCAATTGCTTTTTACACAGGCACAGAGTGCTTGGGAAGCCCTGCGGTGCTCCACAGTAAGCAGGTTCCTCCAGTAATTCATCAGAGAACCTGATGATGGTTCTGCTGTGGATGGAATACTTCTTCCCCCTTCTCCCCACCCACCGCCCCCCCCGCCATGTTGGTTTTTTAAACTTTTTTTCTCATTTCTTCTCCCTGTGTTCCATCTCCATCAGGCTTTGGTTGAAGAGCTGGAGCAGAAGATGGCTGCCTCTCATAACCAAGGACGGGATTCAGCAGAGAAATGCCAGGAAAGTAGTGAAACTCCAATGCCAGCATCAATCAAGCAGAAACCAAAAGCAAGTATGTTCCTTTCATGAGACTGTCACCTTCCTCCTGGTCCT
>VZTU01022778.1:49204-59397 GCA_013400835.1 Zapornia atra
CAGTTGGCACCAGTGTCAGGTCCAGTTTGCAGGGAGGTACGGCTCTTGTTCAGCTTCCACGTGGCAAAGGGAGGGCAGGGGGCAGGTCAAGCGTACCAGGACGGAGGAGGTAGGTCTGGGAGGGATCCTGGGAACAGGTCCTGGAGAATGCCGCTGTGGCAAGTTTGGAGCCTCCCTGCCCAAACTGCAGTTTAACCAAAGCCGGGGAAGGGAATAGAGAAGGGGCTGGAGGCTGAGCAGCCCGGGTGAGGGCCCTCAGATCTATCTAGCTATTCCCATTCGCAAGGTATCTGGTGGTGGTGGGGTGCAGGATCTGCCAAGCACCCCAATACGGGAGTGAGCCTGGGCGCCAGACGTTTACCAGCGGCTCCACGTCCCTGACAGTCTCTCCAAGGTGCAGCTCAGGCACCCCCATGACAGGAAGGGGGTCCGAGGGAGTGGGGCCTCCCCTCATTATCTGATAGAAGCATCGCTGGGGTGGTCACGGTCGGACTCCTCGCTCTCCTCGTTTGGGGCTGACTCGCTGTTGGAGGCTGGCGTGAAGGCAGGAGACTTTCTGTGGAGTAAAGGGCAGCAGTCACAGCACCACTGAGGTGGGAAAGGATCCAGTTCGGTGTGGGCAGGGGGCAGCAGAGCAAGGAGAGAAGCTGATAGTGCCCTTCTTGTTCCCCTGGGGTACATGCACGGGTCTGTGGGAACCCCTGGGTGCTGGGGAGGGTTTCCTAGAGGAAACCAACTGAGAGGCCGAGAGCATGAAGAAGGGCTGAGGGAGATGCTGGAGGAGCCTGCCCAAAGCAGGGCCCTGCCAAGGCATGTGTAGCTGGGGGTGACTGAAAGCCCACCACAGAGGTCCTCAACCTGGCACTGCCCTGGCTCCACACTCCTATAGGGATGTCCCTGCAGAATAGTAACTCCTCTCTCCATTGGCTTTATCTGTCAAAACTGACTCCTGTGCACATCACACCTTCTGTAGAGGTAGCACTGCGACCTGTGTGGAGGCTGGTCACCAGGAGTCCAACAGCCTCAGAGAGCTGCCCTCCATGCACACCAGGGCAGGGCAGGAATACTAGCCATGCCTCAGCTCCTGCTCACCACCACCCTGGCTGCAGTCCTTGCCCCAGGCATGGGTACCCAGCCGTCCTGCTCCAGCGCACCTGTCCCCAGACTGGGTGATGAGACGTCGGCAGGTCTCCATCTGCACATCCAGGCCTCGCTTCATGCTGCACATCTCCATGTACTCGTGCAGGTGCCGGTTCATATCGTTCTTGGCTGTGGCCAGCTCCAGCTGCACAAGGGAAACGGAGCAGAGATGAGCCCGGGGCACGGTGCAGTGCACAGCAGGGGGCACAGCTTGACCCAAGGCTCCCACCCCCATTACCAACTACCTGCTACAGAATGTTTTCTCCCTCTCCCAAGGACCCACTCCTCTATTTCCTGCCCTCCTCTGCCCCATCCTCCCCACTTCCTCCTCCTCCCACCTCAATTTGGTCGATGGTTTCTTGGTACTCCTTCTCACGGCTCTTGAACAGAGACTCCGTGTCCTTGATCACCTTCTCCAGGCTGTCATCCTGCTGTTGGGGTGAGCACACAGCATGTTTAGAGGCAGGGAGATGTCCAACATGGAGAACCAAAGGCAAGAGAGAAAGGAATCAGAGAAAGAACTGGCAGCACAGGAAAAAGAGGAAGGAATAGAAGCAGTGTAGTCCAAGTGCTAAATAAGGTACAAGTCAGTCCTTCCAACATGGGGTACAGAGGCCTAGGACTCACCACACTGGCCAGTGAGCACGTCAGCCCAGAATAAGCCCAGCAATGCACAGCAGCTTTGGAGAGTGCAGACTGTCCCTGAGCATGACATGTCACCAGAGGACTGTTGAGGGCTGAAAACACAGGATGGGAGGGCCTTTGGCTAGACATTGAGGCCTCTATTTGGGCAGTGTTGCTGCACAGCATGATGGTGGGCTGGAGAGCCCGAGCAAGGGACAAAAAAGCCCAGCCCAGCTAAAGAAGATCTCCTCTTCTGTGAGAGCTGCAGCTGGAAAAGGAACTTCTTCCCATGCGTGCAGGCTGTGCCCTCACCATAATTTTCAGGTGTGGTCTGCCTAACAAGGAGACCTCTGCAAAGGTGCAGTAACATGTTTACACAGGGGTTTGTGGAGGGAAGTGATTCTACAGGCCTGCAAGGGACGGAGGGGCTGAAGTCTGGTCTTTGAGGGAGCACCTTCCCAGGCTAAGGCAGGACCGAGTGGCCCAACCCAGGGCTGGATCCCCGAGGGGCCCTGACACCACCGTTACCTCCCCCTGCACCTCTGCAGCTGCAATGGCATATCCAGAGAAGTCCTCCCAGAGGAGCAGCGTTTCTTCCGTTTCCTCCCATGTGAGGCTGTCACAGTCATCCTCAAAGTCATATTCCCGCCTGGGAGCAAGGGAACAGCATGTCAGCACCCAGCAGGAAAACTGGGCAGGCAGGGGGGCTGTGGCACTGTCCAAAGACTTGTTCCTTCTCACAGCAGGGCTGCGACTTTCTGAGTCTGGCCAGGGTGAGCTCAGGTGTGCCCAGACCCAACAGCTGGTGAGGAAGGGTCTGGCTTTAAAGTCAGGAGCCCCAGCAAATTCAGACAATGGGTCCCAAAAAGTGAGGGAGGGGGGGTGGTGAGAGGAGGGGAGCTGGACCAGTTCCCACCCATGGCATGGGTGGGCTCAGATCTCCGGAGGGGAGGGATGGCGGGGGGGACAGTCTCACCACACCACAGAGCATGGGGTGTAAGCACCCTATCACAGCACCTCCCATCTCCCCCTCCCTCAAGACGGGGAGCCACAGCTTGCTCCTGCCCTCCCCATCCCAGGCACAGTCAGGGAGCCTGGTGCCGGAGCCTCGCTCCACGCTGGTGGCAGAGATGCGGAGCAGCCAGGGGTGAGCCAGCGCTGGGCTGGGCCGCACTCACAGCTGGTTCAGCATCCTCTGCATTTCCTCATTGATACTCATGGCCGTGGTCTCGTCCTCCTCTTCCTCTTCAGGTTTTCGGGAGGTATCGCTCTCCGACAGTGAGGTGTCTTCGTCACTGACCTGCTTGCGTTCCCGCTTCCGCCCCATCGAGGCTGGGACCTTAACGGGAGACAAGTGCAGAGACTACAGAAACGAGGCCGGGTCCGAGGTCAGGAGCAGGTAGTTGGGAGGAGATGGAGGGTAAAGGAACGGTGGAGGGACAGAAAGGCAGGGAAAGAGAGAAAGAGAGAAAGAAAGGAAGGAAGAAAAGCAAGAGAGAGAGAGAGAGAGAGAGACAGTCTCATTATGATCAGGTTAAAGATGGTGCAATGGATAAAACATGGTTTTAGCATTTTCTAAAATTAAAACTAAGCAACTAAAGATGAAATCTATGAATCTGATGGAAAAAAAACAACGTGATTTTATTGCAGAAAAACTCAAATCGCCCACCACCCCAGTCCGGAGACAGGGAAACACAGCGACAGAAACAGGAAAAAAGAGACAGAGTCTGAAAAAGGTGAAATATGTCAGTATTTACAGTCCGACCTTATTTACAGAAAGCTTAAAATTTGTACACTTTCTCAACTGAATGGAACTAACCAGTTGCTTCTGTGGGGACAAAGAGAGCGAGACAGAAAGGCAGCGACATCCAGAAAGAGAAAGAGAGACAGAGACAGAGAAGAGACAGAAGATGACGGAGAGGGGAAGGGGAAGGAGAGAGATGGAGTTAGAGACAGACACTCAAGCAACTCGTCTCCCTCCTGCAGCTGCTTCCCTACCACTGCGGGGTCCCTGGGCCCAACACAATAGGTCAGCAAGAGGTCAAGGGGACCCTCGATGCAAAATGCAACATCTGGAGATTTCCACCTCCTTTCTGTGCCCTTTTTGCCTAGTCCTCCCAAGAGAGGCAGAGAGCAAAGGACCTCAAGGAGCAAGGGTGAGGGTGACCAAGCGTCTCCCCTAGCAGGGGGCTGGTGTTGTCTCTTCTACCTCCTTCAGGAACTCTGCTCCCCAGCACCAAGCCTGGGGCTGCAGCAGGCGCTTCTCACCTGAAACATCTTGATCATGTCCTCGCAGTTCCGCTGCTGTGCCACGTCACACAGCTTGGCAGTGATGTCGATGCGTCTGCAGATGTCCATGTCCACCTTCATGGCCTTCTCCTGGATCTTGGTGTCCAGCTCTGTGATGTTCTGAACACACGGTGCCAAAGGAAGGGGATGAAGGAGGAGGATTAAGCAAGGCAAATGGCAATCAGAGCCCCCAGATCCCCATTTCCTCCCCCAGCAATATAACCCCTGTGCTGCAGGGTGCATCCACATCCCCACTGCTCATTGCGCTCTGGACCGACACAGACCAACCCTGCCAGACCATCCCCACCCTGCATGTGGCCCAGCAAGGAACTGCTCTGTCTGCGCAGCCCCACCACCCGGGTCGGACACTGCTGCTGGTTTGGAGCGGGGTTAAGAACTCACATTGCTCATCAGTCCCTTGAAGACGACAAGCTCTGCCTTGAGCTGCTCCACCTTCATGGCCAGCTCTTCCTGGCAGGCTTCAGCCTCCTGGGCTTCCTGCCCCGGGCAGAGGAAGACATGTAAATCAGCATGGGGCAGCTGATGGTGTGCAGGGGAAGGGAGAGACATTGATGCTCACCTCCTGCAGTTCAGTCACTCGGTCTTGAAGCTGGACACGCACTGTGTACTCCTCTTCCCATCTAGGGAGACAAACGTGTGGGTCAGATCCCACCGGCCTCGCCTCGCCAGCTGCTGGAGAGCGCGGCAGCTGCTCACTCCAAAGCTATCCAAGAGGGGGTGATGACAGCACCGGGGTGGGAAGGAGAGTTTGCTCAGGAATGCATTGCCACTTGTTTCCAGATGACAGGCAGCTGCCAAATGCCTGTCAGCCCGCCCCCCCCCTCCCACCCGCAAACCCTGCCCCACCACGCTCCCTGCTGCCCTCTGCATGGGCTGTCTGATGGCTGCCTGCTCCCTGATGGGGGGAGCTGGGGACACCAACCGCAGGCTCTATGTGGCAGCTGCACTGCACACCCTGCCACACAGGGCTGGTCCACAGCCTGATGCAGCCCACAAGCCTCTCCGTCTGCCCCAGAGTCCCCAGGATTTGGGTCACATTAGGTTCAGCTCCAACTCTCAGTAACAGGCTTGCAGACATTGCAGAGTTGCCCCATTATGCACGATAACCTCCCTACATGCTGGCCATGTTACGGCTAGAGCAACCAACAAGGGCTGCTCTTCTGCCTGTCCCAATGCAGGGGGCTGCCCTGCGCCATGCCACACTACCCGGGCAGGGGCAGCAGTCTCTTTGGCTGCACTGCTGCATTACAGGTTGGACTAAACATTGTTTCATCCTGCAAGGAAGTGGGATGGATTGTCTCATTTTTACGCCAGGTTGGCTGATGGGTACTGTCTTAGGCCCTGCAGCTTTCCAAAAGGCTGAGCTGCAAGATGCCTGGCCTTGCTATTGAAAAAAACATTGTCTAGCAATTATTAAATTTTTCTATATGAGATCATCATCTTGGGCCACGCTGCGGTGTTGGCCCAGTCCATGGTCTGTTGGGAGGCCACCAGAATGTAGCTGCTCTTTGCTAAGTGACTATCTCATAAAGCAGATGGATTGGCATGAGCTGTGGTGCAGCACAGAGCTGGGCTCCTGCATTCTCACCCAGCTCTCCTGGGAAAGCCAGACTTCTCCATGAAAGCAGCATTTCTCTGGGAAAGCAACTAGAGCTGGGTCCTTGCCTTGTGCTGTGATCTCTGGTTTCCATTTAATGCTTGCGCCACAAACACAGGCACTGCGATCCTGCATGAGGTCACCAAAAAAGAAAACATCTCTTCTCACTTTTCAAACCATGTTTGAAAAATAAACTCTAAAGTCTAGGCGACCAGAAAACACACAAAAAGCCCTCACACTTGTTTTCTCAGAGTATCAGGACAATGTAGGAGGGTCCTGGCTTATGAATTTCTACACTCTACAATGCTGGCAGTGCTTCTCCTGACTCAAACAAGGAGAAAGCATGCAGCTTGTGTTGGTGTTGATTCCATCCAGAAGCTACAGAAAGGGAGTCAAAGGAGGTTCCTATCCCTCTGGGGGGAAAGGGAGACAAAGAAGGAGGGAAGGAACAAGTTAAAAGGTGGAATTGCCCTTATATGGAAATTGTTCAAACACAACCTCCCTCCCCGGGGAGAAAAATGCCTTCCACCATAAGAAAAAAAAAAAAAATCAGCATCTTCCTCAGCACAGCACTTCCTCTCTTTTTTGGTCTCCGCCTCCCTCCGGGTCTCTGCACAGCCCAGACCTAACTGGGGAAGTAAAGCAGAGCTGCAGACTCTTGGAAGTATTCATTTCACACCAATGAAGATGAGGACAGATCAGATAAACAGCGATTTAAAGGCAGGGGGCAACAGGGATTGGCCCCGCAGGCGACAAATCTGCACGCCCATCCATTCCGAGCCGCTCTCCCGCTCGCATCCTGTCTGGCTCCTTCTTCCCTGCTCCCTTCTGCAATGCACCACTCCTAATAATAACCTGTCTGCAGCGCTGCCCTCACAGCCCGGCCTGGCGCGGCCCGGCCGGCGCCCGCTGCCAGGCCGCTGCCAGCTGGAAGCAAGGCTGCCCCACACAACCCCACGGGCACTGATGCCTGAGAAGGGGAGACACGCGTCCCTCCTGCACCGCCGCAAGACAGTAACCTGCCTGAAGACTGAAATACAGGGAGAAGGCAGGGAGGGAGGGCAGGAGGGTCCCAGCAGCACACTCATCCATCTCCTTGCCAGCTACAGGCCAGCCCTCCAAAGCTGGGGAGGTGACAAGATGTAGTGTTGCCCCTACAGCCCCCCACCCTGCCCAAAGCGTGTGTCCTCAAGAAGTTCGAGTGGAAAAATAAACAACACCCTGCATCTTTAAAAATCCTCTTCACTGCAGAAGTCACTGGGGTGCCTTACCCTGTGCTGCACAGCTAGCACAGGCTGATGCTGCAGAGCACGCTTTGGGCTGCTTGGGGCTTGAGGCTGCACGTACTCCTCTCTTGCCATGGTTGAACTATGTTTGAGCTTCACCTTAAAAGTGCATGCCCTGCAGCCTGCAAACCCTCCCTCCTTGGAGGGCAGTTACAACAAGAGACCTTCTTGAAGCCTTTTAATATATAAAGACCTAGAAGACAGATAAGAGACTTTTTACCAGGACCTGTAGTGACAGGACAAGGAGCAACAGTTGTAAAAGGGGAAGAGGGTAGATTTATACTGGAGGTAAGGAAGACATTTGTTATGATGCAGATGGTGAGACGCTGGAGCAGGTCGCCCAGAGAAGCTGTGGATGCCTCATCACTGTAAGCGTTCAAGGTCAGGGCCTTGAGCAACCTGATCTAGCAAAACCCCATGGCAGGGGAGTTGGACTAGATGACTCTTAATGGCCCCTTCCAGCCCAAACCATTCTGCCATCCTAACACGCTGTGCAGTCATACTACTCACCCTACACCTCCTGCGCATGTTCCAAGATAAAAACTACTTGGGAATACAGATGCAGTGGACAGCACAAACCTGATGAGATTCACAGATTGCCAGTGCTGCTGGGTATTACAACACTCACAGGCACCTTCTGCCCCTCTCCAGGCCACCAAGCCTCAGCCCGCCCTTCCAAGCATGGCTCCTGCGAGCCTCTCCCCAGCTGCTGTGTCTCTTCTTGTCCCTCCCTATTACCCCTGCACCTGTCCTAGGAACCAGACCTGCACTTCAGGCCCCACATACCCTGCTGCAACACTGCCCTGAAGAAGCACAAGCTCACGCACCAGAGCCATGAGGCAGAGAACAGGGAAGCCTGGCATTAACATGGTCCCTTCCCTCAGCCCCCTGTCAGGCAGTAAGGGACTGCCCGGGGTGACACTGGCTGCACTGTCCCCACGACAGACCAGACCCTGCTGAAGCAGGGAGTTCTCTACTCCCCGGGGATGTTTGCATCAGCCCTCAGCAACAGGGAAAGGACAGGGAGCCTCCTGTCCCATTCCCCTGTTTGGGACCTGTCTGTGACCATCAGAAATTCCCGGTGCCGGAAAAGGTCTGGGAGTGGGGTCCGCTTTCCCTCAGCTCCTGGTAACACAGTCCAAAAATAGATCCTGCCAACAACATTGGCCCATGGAAGCTTGTTGTGCCCCCCCTGTCTGCCCACAGCCTCCCCTCTCCCTCCATCCTTCCCCCACAGCATTCCCCAAAGCCCACCTGCCAGAGCAGGACAACCGCAAAGAGCTCTCCCTTCTCCCAAAGTTTCAGCAGTGCCAACAAACCCAACTTGGTCCATGATGACCCACTTTGAGCAGATGAGTCCCAAAAAGTCTGATCTGAAAACACAATGAAGGATAGCTGCCTGCCACTGGAGGAGAAGCCCGACCCCTGGATTAACAATAAACAGCCTTAGGTACACACAGCAATCGATGGAAAGAAGAGATGCCAACTCTTCCTTTCCATGCGCCTCACTCAGTGTCCTCAGAGCATCTGACAGGCAACTCCACTCAGCAAAAGCCTTATAAAGCCAAAAACACAACGTGTCATCTTGGATCCCCAGCCTTGATCTTGGCACCAGAGGCCACAGCTGCAAAGCACCAGCCAGCAGCAGGGTCTCCTGGGTAGCACACAGCCTTCCACTCCTTCGGGTGCTCTGTTTGCTTTCTAAGTGCTTCAAAAGCATCGACAAGTGACTTTTCTTCTGAAAAAAACCCATCGGTCACTCAGGTGGTGTCAGTCACCAGCAATGGTCTCCCCTGGCCCTGTGCCCTGGCCCAGCAATGCCAGCCCACTGCCTGATCTCATCCTACGTGCGGATCTGGGAGCAGCCTCGGAAGCTGGCTTGAAACAAAAGTGCCACTGGTGCAATGCAAGAGCGGCGGCCACCCTGCACGGGAAAGAGAAACCTGCCAAGAGATTAGCTCTGCATTCTGCTTCGCCCTTCTCTGAGGCACACACCAAGCCACGGCTATTTTGGGTCAGGAGGAAAGCCCCAGAAGAGTGGGGTGCCCCCGCACAGCTCACTGCTGCTGGGGCGCTGGCTGAGAGCACTGGGGAAGGAAAGGGCCCGGGGGAGCCAGCCACGGTACCAAGGGGCTTCTCAGCACCTTCCTATGTGTCCAGGGAGCCCTCAGCCTGCAGCANNNNCAGCCGCCAGCAGCCTTTCCCAACCCAAACCTGCTCATTGCTGTACATTCCCCTTCCTCACCTACTTTCCAGCCGCTCCTCCTTCCTGACTGTTTCCAAATCACCTCCCCCTTCAAACGCCAGCTCCTGGAGTCATGTTATTTCGCCTCTACTTGGAAAGGCACTTCTAGTCTTTTGTGTCGGGTCAGTAAGATGGGAAAAGGTGCACGGAGCATCCCAAGAGGCTTCCAACACCAGCAGGCAAGCAGAGGGACCCAGCCACAGAGAAACGTTTTCGGGGGGCCACCTGACACTGCCTGGGGTTCACGCTCCCTGGAAGTCAGGCCAGGGCTGCCTGCCCCGCCACTGCCCGGCCGGGTAGAGCCCCGCCGGCTCCCCGACAAGGGCCGCGGTCCCTCGGGGAACCCTCGCTCCCGCCGTGTCCTCACCTGCGCTTGTACTCGTCGCGCTCCCTCTTCACCTTGGCCAGCACATTGTAGAGGGCCCGGATCTCCGGGGTGATGGTGTCGATCTGGACGCCCACTCCGTCCGGGTGGACCCAGGAGACCCCGGGGCCCTGCACCAGAGTTGTCTCCGGCCCCGGGCCCAGACGCCGGGCTTGCGAGAAGGACCAGATGGTGCCGGGCATGAAGCGGGAGGCAGCCGGGAACGAAGTGGGAGACTGGGTGGGGGTTCCGGGGCGGCAGCCGGGGGAACCCAGCGTCCGGGCCGGCCCCAGCCCCAACCCTAGCCCCAGCCCAAGGGTGCGGATGGGTCCGACGAAGCCGGTCTGCACCGCCTGGTCGCGGCGCGGCGGTCCCCGGCCCCGGGTCCCCCCGCCGCCGCCCCCCTCCTCCAGTGCCTGCTGCAGCTGCTTCTCCAGCTGCCGGTTGCGCCGCTCCAGCTCATGGACCTTGGCCAGGAAGCAGCGGAACCGCAGGTTCAGCGTCTTCAGGACGCTGATGTTGGAGCCCAGGTCGTTGCGGAGGGCCATGGCGGCAGGCGGCGCGGGGAAGGGGCCGGCGGCCGGCGGAGCGGCCAGCTCCCCGCCCAGGGGCTCGGCGGGGCGCGGG
>VZTU01022779.1:0-19313 GCA_013400835.1 Zapornia atra
TTGGCAGTGTTAGGTTAATGGTTCACCTCAATGACCTGAACAATTCTATAATTCTTTGATGATGCTCATATACACCATGCTGTCTTCGGGAGGTTACAAGTGAAATAGAGACATCCCTTTGTTCACCTGGAAATGTCACTGTCTCTGGAATAGGTGAGCTGCAACTGTTTGGCAGCCTGTCATATCACAGCTATAGAAGAATAATTTATATTGGTGTATGTTATGCAACACAAGAACAACATACCACAGACCTCCAAGCCCCTTGACAGCATGGGTGGAAGGAAGGGGATGAGCAAGTTCCTCTGCACTGTGCTTCCATCTCCTATGCTACTGTCAAACAACACTATGATACATAATTAGGAGATGGAGAATGGACATTTGAGAAGATAAAGAGGTTTCTCAGGCTGTACATATAGCTGGAATTGTTCAGATATATTGTTGTGGATGTAGCAGATACGGTTATGTATTTAAAAGCAAAACACTGAAGTAGGAGCAACTTTTTCTTAGTAGGAGACATGCAGTGGGTTTTTAGAGATAAAAGCTGGCCTTTGAATACAAAGTGTCTACTTACGCTTTTTACAGTCCAAGAGGGATGGGCTTACGCAGGACAAGTGGAAGGTTTGGCACATATGTGCAATATATTAATGTTATACAAATCTCCAAAGAAGCATTTCCTTAAATAGAGCATTTAAATCACTAAGAATGTCTGCTTTCAAGAAGCTTATTCGTTAGTTTAATATTTCTGGTCAGAATGCCTTTTTTCCCAGTGCTAGTTTAATTGTTTAGTCAGGTGTGTCATTTCAGCACTTAGACTGAGCTGCCAGATAAAAACCTCTCTGATTTCCATTAGCCTTTCTATCACGGAGAATCGGATTTCCTAGGTTAGGGTTTGCTGACTCAAATTTTAAAACATTTTTCTAGAAAGCAAACAAGAAGATGTGAATAAGAACTGTCATAAATAAAATAATTTGAGTAATCCTAGCTCAGAGCTCCATCTCTTTTTGGAGTAAGCTTGCTGTTCTGTTTACAGAATCACAGAACGTTTTGAGTTGGAAGGGACCTCGAAAGGTCATCTAGTCCAACCTCCCTGCCATAGTAGGGTCACTTAGACTAAATCACACATGACCGCTTAGTTGATAATACGGTAGTCTATATTTCAGTAAAATTTAAGAGCTCATTAGGAACAGCACTTCAGTTTAAGATGGTGAGAGAAGATCCATACCCGTGTTCTTAACAACCTATGATGTCTATCATCTCATGTGTTGCTACACAGGTGTAACATCTAGTTCACTGTGCATGTAGTAGTAGCAGCATCTTAATGTTTATTTTAAGCCTATAGTTTTCTAATATCTACTTGTGAGAAACTTTACATGCTTGCTACTGAATCTTAGCAGAAGTATTGTAAGCTTTATATATATGCTTAAGAGATTGCTGTGGAACAACTATGTTCAGTGTCCTGAACACTGCTTGTGTGGGTTATGTTACATTCCAGATGTGCATCTTCTTAGCAAAAATAGTAGGGTTTGAAACAGAAACTGAGCCAGGGAACCCTTTTGGAAAGTTTTGATGAAAACAACAGTTCAAGAAAATTCTAAGTATCTAGAGACAAAGTCTAGTAAGAAAAAATGACAGAAAACCTTAGATTTGGAAGAAACTCATGGGCCTCTGATGTATTATACATATTGCCAGAGCTTAACCTCAGTAATTATTTTGAAATAAAAGAAAGATTTGCGGCCCATTTTAAAAGTGAAAAAATCTGAAGAATCTTTCAGCTGTGCTTTTCTCCATAATATGTTAGTTAACCTCCTAGGTGCAATAATGAGAAAGGGATTAATATGTAATACGAGAATCTGAGATCAAGTATGTACTTATTTGATTTCTGTAGCAATCAAATCAGGTATGTAAGATATTTTATAACTATTATGTAGTTCCCAGTTTGGATTTCGTGATTTTTCACTTCCATTTACAGCAGTTAATTATGCTAAAGTGGAGTTCACTGTATCTCAATAATAAAAAAAAAAAAGGCAAAAAAGCAAATTTTCTCCAGAGAAACATTAAAACCATCTGAAATTGAAAACAGATCAATTAGGTGGTCCATTAATAAATATATACCATTGTCCTCATTTCTACATGTGACCTGAAGCTTAGGAAAGCATGAGCTCATATGGAGGTAGACAGACAAAGCACGGTTGAGTTATATTCTCTTTTTAAAAGCAAAGATTGTCTTCTAATTTATTGAGGCAAGAGATAACTAATTCTCAAATTCAATACAGGAAGCCCAAGAATTGTGTTCCATGCTGCCATTCCAAAGTAAGGCTTAAGCCTACAAGCTGAGAAAGCAAGAAGGTGTGTAAAAAAACTGAATTCTGAGGATCATCAGACTTATTCACAAAAGTTCATGGAGAAATCTGTCTGCAGATGGTCTCTAACTCTCATGTTACCAAAAAAATAAAAATAGGAAAAAAAAAAAAATCTCATTCCAATTTTGTTCTACCCTCTAGGGGGAAAGCAGGAGCATCATTTTTCTTTTCCTTCCTTTCAGACTTCTTACGGGGAAGTGCAATCTTTTAGGTGATAATGCTGCCAAACTGTGTTTCCACATAGCTGAGGATCTTGATTGCAGAACAGTGCAGCTCTTACAACTGTGAACCTCACATTTCTCTTTTCATCTGTCTTATCTTTTTAAGTGCATCAATGCCATCACATACCAGGTTTCTGTGATGGTATGCTTTATCTGCTTAATAGGATAGATTGCAGTGTAGGCCCTCTAAATCTCCAGCCTAAAGGTAATTCTCTTCTTCCTGCTTTCCCTCCTTTTCTGTAAGGTAAGTATATACAGAGGTTGTTTCTTATGTGCCAAAACTGAGATGCAGGGAGTGAATTTGCAG
Source organism: Zapornia atra (assembly GCA_013400835.1). NCBI lineage: Eukaryota > Metazoa > Chordata > Aves > Gruiformes > Rallidae > Zapornia > Zapornia atra. Next base: position 2,889 of record VZTU01022779.1, read on the forward strand.
AGCTGTGCTAAACATCCAGTTCTTGGTTCACTTTCAGAAGCTTTAAAAAAAGCACACTATTACACTTCTCTTTTGGAGGCTTTTCTTGCAAAAGAAGCCCTTCCTGATGGTAGATTTGCTTTACACAACACTGGCTGCATGTTTTCTCTGTTACCCATATGCCATTTTGAAGGAGTAACTGGATGAGGGACAAAACAGGACTTGAGCTGGACTGGAAAAAGCAAGGTCAGTAATTCAGCAGTCAGTTGCAGCACTGCTAAAAAACCCTACAGCAGCAAATTATCTTCTATATATGGAGCCGGATTAGTTATGCTTTATTTTGCTAAGACCAGGCCTCATTCTTGACTCCTCTTTGATCCTCCTCCTTGTTCATATAAAGTGTGGGAATAACATTGGGCCCACAAATTTCCCTCTCTTCAGATGGGTAACTACCTGGTTGGCAAGTATGAATAGGTAACCTGAAAAACCTTAGGCAAACCCTCATAATTTCACTCAAAAGTAGTCTAACATGATTCTGAATTGAGTTTCCTGTGTAGGAACTTAAGTTTCATCAGACTTATGCATGTTAAGTGCATGTAGATTCTCCTGCCTCTCCCTCATTTTTAATTAAACATCCAATCTTGTTTTCAGCAGTCAGTTCTCTCTGTACTTCATGGTAGTAAATTATATCAGTAGTCATTGTTTTGTTGTGCAATAAGCTATTGCTAATTGGCATTTCCTCTTTAATAGACTCTGTTAAGAATTATGTTAAAATAATTGCTGCCAGAAAGCACAGTACAGAACTCTTAATTACTGGCTAACAGTTCTGTCCTTCAGATCCTTCCTCCAAGCTATGCTTTCATAGAGCATGTGCTTTTAATTTGAATTCAGCTCTGTAAAACTCAGGAGAATCTATTGTCTATCAAAGCCAAACTCATAATAACAAAGGATTTGTCACAGCAGATCAGACCTCAGGTCCCTACAGTCTGGTGCTGTGCCTCTGGCAGTGGCTATTTCTTGATATTTTAAAAGAAGCTAAATCTCTTCCCAAATTGCTAATGCATCTTACACATTTGTGTGACACTGCACATTTCTTTCCAAACCTTGCAGTTCATTGTCTTACACCCTGAAGCATGAGATTTGATTACCCTTATTATCTTAGCTTGCATAGCTACAAATATTATTAACAGTCATAAAATTATTCAGTTCTTTTAAAAAAATGTAGCTATGGGTTTTATCTCAATGACCTGATCTGGCAGCCAGTTGCATTGATTATGTAAAAGAAATGTTTCTTAATATTGTTTCTGCGTTTACTGTTCTTTCATTTAAAAATGCTTTTATTTTATGTGATAGAGACAAGAGAGGAACCTGATCAGATTTTAATATATCCTACCTAATTATGAATGCTTGCATGAAATTCCCTTTAAGCTGCATATCATTTGGGTGCTATGGAGTTCTGAACTTTGTTATTTCTTTTATTCCCTTGTATTTATTGGTTTGGCCTTAGAACCAATTATTTTTCTGTGGGTTTTTTTTCCTCCCTACTTTATTTTTTTAACCTAGACAAATTAATGAACATTCACATTTAACTGTTGTATGATCTGAGGCCTATATCTTCTGTGTTTATATCCCTCTCCTGGTTTGCATAGCCAAAATTCTTTTGTCATTTTTCCTCATGGTGCAAAGAAAATTAGTAAGAGGAGTATGTAGTCTATCTACTGAATATTTTTATTTCTAATTTAATGACTATACAATAATTCCAAATTTAAAACATCTGAAATTGATAGTCTTTCAGTCTTTTCAGGAGATCTTGTGTGTCTGGTAATCAGTATGAGATACACAGTGGGAATTACATGGACTGTTCATGAACTTTTTATCTAATTCACACCACCTTGTGTCTTTTTAAATTTGGCTATTGTGACAGATGCTTTCTCTTACTTGCTAGAAAAAAAGAAGTTGATATATTTGATATATACAGAGGCAAACGGAGTGACTGGTTGTTATATACATATCTGCAAAAAACTTGCCTGGTTTTCAGTTTGAAAAAAATAATTTCCCAGTCCCGTAATGTATGCTGACATCTATTTCCTCATACTGAACCACATTTTTCCTTACAGACTTTCACTACTTACAGTGTGATTGTAGTTCTTTGCCTATTTGAAGGTTGTCATTGCAAAACCTTCCCGTATTTACCTAAAAACCCCCAATAAAGTTGCACTGCCACAGTTCCTAGCTTGCTGTGCGGTTCCATTTCTGCGTCATTAATAAATAGCGCTCATCTCAATAGCAGTCCCAGGAGCATCTGCTCTTACATTTTCTTCATTTTGAGGGGCAGCCGCTTGCCATTACCATTGTTTCCTATCACTTAACATTTTTGAATCAATTCCAGGACTCTGTCCCTTGCCCCATCGTTATTTATTTTCCTTAATAGTGTGCAGTAGAGGGAACTTAAGGAAAGCTCATCGCAAACTCATGGAAATTAGGTTTGTTGGGTCGTTTAAGCTGCTGTTTCAGCAACATAACTTCTTTGGGATTTTATTGAGGACATTCGGAAAGTAACTCCGATTATACTGTGTGCCACAGATCTTCATCGCACACATGGTCTAGTAGGGCCCGTTGGGTGGGTGGCCCTGCCCGAGCCTCCGGCGTGTCCCCGACCTGGCGCTGTCCGTGGTGCTGAATGGGCGCGCTCCGCCCATGCTCGGCCAGGAGAGCGACCACCCGCGTGTCCTTTTCGCTTGCGTGTGGGTTGTGGTCATGACTAGCCTCCTGCACTCCTGCTCAACGTTTCCAGCAGCCTTCCTGGAGATGCGGATGCACGCTTAGCATTCAGGCTGGCAGAAAGTTGGGCTAATAGTAGAGCGCTACTTGAAGTTCAGGAAACGTGCCCAATGCCAGCAATGAATTTATGAACAAGATGAGGCTGAGTTGAAGGCAGTTACTGGGCTGTTACTCATGGGAATAGTCACCCGTGGGGATACACATACTGAATATAGAAAAATTCTGCCTTGGATCAGATTCTGACTCTAGGAAATTCTGTATATTTGTTATTCATTTTAAAAACATGCACTGGGTCTTATTAAGATAAAAATCAACTTGATGAACGTCTTTCAAAATGCAGATGAACTGATTATTTGCTGATATTTTTCTATGTAAAATTCTAGCATCATTGCTGTGTTATCTTTGAATCAGTCTTACTGCCAAAACTGATGGCTGGAACAATACAGATTGCTCTGGAGCAGGAACTTCTCTCAAAATGCATGTCTTATCGCAGCTTTAACTGGCAAAGGCTGCCATTCATACTGTCACTCACCGATGCTACATAATGGATGGTGTCTGCCTTGCACACCATAGATAACTCACCAGATTGGGAGTTGGATTTAATTCCACATACTCAGCTGACCCCCAAACCACCCAACCTCCCCAAACAAAACAAATGTCCAACAACAACAGAAGATAAATCATTGATGATTTAGGATGTCTGCATGTGTGACTTCCTTCTTCTCATTGATTGTGATTGGGAATGTTAGCATACACAATGCTGCCATTGTTTATGAATGTTTCCCAGTACAAATGATGACAGTGTAATCTTATCTATAATGTTCCCACAAGCAAGAAGCATACAAAGCCACAATCTATGTGCACTTGCAGTGATAATTTTTTATTAACATCAAATAATTATTCTGGATTTTATTCGGTTTGTACATGTGAAACATGCCATAAATTAACAAAATACATATATGTATTCACTGCCAATAGCGAATGGTATTTAATGGTTTGTGATTTTTCATGAGTAGGCCTGTAGGAATAGTCTGAATGTGGTGTCAACAGTATGACATGCTTTATAGGATACTGACAGGGAAAATTATACTGACAATAATAGCTGCCATTTGATCACCATCATAATTTTTTGAATTGTTGTCACTTAACTGATGAAAGATACACTTAAAGTGAATAACAGGCACTTTTTCTTGTTTATACCTCTAAATAAATACTAAATCATATTCCCTTTGATTTTTTTTTTTCTATGAAAGGATTGAAACTAATGTAGGGCATGTAAGGAGAGGAAGTCCTTCAGTATGTGATTCAGCGCTTCCTTTCTGAATCATTTGTTGGGTTTTGTAGTTGATTTTTTTCATCAGGAACTAAATTTCAAAAGAACTCCAGGGACACCATTTTGTAAGACCAGGAAGACAGAATCTTCCCAGTCCTTTTTCTTGTCCTGGGAATTGACGTGTAGGCTGGGGGAGGCTGCACGTAGCTCTCCTTCCAGCTGGGCAGAAGAAGAGCTGTTGTGATATGCAGCCTTTATTCCTTGCACCTGCCTCAAACTACCAGCTACCAGAGAAAAGGAAATATACTGTAGTCTCTATTTAGTTTCAGTAAATTACTTCCTTCCTCCATCACAGTAATGGAAAGAATTCTGTATTTGAATCACAGTTCCTTCATAGGACTTATCATGGTCTGATGCTATGCATTGTGTGTTGTATATCTTGACTAAAAGAGGCTTATGTTTTTCAGTAATTCAGACAAGAGCTATAGATGTTTTTCAGTAATTCAGACTAGACCTATTTCCTCCAGTAATAAAAATAGTGTATATGCACATTATCTAACTAAAAGCTTAATACTTCAGCTGTATAAAAAAATGATCAAAAGTGGGATTTTATGTTACATGCAAACAAACAGTGAAGGGCATTTTGGGTACCGTGTTTAATAGTTCCCCACTGATCTTGTCAAGTAAGTAATTGCTCCACAGCTAAGTAATACTTTCCAGTTGTACGTCCCCACACCCCCACCCCACCTCCCCCCCATGTTCAATTTAACCATATTTATGTAACCACTACTGCAGTGTCCCTCATAGTCAGAATGCCGTGTGGCTATTCCTACACACACACATACATATTTTTCTGTCCTGATCAATGCACACTTTATCTACAGGAGTTAAAATGAAATTGTATTTGCAATTATTTCCAGTGTCTCTGGCCCAGAAGAGCACAAGCCTCAACCTTTCCCAGTGGTTACACTGAAGCCTGCTGAGGGAGGATGGCTGCAGATCATCCTTTCTTTGCTACAAAGCAGGGGTGTTTTCTTTGTACATAATTTGGGCAGCCATGGATCTCTCTGACCTTCTCTGTTGCTTTGACAAAGGCAGATGGAATTCTGTTTTCTGTTTCAGGATGCTCTAGGTACTGTATCCCAGTGTTATATTATAGGTTTTTTGGGGTTCTTTTCCAAAACGCCTCATTATAGTTCCACAAAACTGTCCTGATCAGAAATAGTTGTCCACGGTTCGCTCTCTCCTGTCGTTTCCCTAGGATCATGGTGTTTTAGAGACAGGTTTGTGGCAGGGCAGGGCTTGTCTGTCAAAGGGAATAGTATGGTCTTAAACTTGCTTTGAACTCACAGGTTTTTAACTTTTTTTTGCAGTGTTGTTTGAAACCTGTGACTAACAATGTATGCAGTACATGATGGGTGAAATACCGAGCCGTTTAGAGTGGATGGCAGTGTACCCTTCACCCTTGAAAGCCTACAGTTTGATCTAGGAGGCATTCTAGATGTCTCTTAAGACTTTCATAACCTGCTGAAGGTGGCAACATATTTAACAGAGTAATAACATAAATTGGCAGAGCTGGAGGGGTGATGAGAGTGCTTTGGCAATGACCTGCAACAACTTCTCATTCCTTGGCATGTCTGACTTTAGACAGGCTGCCTTCCTCTGTGTTATCAACAGTAGATAAAATATCCTCATTGCTGCTCCGCAGCAGTCTCAGGTTAAGAGTACTGAAGATCAAGTAGGCTGGACATGCTGTGTTGGAACACACAATCAGTATGCAAAGTTTGGTGAACCTTTTAATTGCAAATGGCATATCCATTTTCACCTTCACAATAAAGGTCTGTCTTATTCTTAATTCTTTGTTATTTTGTGTGTGTGTGTGTGTGTGTGTGTTCTTTGGGCTTCTCTGGCACTCCTTAACTCCCCCTGGTAAATCCTTTTATACAGAAAATTCATTCTTTCTGGTGGTGGCAGTGCAGCAAGTTGCCCAGTGTACCCATTAATTACTCCAGGTGGTCCTAAGTGAGACACATTTTTGATTGGCAATGATTTTTAGACTTTTTAATGTCAAAAAGTGTATTTGCTTTTTTTTTCTGCTTTGAAAACAACAGGAGGTTGTTACTATGCAAGCAGTAAACATAGTTGTTAAAGAAATGCAAGTGGATGTGGTTTTCAAATTATGACTACATTTAATGTAAAAGTATTAAAATATATGTTTCTGTATCTGCCCTTAATGTGATCAGCAAATGAAGGGGAGGAAAAAGCCCCACCTCTTCTGGATATTAAACTGCTTTCAAGCATTCTTTATTCATACAAAATAAAACCGTAATAAGATGAGCTAAGTACATCACTAAAAGCATCTACTGGAGAGCAGGTAAAACAACTCAGAGGGAGTTAAAAGAAGCAAGCTATTCAAAGAAGAACCTTGCAAAGAACTTAACATATTTCCAAGTTCCAGGCATTACATTTCTAAATAAATGCTTTCATTCTATGCTTTTTCTGAAAGGTTGTTATGCATGTGTGTGTATGCAGATACATTTTATATATGTATACACACACATACACACACACCCCCCCAAGGATAGTTTCCCTAGGTTCTTTCTGGCTTTGAAGATGGGAGTTGCATTAAAATAAAAATTCCATGCAGGTTATTATCTCCCCAGTTGTCTGTGCAGACCATGGGGTTGTCCTGAGAATATTCTCATTACATGTGCTGAAGCAGTTAGTCAGTGATTGATGCTATATTAATTCACAGCACAGACGCTTTGCCTTTGTTACTGAGCATTAGACAAATTAGTTCTTACAAATTCACGTCCCACCCCCACTGCATCCAGGCTCCCCATTCTGGCTGGTTAGTATTGCTAATAACCTTCGTTCAGAGCAAACCAAAGCATTAGGAAGGAGGAGTTTGCTATAGGAAGGGGCAGAAAATGGGCAGCAGCCGCTGGAGCCTAACAATATACTGCCGGGCTCTTGTCGTTTGCCGGCACAGCTCAGCACAGTAATGACAAATGATCTTTTCATTGTCAGATCCCCCCCAAATTAATTTTCCCTCCCACTTCTCGTGAGGCCACATTCATCACGTAGATTGCGTTAAACATACTTTTGACAGGACAGAGAAAGATGAGTAGTAAAATAATTTGATTCTGGTAGCCTCTTATCTGGAGAAGTGAACCAAGGGGATGATACCTGTAAAGGTAAATATTTCCGTAAATGTTCCTGAGATAATCTGCATGAAGATTTTTCATAACATCTGAACATAGGATCAAGCACAAATGAATGAGTGAGAAAGTAGTGGAAGGAAGGTGGAGGAATATCTTTAGCTGTTCCTACTGACCTGGGAGGTAAGCCCTGCTTTCTACAGAGGGCACAGCAGCTGAAATAGTGTATACAATTTATGATTGTAATATGTGGAGAATAAAATTGCTACTTTTTTATTATCTGCTTTGAAGTTAATTAGTCAGAGATGTTTTTCAAGTGTGCTTTTATAACTTCTCATTAACTTTTTGCTGTACATTGTCTCTTTTTGGCTGTTTAGAAAGATGTAGAAAATTACGTTGTGTGGAGAATAGCCAAGAGATTTGCCAAGGTCAGGAGAACCACTAGAACACAAGGAGGCAGGGGAATCCCAACACAATCTAGTTGTCTAAAATATTCTGCTTATGGCCAGATTAAGTCACATTAGTTGAGCACAAAAGCAGAGCATGTAGTGCTTGGAGTGTGATTTGAGTCAAGGTAAGGATTCTTGTGCAGAAAGTGTGATTATGGCAAACTTGTCTCTGATATTTTCAGTGTATGATTCTCCCTCTATATTTTGCATGTGTGTGTTTAAAATAACCTTAAGGAACTGAACTGGAAACTGCAGCTGTCTGGCCAGAGATCACATTTAGTGCAAGATGCCTTACTGTCCGCCTAGGAGCTCTACAGATCTCTATCTCTCTTTGTTCCCACAAGCACTGGCCTTTGTTGAAGATATCTAAAACATCTTCCATATTACATTGGCACTTCTCGATCCACGTGCTCCATACATTTGCAAAAAATTTCTCATTTTTCAGTTGGCTTCCTGATGATCTATTGCTGACATCCCTTGTGGTGGAGCAGCTTCTTATTCTCCTGCACTCCTGCTGCTCATTTTCCCTAAGGTCGGATGCTGATTGTATGTGAGCCACGCAGAGCTTCAGGTGTGGTGCAAATGCGAATTAAATAGGCAGATGTACTTCTCTTCAGGGGCATATTCTTCACAGGTTGTACTCTTTCACTCATCTCTCATCACTTCCTCCTCTGTGCCCAAGTATATCACTTTGGAATTCTTTGCTGGTTAGTATGTGCTGCAGATAAAGTTCTTTAGTAATTTTTCTTTTATATATAAAAAAAAGTTGACATAATTTGTACATTAGCAGTTAATTCTATTTACTGACACTTGTAGCCAGCGTTTGCGTCTCTTGTAAATCTTTTGTGCTTCTTTTTCAGTAGGGGCAGTTGTGTTGTAAGGGAGGTGGGGAAAGATGAAGTAGAAAAGTTCCCATGTTCTGTACACGTTGTCTCTTTAGAAAACAAAATCTTTGAACTTTTGATGTTATAGAAATAGTTTTTAATTTTTGTTGATGTACATTTGGAAAGATTGGATTTGTTATGAAGACCATTGTATTTAATACATCATAAAAAAGTACATATTACAATATATAATTACTGTAGAGATCGAACCAATATGTGTTCTGTTTTCCTTCAAAGGTATAGAAAAAATTGTTAACATTGTCACAGACCAACAAGTATTTCAGCATTATTTCTGTATTCCATTGTTCTTTCATGGGTGGCAACTAGGCACATTAGTGAATGCAAAACATATGTTTACCTGTAAGCCAAGGAAATGAAAACAGCTTCCAGGCAAAATTCATAAAAGGGTGGCAAAGCAGAATTAGAGCAAGTTGCTCACTTGCTGTAAAGGTCATTGGCCATTTCTTGCCAGAAGATACAGGGCAGAAGCAATCACTGTAAAACTTGTCTGTTTTACTAGGGGAGTGTGTGTGTGTTGGGAGGGAGAATGATACAACTTTTACTGGGTGGGGGACATTGAGGAGGGAGAAAGAATTCTGATGTCTGTCTTGGAGTTCTCCTGTTTACCTTTTATGTAATTAGGCAGACCAGATTGGTATTTAGTCTTGTTCTGACAACAGTAAATTAGGCTTAACTCTTTAATTACAATGAGAAGGAAATCACCTTTCTGATATCCTTCAATTAGCTCAAACAGCTGCTAAGTTATAATTAAAATTTCACATGGATCATTTGAGTTTTTGGAATGTTTCCACTTAATATAAAGAAACATTTGCATATATGCATTTGCTTTTCAGCAACCTTTTCTAATCTGTCAGTGCTATACCAGGAATACTGGTACTATATTAAGCAGTATCTTTCTGGCTTTATGAATAGACATCTGGTTCTAGGAAAATGAAAAATGGAAATAGAAGGTGAACAGAAAATATCAAAGCTCCAAGCTACACTGGAGCTAGCTCAAAAATAAACTTCCTTTTTTCCCCCATCTTCCTTCTCTTTTCTCATGAGATTCTGATGTGCTCGTTAAAATGAGGAGCAGTACGGATTAGAGACGAGCAATAACCTAAACCCATATACCCATTCTTCTTTCACAACCTCTTCCACCCTTTAAGGAACCAGACCTGTAGATATTTTGATTTAAGCAACTATGAAGAAATATTTCACATCCTAAAGAGAATTCTGCTCTTATCTTAAACAACAAAACCCCATAAAATACCACATTCTACTCAATGGATAAAAGCTTGCTTTTGTAGCAGCTCTTGCTGCTCTCTGCTCAGCTGGTGGGAGGACCTCACCAGTGTGCAGAAATGGATTCTATCAGCAGTGGCAAGCACTGTTAAAACCTTGTAGCAAAACATTTTGGATGTTTGAAAGTGAGTTAACCAGAAACTGAGTTGGGACCACTCATCATGCTAAGAAGCGGTCTCTGTACAATTTGTTGCTTCTAAATTACTTAGTGTAGTAAATTCATAGGACATCAGAGCTGAAGAGATTTGACAAGTACAAGAAAAATAGAAAGAACATCATATGTGATAGATAGCTTTTTGTGATTCTCCTTTTTAGTCCTCTCCAGTCTCAGTGCTTCACAAGTGCACTAGTTTCTGGTGACTTGAAGGTATTTTACCACATTCTGAGTTTGGGCTCTACAAGGTCCTCTTAGAGTCAGTAATCTCTGTCTCATTTTTAAAGAATAGGGCTTTGTTAATATTTCACATCTGATACTGGTTTGTCTGTGCATCTTTATATATTTTCACTCAATTTTCTGCTATTTTCATCAAATGTTTAACGAATTAAAGCCAGATTTTGTTCTTTTGCATGTGTGTATGTTGGGGATCGAAGGGTTTAACAGAGTTATCTTTGTTTTTTGGGTTTTTTTTTTACAGAAACAAACCTTTTTATGTGGCTTTTTCTAAGCTTGATTATTTGAAAGAGTGGAAGTTCAGGGGTCTGGCAGCATGTGTGATAGCTTGGAGAATTCACTTTTGTTACACTGAAAAGGGAAAAGCATACACAAATCTTAAAGGATTGAATTACCATAACATTTATTCCTGCAGTCAGTCACATCTCCTTTTTTCTTAATTTCTTTCTGTCTCTTCCTAATGCTGAGATTTGTTCTAATTTTCTTTGAAGTATTATTGTACCACTGGGCACTATTAATGGCTTAGGCCAAGTCATGCCCCATCAAGAATTTCCACTTTGCCAGTGACAAATTTTTGAAATCTGGCTTCTAGAAATTGTGCAGTGTGATTTCAAATTAATATTTTATCAATATTATGAACTGGTTGAACCATTGAATCAATGTTTTTTTAACTGATCTTCAGATTCTTAATAGGAGAAGATGGTCTGTTTTTCTGTCTCTCTCATGCACTTCTATTTGCATTATTGCTTCGGTGTCTTCTTTAAAGAGCCACTTTTAGCCAGCAGGATTTTCTGCTGCTCTTAGTAAGCTCCCAGATTTAGTTTTCTAAAACTGTTATTTCTGTTATTTTAAGAGCGTCTCTTAAAATGCAATACCTGAATACTTATTTTTCAAGATTGTATATCAAGTTCTTCTGTGGTTTGACTTATTTATTTCAGAGCTATTGAAAGTTGCACAGAAAATGACAATTTGCCATTTGGAGTGGCTGCTTTTATGAGCTTTTGCAGTTCGTTTTCAAAGTTGGATGTAGGCTTCTATGTGTTTATTTACTCAGATAAAAAAGAGAACCAGAACTTGGAGATAATTGCAGGTGTCTTATCTTCAAAGGTAGAGGTTTTTTGGTTGTGAAGAGCCCTTACCTGGATTACAAATGGGTACACTGTTATGTGGTTACCAGCTGTTATTATTTGGGGAGATAAAAACCCCACAAAACAACCAAGAATGAAAGAAAGCTGAGAAGAGCGAACATTAATTTGGTGAACCATGAAGCCCTGGCACACAGATTTTGTTTTCATTTACCTGTTTAGCTATGAAAAGACATAGGTAGCGCAGCAAAAACCTTTCTTATATTTTCTTCTTTCTTTTTTTACCCTGGGAGCAATGACGTTTCACATGAACTGCGAAGATTGCGTTGCTGTGTTTAGAGCCATCTCTTTCTGAAGTATTCCTTAGAAACTATCAGTTGATTTATTTCTTTAAAATTTAAGTTTTGTAATTTTTCCTGTATTGAACAGTCGATTTTGGTGTCAGCTTGATGTTCCTCCAAAGCTTGTACCATGTAAGCTCTTGTGGAAGAGGATGTTGATGTCATTTTCTCTAAATCAACTTAATAGAGCAGTGTTGTTACAGATGTGCAGGCTGGCGTGTAGGCAAAGCCTTCTATTATCACGACTGCTTAACAGAGAGCAACAAGGTGCTCATTTTCATACAGAGAGAGGCTCAGTGTTATGTTCCCACATTTAGGAATGTTGGTGTTGGTTCCTAACATAATGCTTTTAATATTTGCATATCATTGGCTTTGTCATAGTGTGACACCATTATGACACACGGCATGAAGCTGGAGTAACCCAGTGGAAAGTCAAGTGCTCTGTGTTTTGCCTTATTTAGTACAAAACATGAGCGTTTAAAAAGACATTTATCAGTGTAATTAAGGGGCATGCACTGGGACTTCGACTTGAGTCCTAACCAGGAGGAGGTAGTTGAATATGATCTGCATGTATATTGTGTGATTAAAGATTTTTAAATGGACCTTGATTACATCTCAAACCCGGTAAAGACCACGAGTGTGTGTAAACCTGCATATCTTCATTTTCCAGTGCCTACACTGCATTGATTAGCAATACCATTTGCAAGGTGCCACACAAACTGATACAGCTAAATTGACAGAAAGGAGAAAACAGCATCAGCTAGTGTCTTGCCATGTTCTGCCAGACAAGCTTTTACATTTCTGATGTCCAAAGGCTTAAAATATTTTAATAGAACCCTAGCTTGTAATAAAATTTGAGAGCCAAGCATAAGTAATTATGTCTTATATTTACGTTTAAGTCACTGAAAATGCTAATAAAACATATTTGTGGGTTTTCCCTTTAATGAATATAACAATAAAACAAAATCATTGCACAAATCCCCCACTAGCTTTAAAACCCTAAAAGAGGAGCTTCATCAGTGCCTTGATATCAAGCTTGTTTGTTGTGAATTATGGCCATTTTGGCAGTAAAATTTGGTTTGGTGGAAGAAATGGATGTGCGAGCCTGGTTTTATTAGTGTGACTAAATATTGTGGAACTAAAACAAGGAAATTCTTGCATACTGTCACAATTTGGGGCCATATGGATCATAAACTCCTCTACGCATATTTCACTCGCAGACTTCAAATGGCATTATCTCATCGCAGAGAGGGGAGCAAGGAATACACTTAACTTAAATTTAGAAATTGTTCTCGTTACTGAATGTCAGATAAAGGTGAAGCTTTTAAATAGGAGTCTCCCTGATTTACTACCTTTAATGTGCACAGGAAGGGATGTGCAAAGCACATCATTAGTGTGACAGGGTGAAAGGGGCAGCATGTTTCTTCTGTTACAATGGAAAGAGGATGAATCTGGCACAGCTCTGATGTCAGAACCTCCATCACCTTTCTCACAGATGATGTAGATTTTAATTGTACTCTAGGCTGATTCTCATCGCACCAGCTCCTACGTGACATTGAGATAGATGAAGCCATTTGTTGGCATTATCAGAGCCAGCTGTGTGCTTGGCTGCAGCTACAGTAGGCATTATATCTCATGCATAATCCTCTCATTGAGAGAGGATCACAAGCATCTGAACCATATGGCAAATAATTTTATTATGATCAAAAAAAGGACTCTTGAAGCTAGTTAAACAGAAGAGTCCTTGAAATTCAATCAGAAGAGGTTTTTATTTTCATGTAGCATTATCATCTTAAATTAATTTTTAGCTCTGCCATCATCTGTGAAATGCAGGAATTTTATTTTTCCCCAAAAGTAAGAAATTAATGTTGTAATTACAAGAAACAGCGAGCAGAATTGCATAGCTTGATTTTTTTGATGTCTGAAGAGTGCCTTGTAGGTGTTAATGTCTTTTTTCACTAATTACACACTCAGAAGCCCAAATAGGAAGTAGGAAGTGCCTGAAATTAAAAAAGCTGGGGAAGAGGAGAGAATTGCACACATTAAGCCATGGGAGTGCTGTGTTGATGTCTTAATGGCTCGCTTCCTGAGGGCTGTTACCATTCCTAGAGATGAAAACATACAGCCTGGGTAAGAGCTCATAAGCCATTGTTCTTTACACTGGGAAGAAAAAAAAAAAAAACCAAAAAAAAAAACCCAACCATGTTTTAATTAAGTCAATGCAAATGAGTGATGAGGAATAAAGAGGCTTCAGGTCTGCGCACTAACTGCTGGGCAGCCGGCAGGGAATGTCGGCAGCAGAGACAACAGCATCCAACCTTCCAAGCCCTAGGAATAAGTGAGAGTGACTCTCAGTGGGGTGATGGTATTGCTCAGAGGCCTGGTCTGCTTTCCTTTTGAGCATATAAGGAAAAACCTTACTGGTATCTCTGGCCACCCCTGGACACACCAGCCATCGTACTAAGAGGCAGCTGGAGCACGGATGTGCTCAGGATGGAGGTCCTTGGCTGCTGGGTGGAGGTTGCTTTGTTTTTGGGGAGGCAGTGTCTGCTTTTCCAGAGCTACAAAGGCGGAAAACGGTAACGCGAGTCGTGCAGTGTGTGAATAGACTGCTTGCTTCCCAGAAAAGATACATGCTAGCGAGGACTTGGCCCTGGGGATGCAAGCAGTTTCCATGGGGCATCTGGTAATAATGCACATGGCCTATCAGCAACTTTCATGCTGCAAACTTATGGAACATAAATAAAGGCTTGCTAGAGCCAAATGGCAACAGCTGCCTTATCTGGAGGATACTTTTTTTATTTCTTACTTTATTGACAAATAATAAAGCCTTTAATTGGGCTGTGGGAGGAATATAGGCATGTAATTTACAGGACCTTTAATTTTCTAGTGCTGCATGCCCGAAGCAGATTGGGATTGTTATCACAGCCTTGTGAGTGAAGCAAAGGTCCTGGCTTGAACCGCTGAAGTACCATGAAATGACTATCTTTATTCTGGTATTTAGAAGGTGTTTGTGTGTGTCTTGGGGAAAGAAGCATGATAAGGGGAGGAATCCCTGTTTCTTCTGCAATAACATGGTGGTTAAGAATTTGCGACTTCAGTTGCTAAAATAAGAGTTAGCGAAAAATCCCCAGCCCAGCTATTGCTCCAGAGGCTTCCCCTGCAAACCGCCCATCACTCTCAGCAGGATGCGAAGCAGAGCTGTGCTTGCTGAGCGGGCTAACAGGGAAGGATTGCCTTTTGCTGCAGCAGCTGCTGAACTGAGACTTTCTGGATCATGAATGTATGTAAATATGTCCAACTGTTTGCCCTTCACACATCTTTGGCAAGTTTGGAGTAAAAAATATTGCACTGCTCCATTAGTTTGCTTGCCTATTACCACAGCAGATGCCATTAAGAGCACTGAGATGTTTCTGCACAAGCCTTCCTGTCTGAAACAGGTAAAGAAATTAAAGCTAGAAGGGCCCCAGATAGCACCTTGAAATGAATATAAAGCAAGCTTTGGCAGCAGGGCGTCCCACAGTGTCTACTGCAAAGACATGGGGATGGGTATCTCTCCAGTCCATTAAGCAAAGCAGAAAATGGTTGTGGCTTCTGCATGTTTGTTCCTTTTTTTGAACTCTCCCTCCTGCAGAATAACAGCTATTTCGGACCGTTTGTACGGGTTTGATTCTTGACTGTATGTGCTGAGTGGCTAAAACAGCTGCATTTGGATGCCAAGCTGTACTTCATAGGGATTTCACTGGCAATGAAGGTTGTGTATAAATAATGGATGAAGAAGGGTGACAGGACCTGAACACTTGGGGCTTGACAGATTATCTTGTGATGTATTACAATTAGATATGCTTCAATGTCACTTCATTTATTCAACTAGTAAGGGTGTGTAACTCTGAGATCCATTTGGAGGTGGATTTATTAAGAGCCTTAGTCATGTCCTCTCGAAGTTTGGAATTGATTTTTGAACATCCTTAGCAGCTTTCTAAATCATTGTGCTTTTAACATGTATGTGATTTTTTTTTCCTTTTCTTTTTCAAGTACTTGGGATTTTATTAGCACATATAATAGATGAGTTTGTTTAATTTTTAAAATCTGTGGTTTGCTTACTTCGCCCAAGGTAGGTAGTTGCTAGATGAGAGAACAATTTGTCCATTAGCTGGTCAGCAGATCAAACTGGCCTCTGGGAAGGAGTTGTCTGGGTTGTTTGTACAAGAAGCTGGTAGATAATAAGCCCCAACCACCTTAAGCTAAATGGTATTACCTAGGATTGGGACATCTGTGGAATAGGAAATAAGATTAGCAAAAGTGTTCTATGCCTTTTTGGTTTTTAAATGGGTGCAATGAAAAAGCCTGGCATGGAAGGATGCAGACTGAAATGCTGCAGGAAACACAAGAGCTTAGATCTCACTTTGCTGCAAATGGAGCCTCTCAGGCAGCTGGGTAAAAGCTGAAAAGTGGTTAGTGCTATGATTGCTCTCACTTTCTAACCTACCTGAACACTTTAACCCTGGGTTTCCTCCACATGTGTTTCTCCCCATCATAAATGCCGATGTAGAACATTTTGCCTTCAGACACCTGATGCTTAGGTATGCCCAGCATTTTCAGGCTGCTGTAGGCAGGACCAGTTTTCCTTTGAAGTCTTCATTTACAAAACAAACTATATTTGTCTGCTTTGAGTGTTTCTTGGCACAGGGAATGGGTGTAAGACAGCAGGTGGCCGCAGAACCCAGCAGAAGCTACAGTCCTCCAGATAATCAACAACATCCCCTCCTTCCCCCC
>VZTU01022779.1:19324-52712 GCA_013400835.1 Zapornia atra
AACGCATTACTCCATAGCAACCTCCTTGCTCTTCTGACAGGAACTTAACATGGTTTGGGGATAAGCTACGCTCACGGCAAAGCTGATCCAAGTCAACAAGGTTTCGGAGCATTTGCTCATTCTTGTAAAAGCTGACGATAATTGATGGACGACTGGCTTGCAGGACCCTGACAGTCTGGTTGCCTGCCCTTTGCACTCTGCCAGTTCAAGCCTTGCAAGTGTGAAATAGCCAATTACTGGAATACCTATTGAAAGTAATAGGCCAATGAGCAAATTGCTACTGTGGGACGTGGTGGCGGTGTAGGTGGAAGAACGCCAAGATAAAGTTCTGCTCTGAGCAGCTGCTCCCACCGCAGCTTGGTAATGCTATTGGATGACCAAGTGATGAGAGTAAGGTATTTCCCCATTCGAACTGCAAGTGTTCTGCCTTGTATTGACTTAAAGTTTATGATGCATGATACCGTCTTGTTACCCAGGTCCTAATTTGGAGAAATAAATCCTCCTTTTAAAAGGTAGTTAAATAGGTAATAGGGATAGTCACGGCCATAGATTTTGTGCAAAAGCATTAAATACAATTTTTGCTTGGAATGAAAAGTCATATAGTGTGCAGAGTGTTAATACTTGCCAGCCATTTGCTATTGACAGAACAATTTATCTTGATAAAAGACAGTGAAAAATTCCAATCTATTCACTGACATCACATTATCAGCAGTAATATATGACTGCATCTAAATATAAGGTTCAGATCTGATACAGCTGAGGGGTTTCTGGTAATTTTCCTGTAAATATATTGTGTACTGGACAATGAAAAAATGTCGCTTTTACCATGTAATTGGATGACCTATTTTTATGTGAGATTTAAAGTTTTACTGTGTTTAATGGGATAGACCATAATGTTTCCTTTTTGGGTAACCTGTTTCTTCTTATAAGACTTTAGCAATAAAATGGGCATTACTAGATTTGACAGAGCAGAAATAGCAGACAAAGAAGGACCAAAAGTTAAATATTAGTCTGGTGAAAGAAAGATTCAGTGACCACAGAAACCTGCCACAGGGGAATTAAAAAAAAAAAAAAATCTATCTGAAAATACTGTCGTGTAAATGTCTGCTGTCAGTAGTTAGCTTTATGTAGATAGCATGTCTTCTTTTTGCCAGGATAGAAAGGCTTGTTGTGAAACTTTTAAGCGGGTTCTTCTTGGCTTTCTTAGTGAAACGATACGATTCGTAATTCTACAATCATATTAAAAACCTGGCTTATTTAGTTCAAAATATGTTAGAAAGGAAGGTGCAAGTGGCTTTGGAGGAAGAATTTCAGAAGTGATTGGCAAATGATTTGATGCCGTCCATGATTCTGTAATCGGAAAGCGACCATTGTGTAGAGGCCAGAAGTGTAAATGAAGCTGGTGCCAGCGCTCTGTATAATCCATTTTTTTTTCAGTTGCCAGTCACTTGTTTGGTGCTGAAAGGAGAAATGACAAATGACATCTTGCTGCTTGCTTTGAATCTCCTATTAACAATTACCAAGTCCATTTTAGATGGAAAGAATAGAAGATTGATTCTTTTGATATTAAACAGGGATCAGACTCAAAAATATGATTATCATTTCAATCAGGGTAAAGTGTTAAAAAAAAAAAAAATCTACAGGCTAAAGACACAGGCATTTTGATCGTGATTGCTTTATTACCTTTAAGTACATGACATTTTTTTAGTCTGTACTTAAAACTCTGAGGGGAAAACTGTTATCCATTTGTATTTTTCACACTGTATTTTCTCCTGCGAGTATCTGATTGTAAAACCCCCTTTGTGTGGCACTCTGCATGAGGAAGAGAGCCTCTCTGCTTATCTCTTGAAAAGATGGTAGATACAACTCACCTTGTGAAGATTTCCACCAGAGGCATTTGTATTGTCCTGAGGCTTGAAAAAAACCCAACTACTAGGCATGTACTACAGAGAAATGAAATTTCTAATGACTGGAGCAGTGAAAAAGCTTGCTGAGGAAGACCAAATCTGAGCAGTTTGTTTCCATTTCAAGAAATAAGAAAAGTGCAGGTATTTCAAAGACGCTTTCAGTTGTGGACTCCTCTGCATAGCTAAGTGCTGTGTATGCTTTAGCAGACTTGTGAGAGCCCCACCGGCTCCTGGAAAGAGGGAAAGTGTTAGTATTTTTCCTTCCTCTCTTTCTTCAACCCTAGATGGTCTCGTATTTTGCTTTCCAAATACTTGGGTGCTCTGTGAGGAGAAACAATCTGATACAATACCCCAAATAATGTCTCCTTCCCCAGTAACTGAGCCTGCTGAGCACTGTTTTATCGAGCAGCGCAGATATCCCCAAATTAGAGCAATTCTTCTGCCATTCCCTGGCTTGTTAACTCCTCTCTGTTGCTTCTCTGAGAAGTTATGAGGAGGAGCGGAGGTGTCACGCTTGCCTAGCCGCAGATCCAGCGGCGAATAGAGGCTCACATTGGAAAGGTTGTCTACCCAGCCTTGAGAGTAGGGCTTGCTGTCACTGAAAGTATCAGTTCCTCCGGAATTGATGGGCCAGCTCTCAGCAGCAAGAGCTTCCTATTCTCATCTGGTAAATCTGTAGTTTGTCCAAGTACCCTGGGGGTTTACGGACTTCTGCTATATATTCTCCTGCTTCTCTGTTTGTTAAAACCATGTGCCGTGCAGTGTCACGGGCATGACATTCAAGGAAGGAACTAAAGGCTGATCCATGTT
Organism: Zapornia atra; assembly: GCA_013400835.1. Classification (NCBI taxonomy): domain Eukaryota; kingdom Metazoa; phylum Chordata; class Aves; order Gruiformes; family Rallidae; genus Zapornia; species Zapornia atra. Next base: position 22,042 of record VZTU01022779.1, read on the forward strand.
AGTAGTTCTCTTTTTGTGTTAAGGGCAAAGAGTGAGAATCTCAAGAATTTTTCCAACTGCTTGATCTCTTTTTTATTGAGGACCATATAATTAGTTTTCTCTTTTTTCCATCTGCTTGACAGAGGCAAGAAAAATGGGCTCTGTACCCCTCAAATGAATGTCCAGGTATGACAAAGCAGGGGCAGTTACTTTTTCCATGTGGGTTTTTAACTTTTTTTTTACTTTTATATCTGTCAGGAGCAAGTTCTGCTATAAATCTATTTGAGGAAATCATGAAGAAGAGCCAAAACACTGCAGGTAAAAAACTGAGGAAACTCCTGGGTGTTTTGGACCCAAGGAGGGTGATGGAAACCGGAACTATTAGTCATGGATAAATGTGGAATACCCTCAATCGTGCATTTATGTGCCTTTAAAGATTTAATCCTGAAGTAGTACTGGTAGTCCTGTGCTGGTTTCTCAGGCCATGTTACCATACTTTCTTTCTTCCCTTTCCTGGGTTTTTATACATTTCATCCAACTTTGACTTGACTTGTGTCAGACAATTTTACCTAAAAGATTAAAATATCACAAAAGATGGAGGCAGATGTATCATCATTGTGTCCTTTTTTCCTTTGTCTTTCTCCACAACTGTCCGTTTAATTCTGTAACCTGTGAAACTGTGGCATTGGAGTTTAGGCAGTGTGGTCTAGGAGAACTTCCCAGTAGGTCGTCTTGGCACAATGCTGGAGTTGCAGAGTGGTGAATCACATTTATCATTTTCAGCACACAAACTGACCACACAAACATCGCCCTTATTTTATAGGTTACCCATCTTGAGTAACACGTATCTCATGCATGTTGTATCTGGACTGTCAGCTTCTCCCCTGCCCTCTGTTAGCATAGCACTGCAGTGGCACATTAATGAGAAGCAACCAGTTATATGTGAAGAAGTAGCATGCTGATGGTATATAGAATCATAGAATCACCTGAGTTGGAAGTGACCCTTTAGGTCATCGAGTCCAACCACAGCCTAACCCTGACTAGTCCACCTCTAGAGCATGTCTTTAAGGACTTCATCTACACACCTTTTAAATACCTCCAGGGATGGTGACTCCACTACTTCCCTGAGCAGCCTGTTCCAATGCCTTACAACCCAGTAAAGAAATTCTTCCTGATATTAACAACTGTACTTCAAGATGCAGTAAAATGTGCCACAGATGCCTAGTGTGTCAAGTTTTACAGGAATGTGTGTGCGGGACACATTATTTTTTCTGCTGCCGGCAGGCATTTCTTTGGAAGGGAGACTGGGCTCCCTGGTGTCTCCCCAGGCCAGGCTTGTTCACAGGCTCCGAGTATAGTGGTGGCTATGGGGAAGCTCCCTGCTGCAGTGCCGGCTGCTCACTCACAGTCTCGCTGGAGGGTGGTTCTTTGGCATGTTGTGTTTTCAAGGAATGCAGTTTGCCCCTTGCAGGCCCTCTGAAGATCATTAGCAGTCCAGTCAGCATCTCTTGATTTCAAGCATCTAGTTGTAATGCTGTAGAACAACCTGTTGGTCAACAGCATTTCAACAAGGAAATGGAGGGAGCAGAAGTGTTGAGTACAAGACGCTTTGCTTGGCTTGCACCGGAGATCAAGCAGCCACTGAGGCACGTGGCTGCCTCTGCTGCTGAGGGGGGAACTGTACTTCCAGACTCTCTTGCATCTATTCTGGCTGCAGCATGAAGAGTCTTTGTGACTCAGGGAGAAAACAAGTTGCTTTGCATCATGGAATCAGATTTAAATTGGGATGCGTACAACACTGATTTGGACTGCTCTTCTCTTCCAGTGATTCACCTAATAAGCTCACTAATGAAGGATGTTGTTCATGATTTTTGGCACTGGGGTAATATTCTATTCAAACCTGCTTCAGCTGTCTGGTAGGCTGCTTAAAAATACCAAAAAAGCAAAACCCAACATTTTGAATTAGCTTATGGTAATTGATGATACTATGCTGAAATAGAATATTATTTCTCATTTCACACATTTAGCAGTGTGTCTCTTGTGCAGAGATAATTGTCAGCTACTGTGTAGAGGTTGATGGAGTCAGTTGAATATAAACAGGAGAAATAATTTGGGATGATCAGCTATTGCTAAACTGCTGCCTGCCTTAGTTTTTTTTTAAGCTGCCAAAAGCTTAAGAAGCACCATGAAATATAAATAATAAGTTTAAAAGTAACCTGAAAAGACTGGTAATGGTTGTGTATTTTACAGTCACATTGAGACATGATATAATGTAGTTGAGTGCAAGTAACAAAGTAGTGGAGATCCTGAGTGGAGGACATGAGGATTTAGTCCCAGACAAACAAAAAATTACTTTAATTGATTTAAATTGATCTAGATTGAGTCAAAACATACAAGCTATATTTATATCATAGAATGGTCTGGATTGGAAGGGACCCCAAGGTTCATAGAGTTCCAACCCCCCTGCCACAGGCAGGGCCACCAACCTCCAGACATTATCTAGACAAGGTTTCCCGGGGCCCCACCCAACCTGGCCTTGAACACCTCCAGGGATGGGGCATCCACCACCTCTCTGGGCAGCCTGTTACAGCTCTTTACCACTCACTCTGTAAAAAACTTCCCCCTAATATCTAATCTGAACCTTTACTTCTTTAGCTTTAATCCATTTCCCTTTGTCCTGCCATTGTCTACCCTTTTAAAAAGTTAAATCCCCTCCTGCTTATAAGCTCCCTTCAGGTACTGGAAGGCTGCAATGAAGTCCCTCCGCAGCCTTCTCTTCTCTATGCTGAACAAGCCCAGCTCCCTCAGTCTCTCTTGTATCTTCTTGCCATTCACCCTGATGGTTTGCAGAATGCCTTTCAGACCGTGAGGATGAACTGAGCATTCCCAGACTCCTGCACTATAGTTGTTCTAGGGGTTTTGGTTTTAATATTTTGGGAGAAGGAAGGAAGCTCAACTCCTCCTTTCAAAAACCAGAGGCAAATTTTCAGGGCAATTGAACGACATTATTTTATTAAAAAGAAGTGAATGTTGCTGTGATATAAATGCTCACCCATCATTCATTGATAGTGACCAACGTGGACATTCTCACTCCTGCATAACAAGCATGCCTGGCAAGCTGCTGTCACAAAGTACCCCTTCATTTGCGAGACTCGTCATTAAGTTCTGTGTCAGAAGCGTCTCACACACTTCAGCTCATTTGGCTCTTTCTCTCATCCACAATTAATGTAACCATAGCTGGATATACTCTCATTATGTGTTTTGCCCGTATTTTTCATTACACTCAGGCCCCTTGCATATTTGTGGCTTTGTGGTTTGGGTTTTTTCCCCCTTTGTGGCGTTTGCGACTTTCTCCAGTGTAGTACTGTCCACTTAAGACATTAACAAGTTTCATTCCCTTTCCCAATACAAATAAAGATTTCACTTTTTTAAAAAAGTGGCTAAAATTACTCCATATTCTTTTATTACTTGCTTTATTTTGGTTTCATGTCTTTTTGCCTTCATCCAGCTTTTCATTTCATGGTGTTCAGGCAAATTTCAAAACGTTTTCCAGAAAGTGTCAGAAGCGGAGAAGGTGTGTGTGTGGGTCCAGCCCTTCCCGGCCCATCACAAACAGGTCAGACAGGTGATTTCCTCCTTCTCCTTTATATTGGCACATCCTTGGATCCTGTGGTGAGGCTCCCCCCTGGATGAACAAGAATGACAAAACTATTAGCGTTTATGCTGTATATAGAATTAGAGCAGGTGTTCGTCAGCTGTGCCATGGCTGACAGACTGCTGTATCTTTGAATAGAAAGTCTGTCTCCACTTATAAAATATTTGTTAATTTTTAATTAAATTAATTGCAAACAGTCACTTGATACAGGATGATATAATTTTGTATTTGTTTATGTATGCATTCAGCTATGTGTTACTCCTTAACATCAGTATTTGGCAACTGCCGTCTTTTAAGGAGACAACTGCTCTTCAGTGAGGTTTTTCGAGGAAAAATTAGACCTGAAAGAAAGGCTTCCTTTTGCATACAATGACATAACCATCCCAGTTAGGTAAAGCACTATTTTCATACAAAGGCTATCTAACTGTGGCAATTAACTTGGGAAATCTTCACACACAGCCCCCACACACGCGCACACACACACACACAGAGAAAAAGATTAAATTTGCTAAGCATTTTCTAGATGAAATAAAGCTGAAGTTTGCATTCAGTAGCCTGAACCTAAAAGTGGCCTTTTGGAAAAGATAATGCCAACAGGAGCTGACTGTGCCGTTAATGGGTTGGTTTGACTGCCTTAAGGACTGAAGTGACCTTTTCGGAAACTTTCAAGCAAGCATGTGAGTGCCGCCCCTAACTCCAGCGGTCTGTGGAGGAACGTTGCACTTACATTTGCCTTAAAACTTGCTGGAAACTGGCCAACCTGCACACCTTACCTAAGTGACAGGAGATGGTTCAAGAGCTAACACACAGTATGACAAAGTTTGGTTCCTTCCACACTCAAAGGGAGAAGAGAGGCCTGCAATAACAGTTGCACAAGGAGCAAAATTAATCAGTTGAGCAGTTAACCAGGCCTTTTCTTTAAACAGAGCCCTTTATTTGGAAGAGCTGGCCATGATAAAGTGTTAAAGTACAACAGAAGGTACCGAGTCATAAAGAATTAAAAAAGATTAAAGAAATCCAGTAATTCAGCAGTTTGCACATTAGTCACAAAAAAGGGGCAGTAAATGTTGAATGGATGAGTGACATTAAAAGCCCTCTTTATGGTCCAGAGTTAATTTGAATAACATTAATTTACAGTTGACAAATTGTGTCTTTTTAGCGTTGGTAATCCAACCATTTATTAAACTGTAAAAGCAATGGTAATTAAGTATTACTGCCCAGGAATGCAACTATGGCTGGTTACAGCAGGGATGGGTGTGGAATAACTTGCTTTACAATGGTAGAGAGAATGTTTGCTCTCTTAGGGAGAAAGCCAGGAGTGGCATGGTGCTGCCCTGCAGCCCTTGCCAGCTGCAGCATCTTCTTCATTTTCTGTTACCCACTGAATCCTTTTACAGTAAGTGAGAGAGGGGTGTGAGGGGGACGCAGGGGAACACAGTGGGTGTTCTGTCTTTTGCCTGCTGCTGAATGGAGAGTGGCAAAACTGCCAACGCTGCTGACTCCCATCATCCCTCTGGTGCCAAAGGGTAAAGGAAGCAGGGAGCCCTCTCTGGTCATCCTGCTTTGGGTTTTCATTCAGCCAGCACTCCAAGGAGGTAGGAAACAAACCCCAAGGGATGCTCACTAACCTTTGCACCATGCTACCATGCCAAATTGTGTCAGCTGCTGACATGCAGCATCCCCAACTATGGAGGTATGGTCTTGCCCAGGCACAGAATCACAGACTGGTTTGAGTTGTAAGGGAGCACAAAGACCATCTAGTTACAACCCCCCGGCCATGGGCAGGGATACCCTCCACTAGATCAGGTTGCCCAAAGCCCCATCCAGCCTGACCTTGAACACCGCCAGGGATCGGGCATCCACAGCTTCTCTGGGCAACCTCACCACCCACATGGTAAAGAATTTCTTTCTAATATCTAATCTAAATCTACTATCTTTCGGTTTAAAGCCTTTATTTCTTGTACTGCTAATACAAGACCATGTAAAAAGCCACTCTCCATCTTTCCTGTAGGCCTCTTCAGGTACTGTAAGTCTGCAGTAAGGTCTCCCTGGAGTCTTCTCTTCTCCAGGTTGAACAAGCCCAACTCTCTCAGCCTGTCTTCAGAGGGGAGGTGCTCCAGCTCTCTGATGATCTTCATAGTCCTCCTCTGGTCTTGCTCCAAAAGCTTCATGTCTTTCTTGTACTGGAGACCCCAGAGCTGGACACAACACTCCAGGTGGGGTCTACCAAGCACAGAGTACAGGTCCAGAATCACCTCCCTTGACCTGCTGGTCACACTTACCCCACACTTTTTCTTACACAAGTAATAATGTGAACTCTGTCCCACACTGCCTCCCACCAGCGTGTCACCCTGCCTTACTGTAAATTCTGTCTCTCCTGTGAAAACGAAGTATTTGGAGCACAGTTGCAGAGTGGAACCTCCTGGGCCTGGAAGAAGGGGGAGATGAAAAGAAAGATGTGCAGACACACGTGAGCCTGTTGAAAAGAGCCACTGTGACAGGATTCTGGTGTCCACATGGCAAGTATATGGTGTCTGAGCTGGCAGCACTGCTAATGGGTCTTCTCACCCAAATACTTGAGTTTAGCACAGTGTTCCTTGACATAGCACTGAACCTGAACCACAGAGCTCAATTTTTTTCTGAAAGGTTGTCAAAAATGTGGTATGTTTGTGATGAGCAGTAAGCATCTTTCTAGGTGTCAGCTTTCCAGAGGAGTTAGGGCTTACCTGAACACACAGGGAGTCCTGTGCCCGAGGGTCCTCCTGCATCCCGTGCACGATGCAGCCTCTTCTCAGGCTGGGGGGTACAAACATTTGTTTTGCTATCAACAAGCGTACCAGCAGGAACCACCATCCTCCTGCTTATTTATGAAGACTCTCGTTAAGTGAGCTGCTTTGTTTGACCCCAAGCATGATTCCTTAAATAGAAATAAAAATTCCGATGTCAGCCTGAGCGGTGAAGAAAGTTTTGTAACCGGCATTTATGTCTTCTCCTAACAATTACCCATGGGCCTCATGTGCACTTTAAAGTGTCAGGGATCAGCATTGTAATTTCCATCCCTTTTATGCTAGCTCGGAAGTCCCTGTCTCATATTAAAATTCTCTGCTTGTCTGCTGCATATTTCCTACACCTTCACCTGTTATGTCACCCAGACTTCTGATAGAAACTTACTTGGATAATGTCTGCAAGCAAAGAATTTTCCCCGAAAAGGTTGAAGATGGCGACACTCTGTCAGGACCTGACAGGTGTAAATTTCTTAATGTATGAGGAGTATATGAAAATACAAATCATCACTGAGAGCCAGCCCGAAGCAGACTGAAAAGCTGTCATAAGCAATTTTCAAAAAGTATGAGTTATTTGGTTCTCTTCCAGGAGGAACAACTCCACAGGCATAAATCCATGAATGGTACTTGACAATCTTAACAAGTCCTCCTCTCCCAGTGCTGTGCGTGTGACAGAGATGCGATAGGGACTGTGTGCTCTCCTCGCTTCTCCAGCTGTAGAGGAGCTGATGTGGTAATCAGGGGATGGATGAATCCTGCCTTCCTGAACTCGAGGCATTCCTCCACTGAAGCAAATTTCAAGGAACTGATTAATCTGACAGAGTTAGGCTGTGTTGGAGCTGATTATTTGCTAACAGACATTTTATAGATCCTCTTCGTTTCCATTTACCGAGAGCAATGATAGGAAAGAAAATAGCAGATGCTTTGTGACAGGCACCTTGGCTATTTTGTATGCTCCTCGGTTCTGTATGTTCTTACTTTGGGCATGTGGAAAGATCATTGCTAACTGGATGGCCCTATTCACTGGTGTATGGAAATGGACTTTAAGAAGGGTTGTGCATGATTGGCAAATCAGTTCTAATTGAATAAATGTCAAGGTCAAAACAAACAAGTGATGAAGATGAGAAAGCCCTGGAGTGGTATCTGCTTCAAATCATATTAAAGGCTGTTCAGTAGTAAAGTGCTTCAGGGGGACTATGCGAAATTAAAGAGCAATGAAGTTGCTGCGCAGTTTTGAACCAGAAATATCTGTTTCCTCAACTGAGATTGAAAGCTGGTGCTTAGGAAATGTCCTTACTGAGGTGGCAAAAATAATTTCTCTCTCGTGTGTGCGTGGACTAGAGCAGATGGGGTGGCAGGTTTCTGACAGGTGGTAGGGCATGTGGCACTCCTCTGCTTAGCACTCTGCTCTGGGGAACACTGGAGTGCTGCAGTGGCCTTGTGCCCTTTGGTCCCATTGCAGTGAACACAATGAACATCTTATTGTGGTGGTTGTGGACATATATCTAATAACAAAAGCTTATCATAACATTCTATGTAATTACAGTTCCCAGCCCTGAAAGAATCCTATGAAAAGATCTAGACTTAACGTATTTTTTAAGTCATCGCGAAAGCTGCATGTAAATAGGCTACAGGAGACATCCAAAGTTATTTCTGATTCTCTTACCTCCTCATTACTGAAACTTGCTGTAAACTAGAATCTAGGTGAATATGAGAATGTATGATGCAGAGCCCAACAAACTTAATATGTCTTGCTTTAAATTAGTGGTCATGTGCCACAGTATGTCAATAAGTGCAGACAGTGCATTTCAATGTCAAGTCTAAACATTATGAAATATCAATACAGCAGCCTCCCTAAATCATTGTAGAGTGAGGACAAGAGCAAACACTGATTTCTTTCAGGTAGAATATAAATTGTCAATTTAAAGAAGCATTGGAATGTTGCTTATTGAGTTACCATTGCATTTTTAAAGCAATTAGCTAATGGTTGTTGTTTGATTTCAGTGTCATTTAGGCTCTTGGAGATATTTAAAGTTCAGGAAAAACTGGTCCAGTACTTATGAAACTTAGATTATATTCCTGAAAGTCTTAAGTGCCTACACTGCTAGCAAAGATTGGCTTTCTAGTATCCAAAGGGAGATTATTTTTCCATGTCTCCATTGTCCAGAACACCAAGACTGAATTATTTAAGTGTGAAGAACATCAGCCAAGAGTTGTCTCATTAGTGGTTGATGCTAACAATAAACCATGCTGCTCTCTTTGGGGCTTTTTCAGCTAAAGATGTTCTTTATACAAATTTGTTTCAATGGTGGCAAGTATGCGAAAAGACCCGTGTGCTTCATGTGAGTGAAATCATCATAAATCTGATTTCTTGAGGTAGTGAGATGACTGGTTCAATCTTGACTTAATCGTTTTCAGTTTATTTTTCTGAAGCCAATTAATCATTTGGGTACCTGTGCCCATATGAGAAAATGAGAGGAGTTTTTCAGGCATCCAACCATCTGGCTTTAGGATTCCGTTTGATATTACTTTTTATCTTTACCCCAAACACTGAAAATGAAATGTCATCACCCAGATTTCCGTATGGCTGTCAAGGCCAGGTGAGGTGCCGCAGAAGTAGAACGTATTTGTTGTTATTGAACACTTTTAAATGATTGCTGAGAAATGGAAATACCTACACAACTGTGTAGTCATCCAGGATGTAAGAAACAAATCAGATGTAGTTGACCTATTTTAAGGTATTTTTGCTGTCTGTACTCGCATGTCCTGGTGCACTGAATGCAGACTGCCCTGGGGTGCCTTCTGAACCATCTGAGCAGCTCCTTACTTTCTTGTGAAAGACTAGCAGGGTTTGTTATTCGCATGCAGCTTTTGCTGTTGCACATAGCAATGAGCTTAGTTTAAAACCATGTACCTGGTGACAGGTATAAACTTGATATTGAAAATATTCTTGTCTTCACCTTCGTTAGTCAGAGTCTACTTGTTGCAAGCGTGATGTGGAGAAAAGATTGCCACATCTTAAGAGTTTAGATAATACTATTATCCAAAGTAGTTTATATTTCCAAGCTAGCTCTAAGTTGTTTCACCTATCTTGTTCCTGGTTTTGGATATTTTCATGCCTAAATTGGTCACAAAGGAAAGATCTGTTTGTTTATCAAATGTGTGAAAAAGACTGCTGATCCTACTGTATCTTTTCAAGGTAATTTCTACCACTGTAACAAGCCAGAATCAAAATGACTAATCAGTTATAAGCCAGTCCTCATTAACTTGCACTAAATTATTTTCATTTGGCAGATAAAATAGCCACTTTTCCACCCTTAATTAGAATTTGGTCTTAATAGGATTGACAAGTCAAGCTGGGGGGGGTGGGGGAATGCCCTGCTTAATTGCTTTTAGAATGGAGTAATTTTTCTAACAGCAGATTGAATTTGCTCTTTGTGCTATAGGAAAAATCTGTCTGGTGAGTGAATGTATTCTTTTTGTTTTTAAGGCTCTCTGGGATTGCCCATAGCAAAATAAACTTAACTAGTGTTATCTTTAAACAAGTGCGTTTGTATGGTATTGCACTGTACTGAGACTGTACTCGGGATGTTAAAATGAAGGGTTTTGAGGGAAGTAGCCTTTCCTTCTTTTCATTCACTGTTCTGTGTCATCATCAAATGAGGTCACTTTAAGCAGCTGTCAGTGAAGCAAAAAAGGAGTATTTCTTAGCACCCATTTTCCCAACCTAGCAGCGTAATTTTTTTTCCCACTTACAGCTTCAGGAGCACACTGAGTCTCTCTTTTGAAAGCGGTTCTCTATGCGTTTTTTTTTCTCTACTAACTTGGCTGAGCATAGTCAAATTACTCTTTCTTTCACACCCTTGAAAATCTTGCTCCTAAAAACTTTTTCAAGTGGGGATGATATGTATCCAGGTAACTCCAGTAACATCCTTCATGCTTCCTTTGGCCTGTGAATGGCTGGATGCAGCCAGTAGTACTCATCAAGATAGAAGCAGCATGCTCCCTGCTACATGAACCCAAAGGGAAAATGTCACAGAGTCTGTAAGTATCTGGAATGGTTTCCCATCAGGATACCCTTGTGAGGAGCTTGCCACAGTTATGTTTAATTGTAGCAAAAAGTACTGGAGCTGATCCCCTGCTTTCTGGGACATTCTGAGATGCCAGCACTGACAGTGGTTAAAGCTAGTAGTTAATTCATTGCACTAAATTTTCTTTCAATGCTGTACTCTGCTAGACAATTTTTGTAGCATAAATCAATAAAGCAGTGACTGTTTCCCCAGAGATTCCACAAATAAGAAATATGCTTATAGCAAGGCTTCACAGTTGCTCTTCTCCAAATCTTTTTTCCTTTAACCTTTTGGCAGACAGTGTATAAGAACAGTATGAAAACAAATAAAATGCCTTCCCTGCCAAAATATTGGTCTTTTCAATTCTTTATAGGGTCTTGCTTCCAGCTTGAAGTCTTTCAGGTACTTTTTTTATGATACAACAATTAATATGAAATAAGAAATTCTTAAGAAGAATTGAAATCTTTAAGAAATAGTTGGCTGAAATGCTTATGGTAAGGTAAAAAACTCCTGTTTCATATCTAGAACAAGTTCAGTGAAGTGAGTGATAGCTTGTGTTTTCTCTCTGTTACTCACCACGATGCATCAATCCAGATCCAAAACAAACAAAGCTGTTTTGATTCTTGCCTAGGAGAGCATGCCCCATCCCCATGTCTGCTCTGCCCTTGGCCTCTTTGTTGACACTGCCAACAAGGTTATTAAATGAAGTGGTGTGATTCTAATGATGCAAACGCCTGCCCAGTAGGAACTGGACTGAAACTACCAGCTTGTTTCAGATAGACCATTGAACAGCTGTCTCATCATAATAACGTTCAGTCACTACCAACTGGGATTGAATTCAAACCTGTGACCTGCAGGTGAAGGGCTTTGTAGCCATTACCTGTGCCTTGAACCATCCAACTATTTAAATCTTCATAAGGGACACGTCTAGGTGGTTGGGAAGAGAGAAGGGGAAAGGATTTTGAAAAAAAACCCAACAAAACCAACTTGTCACCTTTTCTTCCAATTAAAAAATCCATACATTTGATACTGGTTTTGTATTCACATGAGAAATTTGAGAAAAAATAGGTGATATTGATTATGTCTGTGGGCCAGGCAGATCCTCACAGTTATGCTGCGGTGGTGCTCAGAGGTGGTGCAGTATTATGCCATTAGATGCATGCTTTTCAACTGAGTCTTCACATATTTGGATGTCTCTTCACTTAAAAATAAGAGTGTGTTGACATAGTGTCTTTGTTTCGTATAGATCCTGAATCTGCAGTTTTGTAGCAGCTTTCCAGTCCCTATTGTGCATTTAACTTAGATTTGACAGAAACCACAGAATGGTTTTGTAATGGATATTATCTGTGCTCCCGGTCCCTGAAATGCCTTTTGGATGGGCTAATATCAGCAAAATTTTAGTGGGTAGTCAGGGAATTATATAGAAAACATGTAATTGGACTTCATGAGAAATTGTTGACTAATACCCTTCTGATGGTACCTTGGTATCATCTATGGCTGAGTAATCTGTGTAAAGTGATTTGCATCGCAGCCGAGTTAGCATCAAGGGTATACTTTGGGCAGAAGGCACACTTCAGAAATTAGGATCTCCTTTTTTTTTTTTTCCATATGAAAATATACTACATATGCTCCCTGTTTTTCTCAGGGACTATCACACAGTCCTAAAACATTTACAGCTTTGCTTATGCTAGAAGGAGGGGATGAGAGGAGAGGAAATATGACAGTGGGGGCTGGTGGCAGCGTGAAGCTGCAGCTCTCCATGTGCTTTCAGTGCCTTGTTTATTGCTTCATGCAGCACAGCCTAGATGAGGCTCATCAAGAGCCAACTGTAATTGAGGCTGTCCTATAAAACTGCTGTTACGAGCAGATGTGGCTGTACCAGGAATTTTTATTTTTTTTTATGAACTTAAAAATATTTTGAGACCTAAAATATTTCTGGCCAGAAACAGGATACTTGGCACAGATGGAGCATTTAAGCTTCATCGCAGAAACTTATCTCAATTTTCTCACTCCATTCTTAGTCCTCAATTTCTCCTGGGCATCTGGTCATTACTTGCCCCCATTAATGCTGCATGCTTTAAAAGGTTTTCCGTCTTAACATAAAACACAAAACCGCACCTTTTGGGATAGATTTTTATTGGAGATTAGAGGAAGAAAGTCTCTCATATGGTAAAGATATCAGGGAATATCATGGGCACATTTGTAACTTTTATATTTTCATAACGGGTCCTTCTTCCAGCTCTCCCAGGTGTGCTTTCCCCACCTTCAGCTGTGCTAACTTGATGCCCGTTGAAATCACATTCACATTCCATAACCTTTTCCCAGCCACGGATCACAGCTCAAACAATGGCAGCCAAGATGCTGCTTATCTCCATTCGGCATGGGAACAGTGCACGGATTGTTCGGTTGTACTCAGCTCTGGTGAGGCTGCACCTCAAGTACTGTGTTCAGTTTTGGGCCTGTCACTACAGGATGTTTTGATGCTGGAGTGTGTCCAGAGGACAACGAAGCTGGTGGAAGGAAGGGTCTGGAGCACAAGTCCTGTGAGTGGCTGAGGGAACTGGGACTTTATAGTCTTGAGAAAAAGATCTGAGGGGAGACCTTACCACTCTCTACAACTACCTGTAAGGCGGTTGGAGAGTTGAGGGGGCTGGTCTCTTCTCTCCGGTGACAAGCAAGGAATGGCTTCAAATTGAATCAGGGGAGATTTAGGTTAGATATCAGGAAGAATTTCTTTACTGAAGTGGTTGTCAGGCATTGGAACAGGCTGCCCAGGAAGGTGGTGGAGTGACCATCCCTGGAGGTATTTAAAAGCCATGTAGATGAAGTATTAAAAGACATGTTCTAGAGGTGGACTAGGCAGGGTTAGGTTGTGCTTGGACTCAATGATCTTAACGGTCTCTTCCAACCCAGGTGATTCTATGATTCTGTCATTCTATGATACAGCAAAATTCATTGTGGCCTGTGCAGGGTGAAGAAAGGTGGTAGCTGTGGATGGTGAAGAGCAGTTACTAACCTGGGCATCAAAACTCAAGCACATGTGCCTTCCTGGCTGCAGTTCTGTGGTACTTCACTGCAACCAGCCAGAGCTTCGTGGGCTGTCCTTCAGTAATTCCCTCTTCTATCATCATCTTTCTGGAAAACTGACCAGTGAATTAAAATGGAAGTGAATCAGTGTAAGTGAAATGACCTACTATTGCCCACAATTCTGGATTCACATATAATTCTTTTTTTGATTGAAACAGCTTCCTTTGGGAGTCAGAAGCTCAAAAGGGAGGTGTTTTCTAGAATGATCAGAAAAGCTGAGCAAATGTGATGGCACTTGGAGAAGGTGGGTAGCTGAGTTTTATTTTAGGCTATTCAGGCTATGTCCTAGTAGTAGAAAAAGGACTTACAAAAAAACAAGAGTCATGACTTGAAGGTAAAGAAGGACTATAATTGAAAGAAAAGCTTAAGCAGGTATTCCAGAGGTGTAACTCTTTTCTGCGCTTTGCTTTTTGTTTGATCTAAGCCTTTGCAACATCCCTGCTGTGTTGTTTTGATGTGGAGTTGCGGTTCTGTGCTCCTTTGAGAGCACTGCTTGTGAATTCCTCCCTGGCAAGGAGGATGCTGCGATGCAGGGGAAAGGGGGAGTGAGCAGAACTGTGCTTTGGACTGTGAAGCTACCCGTGAGTGAAGGAACCATTCTGAACCAAACTTTAATTTATTACAATTAAAGAAAAAAAAACCAAAAAACCAAACAGACAGGAAAGAGAAGTTCACTGTGGCAACAGAAGCGACATGTTGGCGAGAAGTTATTTAACCTTTATCTGTGCAAAGCAGTGGCTGATTTGTGAGCAAGGTTTCTCCTGTGCTTTCAGTTGCATGTCCCTATGCAGAACTTGCGATCCCGATGGATTCAGCATTGTCCGACCTATTACTTGATCTTATGAGGATCAACATTATCTTGGGCAAAAGCGTCATGCCCTGCCAGAGGCAGGGTGCTCTCCTGGAGGGCTGACGGCTGGTGGCAGTGCCGTACCCCAGATGGCATTGGAGCAGCCGGCTGGAGGCACAGGTCAGGGAGGCGTTGAGATGCTGGATAGGGAGGATAAGGTAGGAAGCAAGGAGCTATTTTGTAGCTGAATTCTGAGCAAAGACTTCTTTGCCATAAGCACTGTCAAACAGCCTCGTTGCTACGGCAACGCTGGCTAGATAACCCATTGGGGAAAATACTTGTAGGACCTAACACTCTATCATCTGTCATTCAATAATTTCATGTTCATAATAACTAGGAAATCAATGGCCATCCTCCGAGACAGTTTGCTGAAAGGGTAAGTGTGCCGCTGCCAGCGTGCAGCCCAGGCTTGTCATGGCTCGCTCAGAGACGCAACGCCGGCTGCAGAGCACGGGTCACCGCTTGCTTGCATGGACCCACTCACAAATTAAAGACAGGTTGAGGTTCGTGATCTAATTAAACTTTGCCGCTGACACCCGTAAAAGAGAGAAGCAAATGGCATATAAAGCAATTGTTATAGTGTGAGGAAACAAAGGTTTAGGTATAATTAGCATTTCATATTTTAAAATACCAAGGGAAACTATATGGTGAAGTTATCACATGGTCAGCAGGAACAAATTCAGTAACTTAAAGGCATTTTTCACTTATCTTGGCTTTCTAATTAAACTGCTTATCATCATAAAGGCTGTGTTACCTGCATGTTATGTGTTGAATATAAAGCAATCACAGAACAGTAATTAAAATTCTTAAACATGCACTCGTTGACTTTACATACAATTAGTTTACTGCAGTGTATCATTTATTAATAGCACAAGTTTTCAGGACTGAGCCCCTGGTTGGCTATGCAGGGAGAGATGTGTTTGGTAATTACTTTGGCAATGTTTATCTGTTTTGAAAAAATGTCCTAATATATATCTCTGGAAATTAATACTGTAAATAAAAAAACATGTTAAATTGAGACTTGGGGAGAGGAGTTCCTGGCTGATTGGGGTATTACAGACAGGAAGAAAAGGTAATTCTTATCACTCTATTAGCAGTATTTGAAAGATGCTCATTGTCGTCATTCACAACAGGAGTTTCTTTTCCCTTTTAAGAATTCTTTTGGAGCGCAAAGATAAGGTGGCTCTTTTCCAGCTGACTCTTTCAGTATGTTTTAGGTCCAATTAGCAGACAGTGCAGTGTAGACGCACGCAGGGCCACGGGCAGAACCTCTGGAAACAGACTTCTTGTTTGTGCTGGGGAATGTGGTGAATACTCAGGTCAGTTTTTACGGTTTTCTGCAAAGAGGACGTGCCTTTCATAGGGAAATTTCACAGTTCATTCTGCAAATATAGTAGTCAGTAGTTGTGTGAAGTGGTACCTTAGGTATCAGCATGGGAAATGAGAAGGCATCACGGTCCTTCTTGGTTTGTACCCAGAGGTCAAACTGAGAGCTTCTAGGGTGGTGACTTCAAGATCTTCGTTATTTGATGCCCTGCTGTGGTTTCTTGAGGTAAGCATTTGCTTCTGCAGAATTTGAAACCTGGTTTGATTACAGCACATCCAATTACAGGCTCAGTGTGTGCTTTCTGTGTAAAATGTTTTAACTTGTTCAAATCAGCAGAAATATGTGTATGCAGCAGAATTCCTGGTTCTGAATAGTGTTAAGCCTCAGAATCAGGGTGTATTTCATTTGCCCACTTGTAGTTTAGGTTGAGAGTGGCCTCTATTCCCGTATCATTTCAAGTTTGGAAAAACAATTTCCTGGAATAGATCTTTTTTTAAAGTGGGAAAAAAAACCCTGTTCTTCTGATGTTCTCCCACATAGGGGGTTCGGAGAAGAGAAGTTCAGGGGGGTGCCGGAGTTGAAGATGTCCAGCTGTGGAGAAATCCAGAACTCAGGCAGAGGAGGAGTTCAGGCAGAGGGGGAGTTGAGATTTCATTGTGAGATGAACAAGGACTCCCTGAAGGAGAAAGATTTAAGGAGATGTATGAATGAGATCCAAGAAGAAGTTTGGAACAGAAGGAATAGAATAGTTATCCCTGAATTACAGAGCTTCATAAATAGCAGTAGAGAGGTGCAAATGGATGAATTAAGTAGGACATGTTAAGAAAGGGCTGTGGGAGCAGGGGCAATGGTAGGAGGGAGTGACAGATGAGCTTTTAATGTCTGAGTCTCTGGTGGCGAAGGTGTGCACCTTGAATGGGAAGTGATTAAAAATACGTTATCTCAGCAAAATGGAAATATTCAATCAACAGCAGGCAGGATTGACAATAGTCAAGCTGTGATGGGGCTCAACTTTTCAGGGGAAATTTTGGTTCTGTATGGAAGAACAATCTGGACGATTTGGAGGAAGCACCAAAGGGATTAGCAGTAGATCCACCATTAAAGAGAATTGAGAAAATTTCCTCCAGAAAACTACAACGAAGATAAAAAAACTAAGAGGGAATAAGAGCAGATTGCTGGAGAGGAAACAAATAGGTGCTTGAAGTGGCACAAGTAACTTTTCACACCGCGTCCAGGCAGCAAGCCTTGTAGATGTCAGTTTCTGTATAAAAGTGATCTCCTAGGTGACAAAATGACTAAACTTTATGTTATCACATGCACGGCTGCTCAGTACCTCCCATGTGCACACTGCAGGGGCAACGCTCCCGTCGACTCTCCAGTTACCTCCCTTCACACCAGGACATTTGGCAAGGGAAAGGCTGTCTTGTGTGGGCGAATGCACGTGTTCTGCTCTGTTACTAGTTGGCAGCTTTGATTCGGGTTAGTAAAGAAACACGGGGATACTGTACAAAACTTCATTTATTTGCCTTTATGAATGGAATTGGCAGTTTCCATGACTTCCTGTGAGAATTCTCATATTTACTTTGTGTGGGCTTGAAGGAAGGAGTTTTAGAGATACGGATGCATTTATTATTTATTGGTTAGGTCTTGTGCTTTCCCCCAGCATTTGTCAGTAACTGCTATTTTCTGTCACCCACTGGAAGATGGAAAGGATGAGAACTTGCAGGAGTGCCGAGGGAGCACGAACTGTGACTGCCTCTTCCATGCTTAATGTGAGTGGATAAATACACAACATCAGTTTTCAGTGCCGGGGCTCGCTTCAGCTGTGCAAGTCCTCCTTCCCCTCCTCCTTCCCCGCCCCTCCTAATAGAAGAGGAAAGGCGGGAGGAAGTTGTAATGTGACATTCCCTGTGTGTTGTAGGGGATAAATATTGCCTCCCTTGGTGCTGCTTTATGAATCTATTTTTAGTCAGGGGTTACACCAGTAAAGCTTGCACTGGAAAGTGTGAAATAGCGTTGATCAGACTGACTTCTGAAACAGGATGAAAGACCAAAAAACAAATAAAAATCAATTAAACCCATGAGGCAGGCATCCTGGTTTATTTTGCTGTGAGCAGAAAAGCGGGCGTGCAGCTGTTCCTTGCCTTACCACCCGAGCTGGAATTGTTCTGAGCTGAGCCCAGCCTGTTTCAGGGGCTTTGGCAGGCTCTCCCGCCTGCCGGCTGCGGGGCAGTCTCTAAGGACCACTCCTCCACGGCTTCCTGCCCAGCAAGAAAGGTTGTTTTGGAGCTCACCTCCTGGGAGGATGCACAGGAAGGGGAACACTGGGAAAATTTTGAAGGCAAAGGTGAAGGGAAATAAGGTAGAGAAGAGCTGGGAAAGAGCAGGACGTGATGGACAAAAGTGGGGCACAGCAGCACAGGCCTGTTTGGAGGCTTGAATGGGGAAATTAATGCAGAGTTGGGGCAGGGCACAAAATTTAAGCTGGAAACAGAAAATACAGAGCAAGGTATGCAAAAAGTAAAATCTCACAATACAGTAAAGGAAGGAGAGGACAAAATGAGATAAAGCTACAGAGGTTTGTGTTGGCAGCTAGAAGCTAGTGCCAGTGATATTAGGTGTATTCTCTGCAGTTTGTTCTAAGAGCTACCTTCAAAGAGTGTTTTGTTTAAAATTAGGTTTAATGTCATACCGTTTCTGTTTCTTTGCAAGGTATACAAAGATCTCCAAATGTGTGCGGTTTTTTTATCCCAAACAACCGCCTAAATTCATTAGATGCCATCCTCCAGTATGTTGCTGCTCTGCCATCACCTGCTTGGCACTGGGTACGTCCCTCACCAGAGAGCTTCTTGGTGCTTTCCACGCTGGTACTGAATTTTGAAAGCTCTTTATCATATTTCAGTATTATGCGTTGCACACGTTTGAAAAATGGTGATGAGGTTACCTGACTTCACGAGGTACTTTGATATCTTCCTATAAAAATTTCTGTTTGAAACTTGACTTCTGCTATGTAAGTAGTTTACTGATGTCTATATTTCTTTTTTTGTACAAGTTGAATTTAATGATTTTAAAACAATCTGTTTTACTTGCTCAGAATTGTTTGCTCCTCTGCCCGAAGGGATAAGAAGTATTTTCAAACAGAAAATAGGCCTTTATGTAAACTGGTCTCCACCAATAGTACAGAGAGGGTTTAGACTAACTAGCTGAGGATGACAGTTTTTCAAGATCTTTGCTTCTCATCCTCATTTTATCACTTAACTTGCCATTAGGGTAGCATGTGTTTGGGAAAGCACCTAAATGATTCATTTTATCAGTTGAATTGTGACCTTTTGTGAAATGTTTATATGATGAACTACAGTAGGAAGTAGAAAGATGGCACAAGCACGTTCCACAGTTCTTCCTAGACATATGGAAACCTGAACATTTTATGTGGTGATTTTGATGTGGTCGTAGCTGTGTCTGCACCCTGTTGCCTGGTGATCAATACACGTATCATAACTTAAAAGAAAGAAGATGCTCTCTAATCAGATAAATTAAAAGCTAAATGAAAGTTTGTGGTCAGCTGGTGCCCTCTTTGAGGTCAAGGAGAACACAGCTATGTTTATGAGTTTTGCTATGAAAGCCAGGGAATGCTAATTTAATGTGAATATCTGAGAGGTTTCCAGGAGAGACTAGTAGGTGAAGTTGTCAGGATTGCCGTATAATACTAATGTATTTTTTTGCAGCAAGAATGAGCCCATCCTGATTTAGGTTCTGACATTCCTTACATCAGGAATGTGCCCACACCTTTTACCCTCTTTAGTGTTTGGTCTTTGTGCAGGAGAGCTCTTGGCTATATGCTTACGTCTTGTTGACAGAAATAGTTGTTAAGGATGCTTTACTAAATTCTCACTGGGGTTTACTCTGTTTATTTAAACATATCTGCCTTAGGAGTTCCAAACACTATTCTGGATTAGAAGTATGCTGAAATCGTGCAGGTTTCCCCACAATTTTTATTCCAAGCAAAAGTGGAAATGCTCCTTAAAAAAAACTCTGTTCTTCCACAGTAATCCAGCTCTGAGGGATGCATAGCATACAAACTTTTGGGTAGCTAAAATACCTGAATTTTTAGTTCACATTTTTAGCTTGAGACAGGACTCTCTCTTGTTTTCCCTCAGCTGACAGTGTCGTCGCTCACTGCATGATAAACTATGTTTCCTAATGTATTTGACCACCACTGTTTGGATCCCTGAAGCATTACAGTAAATCCCTAATGTGTCTGCTGAAGGGGAAGAGAACAACCTTACAGCTTCTGGCTACTCACTGCAGTGACATGGCAAGGTCACTTCTGAAGGCAGTAACTTTTGAAGAAGACCGCAGTGGGGCAAAGAAATATGTCTGTTACATTCACGTAGGCTTTAACCAGAGAAAATTTGTTGTCTTTTGCTAGAAGTCAATGACTCTTTCATAAAACTTGTGATTCAGGAGCTGGGGTTGGGGGGGGAGGAAAAGCATTGTTTGCCATAGCAACCTTAACATCCCGTTACAGTATGTCTGTCAGTTGTGTGAGGGCTAATTTATCATGTAAAGTGTATGCTACGTATGTCACATTTTACTGTCTGTTCATTTGTTTTGATAATCAAGATCTTGGCAGATTTGTCCCACATGGTAGGATTTATGGTTAGGATTTTCTTATCACTGAATTAAGTTGATACATATAATCCCAGTGTCCTGCACAAGAACTGAATAGAAATGAAAGAGATTCAGACTAGATGTGAAAGTCTTGCAGAATAAATGCTGTGCCACCACCCCCGATCCGTTATTCTCCTTGATTATTTTTTTTTTCCTTTTTCATTTTTTTCCCTGTGATTTGTTTCATATCTCTCCAGGAGGAATCACAGAGAAGAGAGTAAGCACTGACTTTGAGAAGGTTAAATATTTCCTGTTCTATTAAAAGGTCTTTCAGTTTTATAGGGTGAGAAGTGTAATTCTGTAGAAATGAAACAAAAGTGAGCTTTGGAAATGTGCCGCGTTTCCCTCCAGTGTACACACTCGCATACATACCGCCTGCAGTTTGAAGCCTGATAAGTAAATTCATTTTTCATGGATGTCACTTCCTCCCCTGTGGTAAATGAGAGCATCTTTCTTTCCTCTCAGAAGAGGAGTTGAAAATGTGGGGGCTGACTTCTTACGGACAGGGGGAAACATGGACCGATGGAGCCACAGGAGAGGCCTACCTGGCCTGAAGCCCATTCTTTTCCTTTTGAGGTTAAATGATTCGGCAGTCCTGAAATTGTCTCTGGAGTATATGAGATGAAGTTTATCCATTTTTGTGTTACAGTAGAGTGCTTTGGTCTGAGCAGGCAAGGGGATGGGTAGGCGTGGGGGCACAGGGAACATATGTGTCTGTCTGTGAGCATTGACTTTTACAAATAGACGTATGTGATCTGGCTTATTTGAGGAACCAACAAGGGTTGTACAAGTAGCCTTGAACTTTTTGAGACAGAGGACTCCAAACAATATCTCCTGAAATATATATCCTGCCAGGGTATATTTTTTAAAATTATTTTTAAGAAATGGCATAGTGTGCTTTTGGTGAAGAGTACCGAGGGCACTCACTGCACTGTTGAACAAAGCAAGGTGGACATTTCCTGATAAGTAAATACATTCAGATAAATCAGAGTCACGGAGTGTTTGGGGGTTGAAGATGCCTTTAAAGATCATCGTTTTCTCAGCCTGGACTCTCTCTAGGACTGGAGAGAACATTGGGAGAGCATCACAAAGCAGAGATTCCTTGAGCAGATTTCTGTTTTGTTTCTCTTCCCATTTCTCTGTTCTAGACTCTGCTTTGTCTTTACTTATGACTGATACATGTGACCAATATTGACAACCAAAATACACTAGGGAGCTCAGACGTGTATTTCATAAGGAGCATATTTTGAAATCAAAAATGCAAAACTTCATGGGGATAGTATGGTCACTTGTGTGAAAGTTAATTGGGAAGGATTTCCAACCCAGATGAATTGCACTGGTGTTGTTGCTATATAATCTATTAATATTTACCAGTGAAGAAGGGTGCTAAGGGGTTTGTCTTCAGAACACACTGGGGGTATTTAACTGCTTCAGTATTGGTAAAGTGAATGAGACCCATGCCTCTACATTTACTGCTTCCCAACTGAAGGTTTCTTTTAAATTATTTTGGTGTTCGTAGGGCTTCAGATATTTTTTGTGATAAATGCTAGTTAAGCACTTCACTTTAATTTGCACCATTCTTTGACTGCAACGCGACTGAATGCTTTTCCTCTACTGTATGTTGTCCTTTGGCTACTTTAGGAAGCTATAGTCCAAAAAAAGTGGGTTTAGTGCCCCTATCCAGAGGGCTCAGATGAACCAGAAGTCCTGGCATGCTGTAGTAACACCGGAGGGGAGCACGACGGAGGCAGGAGCTGAGCAGAGGCTGTGCAGTAGAGGAGTCTCTGCGGTCAGGCAACAACAGCCGGGTGGGCACCCACCCCCTGAAACCGCTGGCGTGCAACAAATCTCCCCTCTGAAGCTGACAAGCTCTGTGGTTGGACTTTTTGTTCAAGGAGGAAAGAGCAGATTTCAGACTAAGAATCTGAAATTTCATTCTGAGATAAAGCAGGATTTGCTATGCTAATTTCTCTTCCACAGGACATCAAAATAGAAGAAAAAGAGTCATTGCTAATCGGATTTTGTCTCCATCCGTGTGGCTCTGCAGGAGTTCTTTCACCTTTTCTATCATTTTTCTTCCTAACTCCTCTTACACCATTTCAGACCTGGTGTTGATGCTTAATGGTGGCCTGTGTGAGCATTGTAGGGAGCTGGGGTTTTGGGGTGGTGTGCCAGCAAGGCTGAGGTCTGGTGGGCTGCGGGGCTCGGGGTGCCCTGATGCTGGTGGAGCAGCTGGCATGGGGTCCCAGTGGTGCCGGTGCAGGGTCTGGGCATGGGCTCTGCCCAGACAGCCAGCCGTGTCAGCGTCCAGCGGACCCATGCACCTCCCAGACAGCTGGCATGGTAACCAAACACCAGCAATTTTCAGAGAAAGACACATCTAATAACATTAATTTTCTTCTAGAGCAGACGGTAAGGTAACTAAAGCCAGGTTGATTGGGCTTCATTGGGATTTTTACCTAATGATCTTCTAGAAAGCAGGTGCACTGGCAGTGTTTTTAAGCTTTAGAAAGCCCAAACAGTGTACAAAGTAAACCTCTGACGCTGTGGGGATTCTATAGGAAGGGGAGCTGCATTAGTTTTAGATCATTACAAAGCATTTGCTGACTACAACAGAATTAATGGTGCTTTTATGGTAGTCAGTTAATGACTGCAAACAAACAGAGTTGATTTCAGTTCAAATTGTAATTTTAAATCAAACTAGCCAGCTGTCAGACACTGGAGCAGTGTGGATGGTTCCTCCTGCAGCATTGCATGGTGCCGCTCCAGCATCCATCATTCTATCAGGTGTGTGTTGGGAGCCAGATATGAGATTCAATCATGTGTACCACTGAATACTAATTTTAGGTTGATGAAGTCATGTTTAGTTACAAAAAACCCGACCAATTCCTCTCTGTCTCACTACTCCTTTAAAGACTTAGGTCATTTCTATGTTGAAAAAATTATTTTTCACTGTAATAGCATGAATGTCTGACAACATATTTATGCTTTGGCAGAGGAGGAAAGCAGTTGCCTTTATGGCCTGATTTGCTACAAGTCTTTTGAGCTTCAATGCTATGAAAATCCATTCATAGCATGGCAGGCCATGAAAGGCCATGAAAACTTCCCTAATCCTAGGGTGTGTTTTCTAGGGCACAGTACGCCATTTATAGGGGGCAAGACAGAATAATCTATTATATTGCATGTACGCCTGAACTGTTCTTCCAGATTGTCAATTGTATGAACTCTGAAAGAGAACAATGAAGTGTCTGTATTGGTAAATATGTCTCTATAATGGTAGGGCATTATTCATGGCAGGCTACACTTCTCAGCATCTTTACCTCACTTTTTAAGTACTCAGATGTGCCAAAACTACTCTCATAGATGTATCCAATTAGCAGTACTTAAACTGGAAGACAACTGAGAAAGGTATAGTTCAATCTACCTCTAGCTAGTATATTCTAACTACTCTGGGATGAAGACACGTTCAGCCATCACCCTGGCTGAGGATATATCTCTAGTTTGGTTTTTCAGATCCCTCAAATGGCTATGATTGGCATTTTAGCAAGGGACTTTCTGAAGTCATGAGTAATTTTTTTCTTTTGTACTTTTATGCTGATTAGCACCCCATGAGTACCACTTAAAACTTTTAATTAAGAAACCACACAAGACATTTTAATTACCTTTGAGTGCTGGAGACTGTGAGGGTGGCTTCAGCAGAAGAACTTGGGTGGGTGTAACAGCCCTCCACAATACATCCTTTGAAAAGCTCTGAGAAATCTTAAAAGGTTTATTGAATTAATGCTTTTGCAAGACAGGTGTTACTTATAGGAATGTAAAAAGGAAGAGCTTTTCTAATGATTCAGATATCAAGGAGTCCTCACTGGTGCTGTCATCTTCTGAACCAGTTCCTGCTGCTTCAGCATTGTAATTAGTTTTGTACTGTAGGCTCAGTTTCTCATTGAGGTATTTCTTTGATATTTGCCTTTATTTGGCCTGGGCCTGAACTTGTCATGTAATATCTCTGTTCTAGACAGTCTTTCTTTCCCATAGAGATGTAAAAAGAAGCTCAGATTTATTCTTCAGGTGTGGCAAAAAAATCTGGATTATTTATTATTATTATTAATTTTCTTTTTAAGAAGACTAGCTTGAAAAGCTTTGGAACCAGTGAGGACAATAACTGAAGTCCAAAGTCATTATGCGATCATCAGTATAGCCTTGTCATACAGTTGGACTGGATGATACATTGCCAGATAACATTAGCTGAGGAACTTTCCGTTTAGTAAGAATTCTGGCTTTTTGTGCAAGGACTGGTAAATTTGGAGCTTAGAATTGAATTACGAAGGGATCATATTTCCAGTATTAGATTTCTGAAGAGGCCAACAATAAACACACAGACAAGCTATCAGCAGGTGGATGCTTGGAGACATCTCACTGCTGCACTCCGCCTCATTGCTCCCTGGAGTCGGTGAATTATGGCCTTCCTGAGCGGTCAGGTGACTACTGACAGTTATCTGTTGTAAAGTTGACTAATAACTTTTTGAACCCTTTTCTGCTTTTTGCTTCCAGTGAGTTTGATAATGAGTTCCAAAGTCAAATTACTTGGAAAAAAACCCCAGACTTCCTTTTGTTGCTTTAAATGTATTGTCTGATTATTTCATTGTGTAATGTGAGAAGGAATGGCTTCCGTAGGGGGGAAGAAATTATAGATTAAGATGAAAGATGCAGGGAAAGTGAACTATTACACATCTGTGTTTCTTATATTCTTCATAGCTCTTCCATTTCTACTCAATGATTTAGGGATGGAAAGACCAGGACTCTAACTGTATTCAGATGTGGGTATTGCTGGGGTTTGTGCAGTTTCTAGTTACAGTTTCTGCTCCACTGTCAGTCTTTTCTTTAAATTCCTCATCTTCTGCTTGACTCCTTACCATGGCTAAGCATTGCACCTGTAGTTCAAGGAAACTGTCCACAATTACGGATCTGTTTTCTGAGTAGAAATAACTACTATAGAGACAACGACTCTGGATACTTTAGCATTGTTCCCTAAGTGCATTATTTAATGTTTATTGACATGGGACCTTATATCCCAACTTACTGATAATCACAGGGTTTTTTCCACAGCTCCATTCAGACAGTTTAGCTTTGGCTATCCTGAAAAAAATTCTGTCATTTCCTTTACTTATGAGTAATTCTACTCTGTGCACTCCATAGCATTGAAACTCTCCAGTGCTGTAAAGAGCTATCTGTTTTCATATGATCACATGCTTAAAAATAAGTAAAGATGTGTCAGATGGTTTCCTTATAATTAAGTGCTGAGGTAGAGAAAGTCTGGTTTCTTTTAGCATTTGTTAAAAAAGTCTTTAGAGAAGACTTATAGGGCCAGCACTGACTTTCTCAGTGTAGCTGACACCAACCGCTTGGTATCTTCATGTATTCCTAAGGCCTTAAAGTTCAGCATAAGCATAGTGTTCTGCCACACTTCTGTAACTGATTATGGCAACAGTTTAAGAAATGATAAGGAAGCTACTCAGAGTGAAAACATCAGAAAATAATATCCTTGGTGTAACCTTGAAAAAGAGAAAAAAAAGGTGTCTGAGCAGCCTGAAGTTTGGCCAGTAGACCTAATAAAGGAATGGTACTTTTCCCAAGGAAAGCTAGCCAGCCCATTCATGTGGGAGTGGTAGATAAACAGGGCTTCATTTGATTTTTTATTTTTTTCTCCTGTGTAGAAAAAAAAGGTCAAGTAGCTCTTGTGTTGTAAGCAATTGTGGCAGGGGAGGTTCCTCATGCGCTTGCTTTTCATCGCTCTCTAGACATGTATTTCCATTTTGGACCAAAACATGGGAATTCCACATTGTTCTTTTTCTCCTACCACCCTTTTTCTTGCTGTGACTCGGAGCACTGCATGAAGTCTCAGTGGCTGTGCAGAAAGATACAGCCTTAAAGTGTCTTACCTGTGGACATACATAATGCATTTGTACCTCGAGTTAGATTTTCATGTATCTTTGGTAAGGAGTGTGATTAAATTTTCCAACTTTTTATATTTGCGGAAATCCATTTTATTGGAGCCTAAGCCTATTTCAATGACTCTATACTTCCATAATTTACATCTACTGGGTAATATACATTATGTTATTTTAGAGTTCAAGCTGGTTAGCTTGTATGCAAATCCCGAGTCTTTGGGTAACATTTACTGAAGGTTTTTAAGTTTTCTTCTGAAATCATAGGGCTAGAAAAATCCTTAGTTTGTAATATGGGAACTGATGGATGTGTACAATCACCTGATTCTAACAGCTGAGGCTTTATGAAAAACACTGTCACAAGGAACTAAAAGATCTGGCCAGATGGAGGTCAAGCCTTACGGGTTTGACAGGTTAGGGTAAGTGACTGGTTTCTTCAATTCCCCTTTTCTTACGATATTTTTGTTTTACAGGTATGCAGCCCTAAGACTGTAAGTTGTGTTGCCATCTGGGAATTCTTTAAAATTTATATAGCAAATGCAATGTGGTTGGTAAATTCAGTGTCATGCAACAGAAACCTAGGTTTCAGCACTGAGTTTGGACCAACACCTTCACTGTCCTCACTTAAAATGAATGTTACATTTTATTGTGTATTTTTGGCGTGAGATAGAGAAGATCTAAAGGAGTGAGTGGCCTCTCATTTGCAGTGTTATTGCCTTTAATTTTTTGTAGTGATAAACTTTCAAGTATGGGTATTTATAATTAACTGTGTATCTCAATGAGGAAATTATATACCAACTATATAAGTAGACTCCTAGATGCTTAAAATTAATTAGGGAACCTAAAGAAGGGCACCTTGTTTGAAAATCTTAGCAGAAATTTTGCTGTAACTCTTTTGAAATTAAGCTCCATCCCTTTGCATTATTGCATTCCTGGTTTGGCTGTAAATTATGATTTTAGCCTTTATGGTAACATTAAATTGTAGGTGATGAGCATGGAGAATTCCAGAACCAAGAAAATCATTGAATTATTCAAATATCTTTGAATTACATGTAGAATAAGAATTGCTTGATTATGTTATAGTACCTTTTTGGTCCCTTTAGCCACAAATCTGATGTTGGACAGGCATTAAGAAAAGGCAGAGAAGGAGAGAAAGAAAGAGCTTTCTCCCCAACATCAAATTCAACTTGACCAAAGCTCTTCATATATTTCATTTTAGTCATTAGTTCAATCAAGATTTGCCTTCAACGCCATTCTGTGCTGTACAAAGTTTGGTATTTTGACCACATGTAAAATCAAAGCAGCATATTTAGATGGAGCTCAAGAACCTGGAAGTACACCTTTCCTTCTCAAATAAATCTATTCAGCCCTGCAGACTGTGCCCATTAGTGGTCACAGAAGCAGAAGACAGACCCTTTTACTCTTTGTATGGGCAGAGGACAGGCACTTGATAGATGAATAAGGAAGCCTATGTCGGCTTCAGAGAAGGAAACAAAAGAACCAGAGGAAAAGCAGTGAAAAAAGAGACTGTCAGGGGAAATGGCTTAAATATTAACTGTAGTTTTCCATTGCTTATTTATCTATTGGGGTTGTTTGGGGCTTTTTTATTGTTTGTTTGTTTATTGTACAATTGTTCTATTGCATAGAACAGGATTCCTGTTGTAATATATCCCCTCCCCACCCCCCCTGTTTTTTTAAATAACTAATTTTAAGGGATTAATGGAAATATACCAGGGTAAATCAGGGCTCCTTTTATGAATATAGTTTAGCTTTCAGTCTGTGTGTGTGTCAGAGGAAGAAGTTGTGTCAGTGGAAGGAGTGAACACTTTCATCGAAAGATGGCATGGTTGTCCTTGCATGACTGTTGTGTAGTTCGTTGATCTGACTGTCTTAAGTTCGAAATTTACACATCTGAGAATGCTTCTGCACCTCACAATATTGAAACCTTCAAAGATTGAGTTGATGTTTGCTTCATGGGCTTAAACCTCTCAGCATGAAATGTGGAGGAGGAGAACAGAGGATGATTCTTTCTAACAATGATGAACCCGCTTCTGTGGTTTGGCTTTGAAATCCTTAGACTTCAGGAAAGTTCAGAACCAAACCTGCCTGCTCATGTTCTTCCACCAGATAAAAATTAATCTTGATGTTATGTTTCAGAACAGTGCTGGAAGCTGATAGGAGAAGAGCTTGCTCTGTTAATGGTCGTTATTTGATTCCTTCTGACTCTGCTCATTTATTAAAAGAAATTAAATTTAATTAAGATTTAGTCTCAACCTATCTGTAATTTACATAGAGGTTCTAGCAAACTTTACTAATAGGCAGAGTTTGCAGTAATTGTCCAGTTTTTTCCTGTAGGTTTCTCTGCTTGGCTTTCATCCCGGCTGTTAGGTAAAATTAAGGCCCAGAAAATCGGATTATTACATCCCAAGGGGCAGGACTGATAAGCAGCACATGATTGTTGATCTGCTTGCTACCCAGTGTTGGTGGTGTTTGAGGTGCTGCTAGATGCAAAGCCAATTTGTTAACAATTAGTGCTCATTAGAATCATTTCCTGTTATCGATTTTAAATGTTTGACAAAGCACTTTTAGGGAACTGCACCCAAAAAGGAAAAAAAAAAAAAAAAGTAGCTGTACATCATTGCTTAGTAATTACAACTCTTTAGGGTCCAGTGTCAATCTTAACTAACTGGTTTCATTGGTTTCCAAGTAATTATTTCAGCTTTGGATCCCACCTGCTATCCCCTCCAGATTAAAGATGCTTTGAAACGAGGACATAGTTCTTGATTAGCAGAGTTGCTGAGGAAGGTAGTGATAAAACAAGAGCAACTTTTTTAATTTTCTCTCTTGGTTTGTCGTGGCTTGGGCTTTTTATCTTGCATAGCTACCAGTGGATTACGTGATATAAAATACAGGGATTAATGTTAGGTTGGAATTAAATGTGATTTCAACTGGCCTTAACATTTAACATGTGGGTTTAATTTTAAATGCATCCTTGCCTTTAGACACACATCGAGAATTGCGGAGCCATTAAAATCTAATTTACAAATGGTAAAATTAGATATAATGGCATGTTATAATAAAAAGCTTTGATATCTGGGAGTCCAAGAGGGTATATCTGTTGAGTTTCTTGGAAATTGGGGCTATATTTACTATTAATCTGTTTTGCATGCCAGAAGAGACTTGAATGCAAGATTATTTAATAAACAGTACTATGTGTGTTTATATGTAAGGAGCACCAGATCAGGCACGCCTTCTTTTCCACACGCACTGGGTATCTATGACAAGTTGTTACAGACTCACAGTTTTTAGGAGTACACTGGAATTTTATGGCTAAATTTGGCAGTGTCAAAGGTGAAGCTAGCAGTATAGCCACCTTGCTTAATTCTCACTCTTTCCTTCTTTGCTTTGAATTTTCAGCAACATCAGCTCAGGTTTCACTAGCACTCTCTTAAAATGCTTACAAATATTTTAAATGTATTCCCTGATTCCCTGTTGCACAAGGTGGAGACCTAACATAAGCCTTGACTTCTGCCTTTCCCACCCCCATTCATGAATTAGTCTCACAATTACTGTAAAAATTAAGGCAGGCATGGGTAAAATACGTGAGGCTTAGTCCCTCTAACCTTAATAAACAGAGATGGTATTGACACAAGTGAATTTTGTTTAACCACAGTACATTTGCTTCTTAATTAGTGAATATTCATCTGTCATCAGCAGCAGCTATGACACCCCTCCCCGCTAACACGTTCTGTCATAAATAATCAATGAGAGGCTATTAATATTCATGAGTGAGAATCTGTGTAGTCATGTGCACTGATGCAGAGACAGGGGGAGTGTTGCCATGAACTGAGTCGAAACTCTGTGTGTGTGTATACGTGAGTGTAAGATAGTTAGGGAAAGGGAAGAAGAGCATGCTGCTACACACTGCCCTGCCTTGTGCTTCCAGCTAACAGTGGTGTGCCTGTGTTTCGGGGCTGGAGTGACTGATGAAAAACAGTAGTCAAGTCTGGAGGGTGATTCCCTGTCAGTGCATTTGCCTTTCAGTGCTGGGAAAATTAGAGGCTTTGCTCTTGTGTTGCGTATTAGGATGGGCTGCAATCTGTGCACTTTTCAGAAGAGAGAGGAGCACTACAAACTGCTCTATGAAGTTTCACAGGTGAGTGCAGAAGATATTACCGGCATCTCCAGAGTAAAAATGTGTGTTCTTTATGGAGAGTAAGTAGAGATGCTTTTGTTTTGCTTTGCCTTTTTTTCTTTCCTTTGCAAAATTGCTAGCTAAATTGTTGGGGGGGGGGGGGGGGGGGGGG
>VZTU01022779.1:52730-77069 GCA_013400835.1 Zapornia atra
GGGGGGTGTGGAGGTAATTATTAGTATTTTGGGTGCCTGTTGTTTTCTGCTCGTTTGCCACTCCCCCTTCAGATGACTTCCTGTGGGATTCTTTTAACATTTTTGTGCATCTTCTGCCAAGATGTCAGTCATATAGCAGCAGTCTCACTGAACCGTATCAGTGATGTTTTAAGGGAGCCCTTGGCTTTGGTAATAAGACTGATTTCAGATAAGTTGCAGTGCTGCCTCTGAAAGCGTTCGGTCTGTGATCTGTCAGGTATTTCTAAGTTAAGGAACAAAGTTTTTATGGCATGTCTGTGCTGGCCAAGAAGTATGTTAAATTTTCAGATTAATTAATTAAAACTGAAATGATTCTGAAATCTGCTTGTCACCTTTAAACAGGTGCTGAGTACAACAGGGTTTCCACAGATGAGGTGTGCTGCTTGCTCATTCATTGTGTGAGGGTGTTATTGCCGTTTACTACTAGACAAAGATCTTAATCCCATCTAGGTATTTTGGTGTCTCTTTCAGCATCATAGCAGTGTGAGCAGCAGCAAAGCTGCGTGCCC
Organism: Zapornia atra; assembly: GCA_013400835.1. Classification (NCBI taxonomy): domain Eukaryota; kingdom Metazoa; phylum Chordata; class Aves; order Gruiformes; family Rallidae; genus Zapornia; species Zapornia atra. The sequence continues at coordinate 53,279 of VZTU01022779.1, forward strand.
CTAATGTGTTCTCAGATCCTTCAGAATAAGATGAGAAAAGGCGAAACAAGCACTTACCATAATAGCCCATAATTTTTGCTCAGGTCCTACTGAATCAGTATTTGATTTGCAGCTTTTTGTTGGTTTGGTTTGGTTTTTTTTTCCCCTGTTGGCACAGCACACCCTTGCATACTAAAGTTTAGTGCCTTTCAGCATCTGTTCTCTCCCTCTCTATAATTTGTCCTGGCTTTGACACATTGCCGCTGACGGAGGCTGAACGCTTGCAGTTTTGGACTGTGCTGCTGCTGACGGGCAGCGTGGAGGAGAAAAAAACAGCTCACGGTGCTGGTGGTCTATTGGCACAGCAGCAGCTAAGTGCCCATTGCCGACTGGTTCCCTCCGAGTTCCTCCTGACGTGATTCATTTCACAGTGGGCTAATTACAAAGTGGATTCTCCACACATGAAGCAGCCTCCTCAGTTGTGGTGTTAATGCACATTTTCATGGTAATGTGATCAGAGCCTCATTAGCCAGTTTCCAAAATGATCCTCTGCATTAATTAAATATAAAAATGACTCTTTTTATCACCATAGAGAGGAAGAAGAAGATTAACATTGTTAATTACTACTAGGGGCAATACCTCTGCATCATTTTTACCACAGAACCAGCAGGCGTATTCAGACCTAACAGAGGGTCCGTTCACAGGTAACCTGCCCGTTGCCTCGCCTGGTGAAGACGGTCTCTAGGTGGAACACTTCCCTTTAGTTCAGTAGTTACTCGTAATCCCATCATCATGTTTTCTTACAGCAACAGCACAGGGAAAAACCTAGCAGCACGTTTCCCTCCCCTCCCTTTCTCCCTCCCCAGCTCTGGACTGCCAAACTGATCTGAAAGTGTAAAATGGAGAGAGCAGAATGGGTCGGTGCCTGCTTTTCGATGCCAGGGAATAAGAAATGCAGGTTGTGCTGTGAAGGGGATTAGGCATTTCCTAAAAGGCAGCATTTGTGTAAGGAAAAAAGAGGCTGTGCCTGGCTTAGAGCAAATGTGTTTTCAAAATACGCCTTGCAGTAACGTTGCATAGTAATAATGCAAATGATCAGTGAACTGAAAGGCGGGGTTTTTGAAGAGGTTGTAGAGAAATTCTTCCCTTTATCTGTTATCTTCTCTGCTGTTAAACTGGAGTGTCTGTGCATGTGAATAACCAAGGTGCAAAATGAACTAATGCTTTCCCTTTTTACTCTGGTGCTTGCCAGATAAAGTGTAATCCCTGGGAGGATCTAAGCAAGTTTCCTTGGGGAGCTGAAATGCAGCAAGCCTGGTGCTGCATCTTGTGCTGTTAGGGAAATGTCACTGATAAGGTGCAGAAGGAGAGCAGAGAGATGACTTAGTGCGCTGCCTGCCAGATCCTGTGTTCATCTGTAAACTCTTCCCTATCTTTGTTTAAGTGTATACAGGTCAGAGCCCAAAGGATACTGAGCATATTTCTAACCAGGTGCTACACTCAAGATCAGGTAGTATCTTGCACCATGACTGCTTCTTTGCACTGTACTGCTTTGCTGCTATGACTGGAAGCAGCAGTACATGGTAAATTAAATTAAGTCAAGGTAAGCATTACCACTTGATTTTTAAAATCCCTTTTAAACTCTCCAGTCCTGTAATTCCTACACCACAGCCTCGGCTCTTTCATCTGCATGCTTTCTGGAGAGCTTGGGACAAGTTAGCCTGCCAGGGACATGAACTGACTGAGGATGAGCTATGGCTCACTAGCATATGTGGATCAGATAGATTAATTTATATTCATATAAGGAAGCAATCCTAGCCTCATCTCTCACCTTTCCAGTGCTAGGCTACCTGATATTGTGGGTGGTCTATGCACCCCCACACTTAAGAATACAGTAAACAAAGGAAAGCGTGTTTGCAGAGGAAAGCCATGCAAGCGCTTACAGTGAGGCATGTTTTCTGCTACTGTTTGCACTGAGGTCAGATTCAGCACCAGAGAGCTTTTTGTTGTAGAGCTGCTGGGAAATGAAGACATCGTTAGAATATGCATAATTCCTTCCTCTCTCCCCCCCACCCCCTTCCTCCAGGCTCGTTTGCCTTTCCCTGAGATAGCAGCTCAAAGACCATGGAACCCCTCTCTGAAAACAGCATTTGCTTACACGGGAGGGAGGCTTCTGTTTTGATAGCTGTGTCTTGCACGTGCAGACTGGGATTAAAATAAAAAGTCAAATAGTCATGTTTTAAGAATGAGATACCTCTTTTGAGACACCATTACACACTGGTGAAGCACCCTTGTGCTTCTGAGTGCCTCTTCACCCGTCCTCGGGACATGAGGATGTCTTCGCTTTGCTTCTTGACTCCACCATGAGAAGGCATCAGGCATAGCATCCCCCCAAATCCTCTTCTCCATACACCTACCAGTGGAGAAAGGAAGTTGTTCTGCTTTAAAATTTATGGCTTTACATGCTACTTTGTGAGGCACTTTATTGTTTTTTCCTATGTGCTGTATAAGCAGGATTGAGCTAATGAATTGAGCAGTCAGGAAGTCTACGTCAAGTCTCTTACAGAAGGTAGAACCTGGTGTTCACTCACGTCCATTAGGAGCAGACCTCTGCCATTCTCAGATGATTTTTCTCTTGCACTGTTGTGGTGAAACAGGTGAGTTTAAGTCATTTGTTAGCTGCGCGATGAGGACTCCTCCCCTTTAGCAGGAAGGATAAGACAAATATGCCAAAGGTTAGAGATCGAGACTGGAGCACCATCTGATCAATTGTCAGCTGTGATCTTCAATAGCCTTTTCTGAGACTCAAGAAATGCAGATTTTTTACAGAATTCTGTGGATATCAGGTCAAAATAATTTCTGCTTGCTGCGATTTTTATGCTTCATTTTCAAAATGTGCAGTTAACCTAGAGAAAAAGAGGGGAGGGAGAGAGAGAACACAGTGGCTTTTGGAGGTCAACCAAAGACTAACGTAAACTTTTTTTGAGTTACTTGTTCAGAAACAGTCCTGGCTCAGGTGAGCTTAGAATTGAAAGGGAGAAAGGAGAGAAGCTGGAAGAGAAAACAAAGGCAATCTGGGATGGCTCAAAAAGTCAGTGTTAGAGCTAGGATTAAAACTAGGAAGTTGGACAATTATGTTTTCCATTCGACCTGAGATAATACTAGAGCCTGCTTGCAATGTTTTTAAATCCCCTGAAGACTGATTATGCAGTTTACCTCTCATATTGGTTTCCATAATTAGCATAAAGCTCAAATTTTCACCAGTTTAGAGTTCTGGTTTTATGTTCACCTTTATATCCCATGGGCTACTTGAAGAACTGAGTTTTAGTGGTGCATCACTTCAAATTTAAGGTGTTCACAAGAGAGACATCAAGCCTGCCCACTGAAACAGCAGAGGCACTTCTGTATTTTTCAGGGGATGATGCTTTCACCTGGAACTGGAATAAGCAAAGACTGGGGACCAAGTGGTGTTCTTTGTCTCTGGGACCTGCCTTCTCTGGTCTTGATGAAGTTTGCATTTCTTCAGAGAATTAGATAGACTAGATGACATGCTCCTTATTTTCTTTCTCAACCAACCTCTAATTATGAATATTCATCTTTGGTACTTATTTTACATGACAGCTCTTCAATGTGATTGCCATTAACCCTCATTCTTTCTGGAGGTATCTGCTGGCAGCTTTTGCATCACCTTTGTTTGCTGTGCCTCAGTGCCAACTCCAAATGCTCCTTATGAATTTCTGCAGCAACAGGAAATTACTATCTTGTGCTGCATCAGCACAAACACACTTTTGAGTCCATTTGGGCCTCAGTTCCATTTTTAATAGAAATTCTGTGGCAGGACAATTTTACCTCTGGAGAATATGAAAGGAGAAAATTCTGAATTTAATTATCTGAAAATGAGTTGGATTATCTTGAATTGAATTAAATCAGTAGTGAAACTAGATCTGATTTGACCTTACTGCATTTCCTAGCTCCCGTCTTAATTTTTAAGCAAACTAATTGAGAACCTCCTGATTCTTAACTTTTTCTAAGCAGCTTTTCTGAATATTGATTTGTCTGTTTGAAAAGTTCAAATTTTGAGATGCTGAAGGGGTCAACAGACTTGTAGGAATACTGTTTCCTCTCAGTTTAACTCAACAGTTTGAGAGTTCTGCTCTATGGAATTCCCCTCGAAGCTGCAGTGTCTCATATTAGTAGAGCAATGTAGTTATGGTAAAATATGATGAAGTAAAGCTTGTCATACATTTCTAGCCACATCCTGGAAGCTCACTTGGAATTTCCTTAACGAACTTTTGCTGAACAGAAAAGACTTTAAAAGCCAAGTACATAGAAGTTGAGTTTTCCTACAGATGAAGAGATGGTCTTTGTGGTTAGCAGGCACAGCTTTCTTGGTTCTTCTGTTTCCTTGCTTATTTTCTTTACATCAGTAATTGAGGTAGTATTCGTCTAAGTAACTCATCCCATTGCCCTAACATTTCTGTGAGCTGTGCTCAAATAGAGATGCCAGTGTTGTGGCATAGCTAACAACTGAGCTCGTGCTGCTGGTGGAGGAGCTCATCGTCCCACACTGGGTGCTGGTCCCTGGCCTGGGGAAGTGCTGCGTGCCATCCCCAAGCCCCAGACATCAGCACCTCAGCTCTGTGCATGAGTCACTGTTTACCAGTTGCTTAAAAGTGAAGTTAGGTCTGAAAGGCCACCTCTTGCCTGGATTGCTGTGTTTAGGTGTGAAAGCTCCCTGAGGAGTCCTGGAGGATTTATGTCTGGGGGGACACAGGCTGCTTAAAATAACCAGCTCTGGCCACCCAGATGGATGGGGCTGTAGAGAAAACACCCATGCATACAGCCAGTCATGTAAGGCAGTTGTCATCTGATTTCCTAAAAACCTAATCCCATTAGAAGGATTTTGGGGATCATTCTTTTGAACATGACACCCGACTTACACACTAAGTACCTAAGTGTTATTTTCGATCTCATGCCAACTGCCTTTGGTAAAACGCTTATTTAGGTTTTTTTCTTATAAAATCTGGGAAACTGAAGTGTTGCTACAGACTTCACTGGGGCCAGGATTTCATTCTCTGTCCTTGTTTACTGTCTTGTAAAAGGTATAGTTCCTGCACATACCTCAAGAGGAAGGATGAAAAAAGACTCATGAGATAAGAAAGCAGACAATAGTATGTGAGATAAGAATTCAGGGGATGGGTACAACAGAGGCAGCTATAAAAAGCTGTACTAAGATTGTATCACTAATCTGCAGGAATATGCAGTGCCATGAAAAGTAAAAAAAAAGTGGTTGAGGTACTGAATAGCATGATTTTTTTTCTCCCATCATTTACCTGTTCCTTGGATCTTGAATTTAGCAATGGGGATTAAGAATTTTAATGATCAGGTTTTTATACATTTTTTAAAGAGCTGTCCTTTCTTGAGGCTTGCTTCCCAATGTGATTTGGTATGGATATAATCTTCAAGCCTAAGGCAAGACACATCTTTATGTGAGTCTCACACACCAGTGGTGTGATGAAGCCAGCCTTGCTACCTGGAGCATTCACAGGCTGGTAACTGCTGAAGAAGTCTATTTTAGGGGTTTGGTATTTTTGTTTTGTGGTTCATTGAAGGGGAGGGGCATTAAAATGTCAGCCAAACACTCTTGCCAAGTCTGTGTTAAGAGTTAATTGACAGTGGTTTGTTTCACCAGTTTTCTTGCAAGAGCTAAGAGCTTAATGGAGATACGTACAGCAGGGCTCAGTAGTGGTTCTTCTGCCCCTGGGGGTTTGGAGAGGTCTCATAAAAATAATAAAATAAGAAGCTGAAAAATGCTTGGATCTTTGCCTCTAAGGCTGTTTAACTTCAGAGTGTATTTGACCTGTTATTTTAAAGAACGTGAGCTTTTTGTAATGGCACCTGATTTTTTTCTTCTACCCCATAACTTTGAACCCACTGGATAATTTCAACCATGAAGGCTTTTCCAATCTCCTAGGTTCATGCAAATCAGTTTGATGATAATGTTAGGTAGATTTATTTTTAATTTCCTAGCTTGTAACCATTACCTAAAAAATCATGACATGAAAGAATTTAAAAATTTAGATGCAGATTATTCTTTATACGCTTACTTTGTGGTTCCAGTGATGATAGTTACTTGCCATTTGTGTGTAATAACTTTGTCATTTGTTTTACTTTATTCAATAATTATAAAAAATTCAGTCTGTTCAGGGGGGATATTAGATCAGTAACTGTTAACAGATTATCAAGAATTTTTTTATAATAAGCAGTGATTCAGAAAGAAAATCTTACAAATATTTCTATGCCATGGACTAAACCTTGGAATGGAATTGCAGAGTTTTTGTGTAGTGCACCACAAAGTGTCTCTTATAGTTGTTTGCATTTTGTATTTAAGTTTAAAGTGTTGGTGTGGACAGGCAGAGGACAGCGTGGCTATTTGACCATTTCTACATGGTAGGATGGTATAAACTCGCACGACCCTCACTGTTGTAGTTTTTTATTGTTTCCCCTTGAGGAAGTTAGGAAATTCTACATATCCTTCTTCTCTCAGGTGGAAAAAATAATTCACTCCTTTTCCTCTGGGAGAAAGGTTGCTTTTTGTTGTTTTTTTTTTTTTAAACCAACAGAAGCAAACCCTGATAATCAGCAAAGTGAAGCAAAGCAAACATTCATTTTCCTTTGGTTTTGCGGGCTGATTGTGTACAGTAGCAGTTTGTTCCCTAGAGGTTTTGGGCGTGAAGTTAGACTTCTGAAGCAACATAAGCACGGTAGAACAAGTGATCTTACAAACTACCAAATTATATGTAAAGCTCCTGTTCTTTGTGTATATTAATGTCAGGGTTGAACCTGAGTCTACAAGTGTCTTTAAGGTGTCTAGATACAACTTTGGTTTTGTGTTTTTCACCCAGCTGGATAATTCCTTCTGTTTAGTTTCACATCTCTTAGCATTTGGTGGGGTGGTTGTTTGGTATTTTTCCCTAGCTGCTGGAATGATACGGTTTTGAAAAACACTTCTCATGAATAGTAGCCTCACTCATTCATGATCAGTGGGAAAAGTTTTCAAATACCAATCAGATTTAATTTACAGTTTAGGAATTTGGAAAGGAATTGGGATGAATTCGAAGATACATTTAGAAACGGTCCACATTCTTGAGGGTTTGGTACTTCTGCATTACTAGGGTAGGCGTCATTGTTTAACATGAGGCTGATACCCACCTGTGTGGGTAAACAGCTATGCATGGGCCTAAGGATGAAGATGGACTTTCAGGGCTTGTCCACAGACATCCATGTCAATAGGAGCCAGCCGTGCCTGTGTCAGCATATCATGGCACGCTTGAGACCCTAGCCGGTTTGTAGCTAAGATCTCAGGCTCTGCCCCTGCACCTGCAGACAGGCTTTCAGGGATCATCTTGCAAATGTCAGTGCAGCTTCTGCGTCCGTGAGCAGCAGACTGGTGAGGCTCCTGGGAAAGATCCACGAACTTCTTAGGTGTTCAGTTGCTCTCTAATGTCAGAGAGATAATTAGCTGTGGTGCCAGGACCAAGAGGAGCACAGGATGGGTGAACTTCACTAAATGCTTATGAGGACTGAACAGTTGGAATAATTGGAGAAAAAAATTATCTTCAGTTACTTGTGGTATAGCAGAACAATTGACTGAACTATTTCATATGTTTCATTGTATTTGTAATGTGCTTTTTGCATATTATAGTGATGGATTTGCAGGGAAAGCTGCTCGGGGAATAATCATTATTCAGGCCTTCAACTTCCTCTTGGCTAGAATGTGAAGTGTTCAGACTCCTCATGATATACATGGACATTCAATTGCAAGAAAATGGAAGAAAAGGCCAATTAGTAGCTAAAAACTTCAGCATTTGGAGTGCTTTTTCGGAAGTTGGGTTTACCAAAAGTGGAGGTGGTGTCTCTCATTGCAGTATGGTTTTATGCTTTAGGTTTGGGGTTTTTTTATTTTATGTTTGTTATATAGTTTACTATTAGAGTCAGGGACGGCGCAGACCCATAAGTTTATAAATGGGGAATTCTAGAAAGTGTAGGTGTTGTCTTCATTGGTTTTTGTTCAGGAATATAATTCCATCAATATCAAAATGCTTCAAGAAAAAGGAAATATTTCCCCAAAATATGGTCTTATAGGAAATTTACATGAAAGAAATTTCCAGAAATGTCTGAATATTATTTATGTATCATCACAATGAAATATTTAGGTTGATGAACTTTTGAATCATCTTACATTCAGTAGTTTTTAAAAGGGTGGGTTACTTCATATAATGTGAAATTTAGAAGCCAAAAGTGAGTCAAGTGTTCTTTTTTCTCAAAAGGTTTTGCTCTTTTCAGAGTTGTATTACTGTTGTAAAATCTAAAAACTGCTCCAAACATGGAATTTCCATCCTCTCTGGATTTCCCTTTCTGAGATTCCCTTTCTGTGACTTACTCTGGGGAAACTCCTCCCTGTGTATAATCATTTTTACCAGCATACACTTCTTAGAAAAAGAGTACACCATCACCTTCACAGTCTGTATTGTGATGCCAGAGAGGGATGTCGCCCTGTTTAAGGGAGTGTGTCAAAATCTGGCTTTTTGCCTTCTGGGTACGGCACATCACTGCATGGGTGATTGTGGCATGTCTAGGCATAGGGTCAGTTTAGCATGGCAGTGGCACTTGGAGGTCTGGCCAAAATCCTGCCCTGTATTTGAAGAGGTCCCGGTTTCTCTTTTCCCTTTCTGGGATAAAGTTCTGTATTACTAATGAAGAAACTGGAATACTGTTGTCTAATCATGTTGATGATGATCGCAATAAGCATTGTAAAATGCTAGATCGATCCCCTTAGCAATTATTGGTAAAGTTAAAACACAGGTGGGTAGTCACAGTAGTCTGTAGATCTGCCTGAATTTCCCAGCAGCTCTGGAGTCCCACACTTCCTCCAAGTCCAGGAAAGGTTTAGTTTGGTTTCTAGGAAGACTTTTTCCCTTCACTGTACTCTAAAGGTCAGTTTTGATAGGAATTTTCTTTACAGTTTCCTGAGAACCTCTTCTCAGATAACTACTTTGACAAGTTGCTTTTAGTTTATTCATTTTATTAATTTAGTTTCACTTCACAAATTGGAGTCTGTTTAATATGCAGCAATTTATAAATATTCATTTATTAGTGTTTTTTCATTCAGGTACTCATAAAAATAGGACAGGTTTGCTACCTGTTCATCGGTAGTGGAGTACTGTTGCTGTCAGTAGGTTCAGCATGAAGTCTCCTTACTCCTATGTGCATAATATATTTCAAATCTCACATGTGAATCTTACTACAGCATTTAAAATCTTCCCAGTGAAGTAGTTTTAAGTTCCTAATACAGGAGGTTGTTCCCATTTATCTCCAAATGACCTATTTGTCCCCAGATTTACGTATTTCCTAGAATTAAAAATGTCATTTGGTCATGTTCAGCGGGGGAATGTCTTTGAAAGTCTGACCTGTGGGAACATGATGAATAGTGACAGGGGAAGGATTTTGCCCAGTGAGAATACCAAATCATGTAGCACTGTAGTTTCACTTACTAAATATTGTCCAGGCTTTATTGTTGAACCCTATGCTGCCAGTGTCACTTTGTCAGGATGTTTTCTGTCCTGTGAGTAGTAGCTTCAAATGTAGTCATCCATCTTCTTGTCCCATTACATTTCATGTGACTGATGTTCTGCACCCATTAAAATTGATGGGAAAGAACAAAGAGAAGAAAAATGTGCCCTTCAACTGATTATGCCTTTGAAAGAGCAAATGAGACTCTACTGCTATCCAGAGTAAATTGAACACTTACTTCTGGTTTTAACTATATTGCTTAACTTTTATTAATCTTCATTAGGAATAGATCCTTTTTTTAAAAAAAAAAATTAATATTATATTGAGAGAAGTAAGTTTATGTCAATATTTTCTCCTTTAATTTTGTGGCAATAAGTGAACATACAGGCTCTTTTAGCTGCATCAGCTGCCTCTGATAATCTTACCCATGAGATATTGCTGGCATGCCTGAGTAGCCTCCCAGGGAAGGATGGAGGGGTGTTTTACCAACCCATCCCTTTTCTCTGAGGAAGAACACACGGGACCTTGCGCAGCCACAGCTCCTTGTCCCTGGAGAAACACTTGTGTGGGATGTCACGAGGTTCTGCTCAGTGATAAGTGCTTGTTCACCTTACGGTAAGATCTTCAGGGCAATTAATGGGAGACTAGAAATACAAGAGCCTTTGTAGTATTGGCTTTATCTGTATTTCATGGATACAGACAGCTTCCCAAAGTGCTGGTCCAGTGTTTCAGAGTTAGATGAGGGCCATTAGCCAGCTGAATGGAGAGGATAGATGTCATATTTACTGACAACCAAAGATAAAAGACAGAGGGAAAGCTAAAGCGAAGGCTCATGAGTGATCAGTATGTCTATTTATAGCTTATATGACAGCCTTCTCAATACAGCAGCCAACCATTATTTCACAGTTGTGCATGATAATGAGGCTGACTTTTTTTTTTTCCTCCTCTTCAAATTTGGTCTTTGATCATGGACAATGCACGCCCAAAAAATACAACATAGTGGGCCCCTTTAGGCTCCCTGATACTCCTGTAGAGGCTTCAGCAAGTGGTGAATGCTGCTGTTCACTTCCCTAGCAGTACTCCTATGCATTAACGTTTGTTTCCAGGCAAAGTTCAAATCTGGTTTGAGTTTGTAAAAAAACTGTGGCAGGACTTTGTGTTTCTAGACTCTGCCTTGAACTTAATTTTTTTTTTTTTTTTCAATTTAGGCTTAAGTGGTGTGCTCTACCTGAAGTTCCCAAAACATGTTTGGCTTAGGGGCTGTGAAATGTCTGCAGAGAGCTCTCAGTCTTGAGAGATCATTTTCTACAATATTATCTGTAATTATTTCAGACTGCTTATAGGTTTTAACGCCTGTTGCTTTGTCCAATGTTTTTCTCAGGCTGGAGATGGTGTATTATGAACTGGATAATATTCTCATGTTGGCAGTGGGTTCACTTGGTTTATTTATCTGTATTTTAAAGACAATTGTTCACATCTATAATTTGTGAAGAGGAGCTTGTTTAAGATTAAAATAGGCAAATAGGGCTTTAAGAACCTTAATTTAGTAATTTCCCTGTGAACTCCCTTGCTCTGTGTAGTTGCTTCCTTGACCTCCAGCTGAGAGTGGATTCATTATTTTAAAGGAATGCTTATAGATAATTAACTCCTGAAATGAGGGGAAGTTAGGCAAAAATGCAATGATTCTTATGCAGGACAGCACTGGATTATTCAAGCACATCATCACCCTTAAGATTAGAGGCACTTGAATTAGTAACCCCAGGGTAAATGGGGGCTTTATGTGTAGGGGTGTATTGCCACTCTTTTACTCTGTGCTAAAACGAGTTGGGGAAAGGGGACTGGTGGCAGAATGCATCCTTTATTTTCTTTAGGATAAAAATGCGCAGCAGATAGATGATGCTTTGAAATTTGCATCCCTATCATGGTAATTCTTTTCCATGCATACATCTTCAGTGGGATATGGAAAGGGTGAGAGATGGGATAGAAATCTTGTTCTTACCCTTCTGGACTGCAATGTCTGTTGCAAATTAAAACCAGTTCTTAGCACGCTGCAGGACGGTCATCGTTCAAATAATAGCGCTGTTATTTTCCGGTGTGACTTCAGAAGGAATAGGTCTCAGGCTCCCACCTCCCTATATTTGTGGTACCTTAGTTGGAAGCTACTCTCAGCCTTGGGTTGCAGATTTTCGGAAAAGCTGTTGTTCCCATGTTTTTGATTTGGAAAACACTTGAGAATTGCTTAGCTTTTTGTTTTAGTGGGGAAAATCTTAATGCAAGAGGAGGGATGAGGAAATTGGATTTCCTTATATTGCAGAGGAACACTGTACAACACTGACAGAATATTTACTCCTGTCTCTTTCTTCTAATTTGATTCTCTGACTACCATATCAATCTCTGTTCGTTGGTGAAACAAAATTATAAAAATAGCATAGGTGTTGCTGCCTGTACCTCAGCAACAACTAACAGATGAGTATGAAGGATTTGAGCCATTCTAGGAGATTTATTTGCAAATTCATCCACGTTGAAATGTGCCAGGTGAACAAAATGTTGTGACATGGCTTCTCAAGTCATTTCAATCAAAAGGTTCCTTTTTCACTTTCTCTGCTGGGAGGGTTCGTGCTCACGGTGTGGATGTGTTCAGTACTAGTACGGATTGAATTCTGATTGACTAGCAGTCTTTCCACTCCACAGCACAAGTATCGTCATTTGACTAGTACAAATTACACCAGCATTACTAATGCATACAGCAGTGTGGAGTAAAACTTGAACACCCACAATTAAAATACAGTGCATATTGTGCCTGTGGTAGGCTGTTTTGTTTCTTGTGGTCGGATATGTCCTTTACCTTGCCGTTAAAGAAGCGAATACAGCATAGTAATGGGGAGCTTCACCTTGCTTCCCCATACTGGCATATGGTTTGTTCAGCCCATGCAGAAGGAAGAAGCATCACCTTGTCCTCTCCCAAGCCGGACATGCCACTGTTTGCAGCAACAACATGTCTCTCTCACAGCTTTTCTCCTGGGATCTGAGGGTAATCCATAAGCGGGCTAATCTCATGGTTGTATTTGTAGAACAGGGATGTATTGGTCCCTTTCCATGTAGGTAACTGTAAGGAGAGTGAAGTTAAAGAAACATGGCCAAAGTTTCGGGTGCTGTAGGACATTTTCCCCTTTGTTATTTAAGGCATCTGTAGAAGGGTGCTTATGGAAAACAATGGGCAGAATTAAATCTTTCTGTGAGGACACTTTCATGCTCTAAGTGCAGTGGAGATTTGTATTTACAGCAGGAAAAGGTCATGCTTCCTATAGATTGGCATTATGCTGGGCTCACTTGGAGAACAGAGGCAGAATCCATCTCCAGAGACTATTTTCCTAGCATGCTGCTGGGAGCACAAGGTACTATTTGTTCCCTATTCTTAGAAACAGGCCTGTAGTTTTTAATCAATTTAGCATTCACCTGACACACTAAGATCTTTGTTAAGTGCATTATGGTCTGTGTAAATAAATTAGGAAGAAAATAATGTATGAGGGATAATCCACTGACTAAAATTATAGGGCAGCATTTTTTCTAGGACTTCTCTGAAAGTAAATTCATGGGAATTTCTCTCTGAGAAACGTGCTAATTTATATTTCATTCACAAACAGCTTCTAGAAAATACTACGTGACGCAGATAAATAAAGTTGTCAGAATAAGATGATGCAGAAAATTCATAAATATGTTTACACTTGCAAGTGGCAAATGTTACAGCTTTCAGAGCTGAGAGTATATTCAGGAATATTGTCCATATGCCTCTATTGGCTGACAAAGTAATGCAGCTTGCGTCGCTCTAAATGAACATTCAGAGATTGGAAACTTGCCGTTGTTTGAGAATTTAGACCTTACTTGCACCTGTCTACAGAGTATAAACTTCTGATTATCCTTTACAAATGTTTTAGCTTTCAGAAGCATTTTCTTAAATTGCAGATATTTAGCTTGTTTCCACATTTGCAGCTCAAGCAGTTGCAATAACTTGGATAGTATGGAAATAACAAGGTTAGATTTTCTTCATTTTTATGAACTGTTATAAAAAAAACACCCCAGAATTTAGAGTTGTGGCTGTTTATCCAAGAGTATAAATCATTTTACAAGGCAGAAAACTTCAATTAAACATTACTTTTTACGCCTTGCGATATGAAAACTGATTGATACCGGGGAACTGAGAAAGCAAAGTCCTTCATCACCTATATCCAAGACTGTGGAGAGAATGCTCATTAAATTAACATTAGCTTAAGAAAAATGAAACTTCCAAGCCAATTATAGTTTACTGTTTAGACTGAGACAAAAAAAAAAATAAAAAAGAGACCTTTTTTACAGAATATGTGACTTGAACAGGCAGTTTCATGTAAAATTGAGAAGTTGCAAATGTCCTGCACTTGAGTGATGGTGTGCGTGTGATCTTAGTTCTGCTTCATTAGCCCCTAGTGAATGAGTGGTAAATTTTTCCTATTTATACATCTTCTGTCAGGGTATCATAAACATAGCCTGACTACTGCCTGTTTTCACCGCAGCAATTTCTTTTTTTTTTTTTTTCCCAGCTTTGATGAATAGTTTATATCCCACTTGAATAAATTTTTCTTCTTTTCAAATATTCAGATAGGTATTAGCAGTGGTTAATTATGCACTCAGTACCTTTTGTAATAGAACTATCTGTCATTATGGCAAGCTTTTATGTTGTATTTGAGGGATTCAGTCTTCTCAGTAAAATATTGCTTTTGCAGTGTGCATGGGAACGATCAATTTTATTTTCTGCTGATTTGATAATTTTCTACAAAAATTTAATCTTCTGTGCTATGGAGTTCGTGGCCAATTGAAAGATCTTTTTCCCTCTGCTAATAGAATATCTAATGCTTCAGCTTTTTAGTTCCCATTTCTGTAAGGGCGCCTTCAGATTTTTCTGCACTATGATACATTTACATCTCCTTTTAAGGATAAGAAATGTGTAGCTAGGTTATGTTCCCTGTGTCATTCACTAATTCAGCGTACCAGAGATACAAATGACATATCCTTTCCCTGGGATGCTTCACCAGCGGTGAATTTTTGTGTGGAATGTGCTGTTAGGTAAGCCACTGGGCATACCACAGACATGATGAGTATTGTGTAGTAGATGAGTGGTTTGGTTCACTCAATCTTTGTTATATAGATGCAGATCACATTGTTGGTCTTGAATAGAGTAGGTTCTGTGTGGGCCTTTACCTGTCTTCTTGATTTTCCTGATTTCAGGGTTTTTTCCCAGGATTTTCAAAGACCAAATCAAGAGTTAAGTACTTGTCACAACTGAATTTCAAACAGTTTCAGCAATTTTCTTAGTGCTCCATGAGAGTCTTAAGACCTGTGGCATGTAGTCAGACAAGTCTAAGTGGAAAGTGGTATCTTTGAGGTACACTGGAGCATGCTTTCCCAAAACACTCAGCCAGTCCTATCACAGCATGACCACCTGTAGGGATGAAGCATGTTACATCTCCAGCTCCTGGCAGCTGACTAAAGGTGCCAGCAGGCATTTGGCATTTTTTTCTGGTAACTGTCTATCAGTCACAGAATCACAGAATGTTAGGGGTTGGAAGGGATCTCAAAAAATCATCTCGTCCAACCCCCCCTGCCAGAGCAAGATCACCTAGAATAGGTCACACAGTGCTAGAGGAAGCGCATGAAAAATTGCCTGAGCTTTGGATGGCCTCATACACGGTGGTGAATTTTGCATGACTGGAATGAGATGGGGAGAGGCAAGAAACTCTGTAAATGACAGTTGCTAAAATTACATAGCGGAGCTGACACAGGCATGACTCAAGGGTTATCTTTTTTTATTATTATTACTATTGTAAACACCTCCATTCTCTGCTACATTAGGACAGCTCTCCTAATCAAAATAGGATCACAAATGGGAAGAAACTTGATAACAACGCCAGATATTATCAAAGTCTAGGAGCAGCTTTTGAAAACTGATTACTGATTCTTTACTATTGACTGTTCAACCCTGTGAAGAATGAGAGAGATTAAAAGCTGCATCTGAAGTTTTCTTTTGATGTAGCGGAATTCTTCATCCTCTTGACCATACAAGTCTCCTGGCTTGCTCATCAGTCAGACAACTTTCACAGGACAGGGTGAGCAGTGAGGTTTAAAGAAATAAGTGATGGAGTTAGTTGGAAATTCTTGTCCACGATGAGAAAATTCTTCTGACTTTTTACCATTTCAGAGCCTCTTTTTAGGGGTGCCTAAGAAACCCCACAATCTAGATCATTATTTCTGACCTACCATATTTCCAAAATCTTTGCCTGAAATACAGAAAATTCACAGATAAGTTTAACAGAAGTCAGTATAAACCATCAGTAAGTTAATAATTTTAATTACCCATTGATGAGAACTTGCTCCACCACTGCAAAACAAATTGAAGATTCAGGAAGGTGAGGAGGCTCATGGAAATCGGAGAGAACAGATGACCAGAAGTATGGAAGTTTCCAATGAAAACTGTCTGTCTCGTGGTGTTAAATAAGTGCTGTTTTCTTTGTCACACTCATGAATCCCTGGTATTCTGTTCCTCTTTTAGCCTTTGACTTCTACAAATCTTTACGTACTCTGTTCCAAAACAGATTTACAGGAACCTTACATTTAGTTCATGAAGTATCTGTAGGCACATTTTACAGGGCATGTAATAGTATGGTACAACTCTAGGTCTATTACTCTAGACATGATATCATAGCATCTATCAGTCTGATGGAGTGATCTTGATCTGAGGCAAGGAAGTAAAGGAAAACAAGGTACACCAAAAAAAAAGTTTTGCTCAAGGTCACAGAGGGTGCCAAGATCTGGAAGTTAGGACTTCCACCCTAGTAAACTAACCTTCTTTTCCTTCCCTTCCTCCCTTCCTCCCTTCCTCCCTTCCTCCCTTCCTCCCTTCCTCCCTTCCTCCCTTCCTTCCTTCCTTCCCCTTTGAAGAACCAAACAAACAAAAAACCAACACCCCCCCACCCCCAACTCTATTGAAGATAAACAGAAAAAATGCAGTCGGGGTTGTTTGGGGAATATACCTTGGGATGTTACAGCAGTTTTTCAGGTAGAGGGAATGTCTCTTGCTTATGTTTTCATGGAAGGGTAGGTACATGCGTAAAAATAATTGTGCTTGGATCAGCATATTTGCAGGTTAACAATCAACTGCTGATTATCTGCTGATTCTTGCAAAACAGAAAATCTGTTCTTATACAAACATTAATTATGGAATATCTGACAGAATCATTCCAAACTGGTTTAATTATACACAGTTTTTATACCCTGTTTAATTACATTTTACTGTGAAGAAAGATCCAGTCCTGCCTTCTTAGTAAAGCTTTTCTTAGATCTTTACATTTGCTTTAGAGGTTAAACTGAGTGGATTGTCCTGAATGCTTCGCTGTCATGGTAGGCAATCTTTTGAGCAGGTCCCAAACCCCTATTAATTACCATATCAGGATGAGCCTCCTGTATCACATCAAATGGATTACATCAAATAAAATTGGTGTGTGGTGGTTATTGATGGGGCCTCAACCATCCCGGTTTTATTAAGACCATTTTTACACCTAGGTTACAAGCTAACAGTGCCATTATCTCTCCCCAAAATCCCTTGGCAGTTAGTACCGCCAGCAGCAGTAGAAATTACAGAGGGATTAATCTCTGGCTCCAGCCCCCAAAAGCTTTTCTCCGGAGGTGCAGGATGATATGTTGAACTGTGTTAAGCAGTGAAAGATTTAATGAAAAAAAAGCCCCAAGTGCCTGCCTGCATCAGAGGAGGCGTCCGTCCCTTTCGAAACTTGTCAATACCGTTTTCTGTCTGTGCAGGCCTGCTGGGCTGCCAAGATACGCGCGGTGGCTTGGGCTGGTTTGTGGTGGCAGTTGTTTTTAAAAGCCGGTCCCTGCAGATGGTTGGTCGGAGCAGTCAATTTCAGAGGAAAATGAGGAGATGGGGTAGAAGAAGGAGGGAATTACAGATCTCTCGAGGGTCCCTTTCATTGCATGTCATTCTTCCAGCAGTGGGAGAGGGCCTGGCGTGGTGAGCAGAGCAGTGGGGGACAGATCCCGCGGATGAGGACAAAGAGCGGCGCTGGGCACGAAAGGGTGAGGGAGAGGAGAGGGGACGCGGTGACTTGGCAGGTCACTGCCGCAGCGCCCTGCTCTGCCTGATAAGGGTGGGTTTTACAGCGGGGATGCTGCCGCCGACACACCTCCGTGCGCACTGCAGACGCACGGGGGTTTGGGAAAGGGAACGATAAGGAACACAATGAATAACTAACAAAGCTCATTTGATGAATGCAGTCATTTGCATTACAGTGCCAAATAGCTTTGCTTCTGGAAGCCAAGTGTCATAGCCGGCTACAAATATTATTAGTATCGTTTCAATGACATCTAAGGGTGACAGTAGACTGTAAGGGGAGAAAGGCTGTTAGGAAGTTTCAAATGTTGCAGAAGAACAGGAAGCCTAGCAGATAGTGAGCAGAGCATCCCTCCCTTTTGTCTGGCTATGGCAGGATTGCTAAAATAGACTACTTTGAGTTTTGGAAAGCATATACAAGGGAAGGAAAAACAAAAGAACCAACATTGTGGTGTATGTCATGGCTTCTTGCTTGCATTTTATGACACCTTTTTTCAAATACCAAAGAAAATGCATGGCAGTTGGTGATAACTTCTGTGCATAGGTAATGCCTGTGGGTGCAGCACCTGCACTTTGGCAGAGCAATCCTTGTGACATCCTGGAAGGTGCAGTATAAAATGTTAACACCAATCACAGAAGATTTCTTTGTGGCTGTTGTTTTGTTTACTTTTCACTTTCATTCCAGTGAAATATAAATGGATGGATTTTGTGCTGTCTTTTGTTCTTCATGCCTCGTTCCCCAGGAAAATAATCCATTACTTTTAATGACAGAGCGAGATCATTCAGGTAAAGCATTTTTCAATCTTTAGCCTAGCATAAGCAAATAATATAAAAATCCATGACCCAGAGACAACTGCAGGCTTCAGCTTCAACTCAAGTTACGATCTACTACCACCAGATCCCTGACCTGTATCATCTGCCTCTACAGTGCCATAACCCACAGGACATACAGAATCTGTATATTATATCTGAATGCTAATTGCAGAATTCGTATCCATTTTCAGTGCATGGTCTTGATCCTCAGACTTCAAAACCAAGAACAGCCTCAATAACCTTTGCCTGTCTTTTTACTTTCTAGTGTTTATGTCCCTGGTCATTTCTCCTTGGCCATTAAGTGGCCTGAACTCATGCCTATTGCACTTTTTATGTGTCTGTGGTTCATATATGTTTATATGCTCTGTATTTCCACTAGCCAATAATAGCTGGTGGCAATATAGAAAATGTATGTCCTAAGTGTCAGAAGGTGGAAAGGTGCTAAATATTAGCAAAGCACCTCTATAACTCTTGTAAGAGGGCTTTAACCTCTTCGGTTTTGGGTACTTCCTTGATAGAGTATTTTTGAGAAATTACACTAGAAATTGAGACACGAGAGCATCAGACTTAAAAAGAGCTAAAAAAGCAGTAAGAGGCTCAGACCTAATTAATTTGGGGGGTTCATAATTCCTGAGAAAGCCAGCGATTGCGGACAGCTCCCAGCAGTGTGTAAGACAGGAACATATTTGCACAGACTGACAAAATGGCCAAGGTTTGCCTGGGCAGGGGCCCCCTCAGACTGTGAGCAACCTACAGCAGTGGCCAGTCCCTCACCAACTTGGGCCTCAACGTAATCTTAGCACTTTCTGCTTCAAGTTTTACTGTTATACGATCACATTTTGTTACTGCTGCAATAAATGTTATATATGCTATAAATTATTTTCTCCACTTCTCCAGAAGTTGTGGAATAAAGATACAGAAAGGGGTGGCAGTGGTTGTTTTTTTTGAGGTTGTGGTGTGGTTTTGGTCAGTGAGCCTATAGATCATGTTTTGGATGTTCAGGTAATGTGTGTAAGATCGGATTCGAATACAAGCTGAATCAGTTTTGAAGTTTGGTAGGAATTTTATATCAGGAAATGGGAAGCTTCTGTAAGAAAGTAGAATATACATTGAGCCAGTGCTTTGTTATACTGTTATACCTTCAGATGTTTTTGCAAGTGCGTCGTGCATACACTTTCATTCCACTAAGTGTCCCAGTGCCGACTGGGGGCACAGTAAGGAAATAGTAACAAAGCAACCAGAAAAATCTGAGTTATCCCAATCCCTTAAGGAGCCATTTGGCATTGACATAGCTCAGCAAAAAGTTCGTTCATTAGTAGGAAGCATTTTTGTTGAAAACATGACTTCACAATTTCTGTTTCCAGAAGTAATAAAAGGAAGTTCTTAATTGACAAAACATTTTCCCCACTGAGATACTGGCTTTGCAATCCATCGCGGTGTCAGAGGGTTATTGGCTGGAGTCTGAGGAGCCTGACCTCCAGTAGCCATTATTTGCGTGAGCTGTGACATGGGGTATCCTTTCTGCTTTCCAAAGCCTGGAGTGCAAGTAGATTTATTTCCAATTAAATAAATACAATTACACATGATGTCTGAAAGCATGCTCAGAGGTAGAAAGTTTGCCCTCCAAGAGGAAAGAGTGTTTATTTAAAGTATTAATGGCTAGATAGGATCAGCTCATTTATCTGAAGAGGCTTAACCTGCTTGTAAGCGGGCTGGGGGGGAAATTCCAGTTGTGCAGTGGATGGGTGGGATGGGGCTCTGATTCCTGACAGAGCCCCTTTCTGTTACCAAAATACGAATGCAACTATAACAACGTAATGAAGCTGTGAGATTATATCTGAACAACACGTCATCTCTTTCTTTCTGTTTCTGTAACTTAACTGCTGGCTTTAGTAGGACTCTCCTAGATCTTAAAACATTAAATGCGTAGCGGCAGTTTTTCATTTTAGAGATTTATTGAGTGATAATTGGCTTGCAGTATTTTTGCAAGTCAAAGACTGTTCTTACAGTTTTCCAAGGTCCTCTGCTACTGGATGATAATCCATTGTCAGTACCTTCAGTTTTCATTCTCACCTCTGTGTGAATGTCCTTTTGTAGTTTAGTCTGTTGCCAGTGTCAAACCAAAACTGAGGCATTCCTGCTTATTAATATATTATGAATACACTGCGCCGCCAACAGAGCTTAATCTCTCACGTTGACTCCAAGTCGTCTTTCAGAAGTGCACAGAAAGCGAAAATGGGCCACTTGAAACATTTTAACCTGATTGGGAAAAAAATCTCTTTTCTCCTTATCATTGCAGTCCCCTGGTTAGAAATGCGTAGACTGCTGAGCTGAATATGGAAGCACAAAGTGCTGTTCAGATGACCACCCGTCACTTTGCGCTTATTGATAAGCTTTGAATGAGAGTGCTGTGTGACTGACAGATGCGAAGCAGCACATGCTCTGCTTTAAATTTGGCATTGTCAAAATACTAAAGTACTCTTGGAACAAGCCCGTTATTGCTAAGGATATGCAGCAAGGCTCAGCATGTAAAGCTTCATGGATTATGTGAGGTGGGGGAAAACGGGGGAGAGAGAAAGAAAGAATTAATATGCAAGTAACCGAGAATTACATGACTGATGTCATACCTAAGGGTTTGCATGAAAAGTTGTGTTTTTAAAAGTGGGTATAGGAGTATCTCTTCTCCACGCCTGTGAAGGGTGAGACAATAAATTAGTGCTTAAGCTGCAGCAATGTAGGTTGGGGTTTATAGTTTAGGTTTGGCAATATAGTCCAAGAAAAACCTTACAAGAGCAGGAAGGATGGCTTGGAGCTGCTAGTAGGTGTTCCTTAGTAGCAGGTTTTGAGAACAGATTAAATAAACTCCTCTCAGATAAATCCTTGAGACGGGAGTAGGTTAGGTGATCATCTGAGGTCTGTCTAGGCCTATCTTTCAATGATTTTACACCATATGTGGGTGTACTTGTGTGAGGAAAGAGAAAAAGAAAAGAGGAGATGATGTTTTTTGCCTCATAAAGAATTTGAAAAACATCTCTCCCTTCTCTGATCCCTTTCTGCATATATTATAGGAGCAAAGGAAAAAATGGACAGCTTTTTAAATTTTAGTGATAGCTGTATCCTCATTTCTAATCCTGTAAAGCAGCGTAGAAGCGCGACGAGAAGTGTGGTATAGTATCACTTGGAGGTAGAAAGGGAATTGCAAAATAGTAAATATGTGGTTTAATTTATATGATTATGCTTATACAGCCTGAGCAGCAAATTTTTCTGATAGTGCAGAAATTAAGGGCTCTGGCTTTTGTCTGACCGGATTGCTCATGGCCTAGGGTCAGTGATAGGCAGGGGGATGACTGAGCCCCAGTCAGTCCCATCCCATGACCTTGTGATCTCCTGTCCAGATGCAGCTAGACATGGCAGCAAGCTCCTCAGGCAGGGACCACTGCTCTGCCCTGGGTGTGCAGGTGCAGTGTGCTTCCGTTGCCCCCCTCACTGCTCTCTCGGGAGCATCTGCCCTCTGTCTGGGGCAGGGTATAAATACATTTGTATCTATGTGACCTTATAGAAGACAATTCCACACATTTCCCATCTGAAACTTGGTTGAGGGCATCTGGTCCTAGGTTTTCTGTGTCAGGGTGGTCCTGCTCATTGACCAATGAGCAGCAGATTGTTACAAAGTTGTTTTGTCAGAAGAGAGGGATCTTGGTTAATCATTTTACAGTGTCGTAATGTTCTGTATTACCTTACTGATAGAATCCATTAAAAAGGTCACATATCTAAGTAGGACTATCCTCCCTGCCAGTGGGCCATACCTATGAAGCTTCTGTGATCACTGTGCAGCTGTAAAATACTGGGTTTATGCAGCAGCTGTATCCTGGTTTTCAGCTGAGATAATTTTCACGAGAAGCTGGGAGGGCACGCAGCCAAAATATGTGAACCAAACTAGCCAAAGAGATATTTGATACCATGTGATGTCATGCTCATTATATAAACTGAGAAGGAGGGACCACTGCTCATGGACAGACTGGGCATTGGGCTCTTGGCAGTGAGCAAACAGCACTGTTTATCACCTGCTATGGATATTCTTTTATTAATATTGTTATTTTCCCCTTACTTTGTTTTCTTAGTAAATTGTCCTTATCCCAACCCATGAGTTTTACCTTTCTCTTCCAATTCTCCCCATCCCACCTGTGGGGAGAAAGGATGAGCAAGCAGCCACATGTTGCTCAGCTGTGGCTAGGGCTGAACCACAGCAGCCCTTTTTGGTGCCCGATGTGGGGCTCAAAGGTTTGAGATGACAAATCTGACAGAGCATGTTATAACAAAGTTCTTACACACACTTATTTTATTAGCTAGTCACTGGTCACAAAGATGTTTGGTTTGTTCATGGGGTTGTGGTATGTAAGCCCTTACTTGGTGGATGTATTCCCTGTGGTGCTACCTATCATCTCTGGGAGAGGGGCCAGGATTCTCATTTTGTTGTACTGTGTGGTATCAACTTAGCATATCATAACATCAATGGTCATAAGGTCAAGCTGGTGTTTGTATGTGGCATTGCTGTCATGCCTGTACCTTGGACAGCAGATCTGGGAATTTATTAATAACCACAGTCCTACCATTTGCCATGGACTGATCCAGACTACACAGAACAGGGTGAAGCTCCAGAGCTCCTGTGATGCATTAATGACATCATCATATGGAACAACTTGTCTGAGAAAGGGAAGAAAATTGTTCAAATTCTTCTGAAAGCCTTTTTTGCCATAAAACAAGTTAGGCCAAGGAACCTGCAGAGGAGATCCATTCTTTAGATATAAAATGTCAAGATGGGCATCATCAGATCCCAGGGGATGTGATCAACAAAATAGCAGCTATGTCACCACCAACTAACAAACAGGAAACACAAGCTTTCTTAGACATTGTAAAGTTTTGGAGGATGCATATTCCAAATTACAGTCAAATTGTAAACCCTATCAGGTGACCTGAAAGAAGAGTGATTTTAAATCAGGCCCTGAGCAAGGACAAGCCTTTGAACAGATTATGTAGTAGCCCTTGGGCCAGTCCAGGCACAAGCAGATCTAGAAAATGTGCTCTACACCACAGCTGAGGAGAATGGCCCTGCCTGGAGTCTCTGGCAGAAAGCAGCAGGGGAGGCTCAAGGTTTTGCAGTTGGGGATACAAAGGATCTGCGGCTACTACAATCCAACTGAAAACAGGCATTGGCAGCATATGAAGGGGTTCAAGCCACTTCAGAAGAGATTAGAACTGAAGCCCAGCTCC
>VZTU01022779.1:77164-115136 GCA_013400835.1 Zapornia atra
TTGCACTGATCACACAGT
Organism: Zapornia atra; assembly: GCA_013400835.1. NCBI lineage: Eukaryota > Metazoa > Chordata > Aves > Gruiformes > Rallidae > Zapornia > Zapornia atra. The sequence continues at coordinate 77,183 of VZTU01022779.1, forward strand.
GGACTCAGATAGGAAACCCTAATCTCCAGCAATTCTGGAAGTGATCATGGACTGGCCAAAAGGCAAAGCCTTTGGAATATTACCAGAAGAAGTGATGCTCACTGAAGAGGCCCCACCGTTTAATAAACTCCCAGAAAATGAGAAGCAATATGCCCTGTTCACTGATGGGAGGTGGAAGGCTGCTGTATGGAGTCCTTCACTATGAGTCACATGCTGAAGGAGAAAGTGAGTCAAGCCAGTTTGAGGAATTGAAATCCATCCAGCTGCCTTTAGACATTGAGAAGGTCTAGACATTTAGAATGAGAAAAATACCCGGTACTCTACTGGTGTACTGACTAATGGATGGCAGCCAATGCCCTGTGGGGATGGGCACTGCTATGGGAGCAAAGCAACTGGCAGTGCAGAGGCAAACCCGTCTGGGCTGCCCCACCGTGACAAGACATTTCTGCCCAATTAGAGACACTAGTTGTAAAAGTACATCACATCAATGCCCATGTACCCAAGAGTCTGGCCACTAAGCAACAACCAGCAGGTGGATCAGCCTGCTGAGGTTGAAGTGGCTCAGGCAGAGCTGCATTGGCAACATAAGGGCAAATTGTTTATGGGCTCAATGAGCCCATGACAACTCAGTCCATCAAGGAAGAGATGAAATATATAGATAGGCTCATGAACAAAGGGTGGACACTATTGCATGGGTTATCCATAAATCTGAGAGATGTGCTGCAGTCAAATGAGCCAGGCAGGTAAAGCCTCTGTGGTATGGAAGTTCATGGCTGAAATCTAAATATGGGGAGGCCTGGCAGCTCAGTTATATCACACTCACATGAATGCGCCAGGGCAAGTGCTGTGTACTTAGAGTGTGGAAGCAACCACCAGATGGCTGGAAACATACCTCCTGGCCTATGCCTTCTCCCAGGACACTATGCTGGGCCCTGAAAATCAGGTCTTTTAACAACATGCCATTCAGGAAAGAATTGAGCCAGACAATGGGACTCAATTCCAGAACACCCTCATAGACTCCTGGGCCAAAGAGCATGGCATTGAGTGCATGCATCATGCCCCCTGTCATGGACCAGTGTTGTAGTTTTGCGCGGCTGGGTTCTGGAGGGGTGCTGCAGGGGTGGCTTCTGCAAGAAGTGGCTAGAAGCTTTCTGTAGGCCTGAAAGAGCTTGCTAAGAAGGGAGAGGTTGGGGGTAGGTGTTTTAAGATCTGGTCACACGTCTCATTATCCAACTCTGGTTTCACTGGTGGTGGGGAAGGTGTAGTGTAATAAATTAGAGAGTTTTCTTTCCTTTATTCTGTGTTGAGTCTATTTTGCCCATGACATTAATTGCGGAATGATCTCTCCCTGCCCTTGAGCCCCCTTGAGCCAGCAGTGTGCCCTGGTGGCCAAGAGAGCCAATGGGATCCTGGGATGCATCAGGAAGAGTGTGTCCAGCAGGTCGAAGGAAGTGATCATCCCCCTCTACTCTGCATTGGTCAGGCCCCACCTGGAGTACTGTGTCCAGTTCTGGGCTCCCTGGTATAAAAAAGACAGGGACCTCCTGGAGAGAGTCCAGAGAAGGGCGACAAAGTTGATTAGGGGTCTGGAACATCTCCCCTATGAGGAAAGGCTGAGTGAGCTGGGTCTGTTCAGCCTGGAAAAAAGAAGACTTAGGGGGGACCTAATTAGTGTTTATAAGTATCTTAGACATGGGATGCAGGGGGAATTGGCCAGCCCCTTTTCAGTGGTCTGTGGGGACAGGACAAGGGGCAATGGCTGTAAGCTGGAGCATAGGAAGTTCCGCACCAACATGGGGAAGAACTTTTTCACAGTGAGGGTGACGGAGCAGTGGAATAGGCTGCCCAGGGAGGTGGTGGAGTCTCCTTCTCTGGAGATATTCAAGTCTCGTCTGGACGCCTATCTATGTAATATGAGATAGGGAGCCTGCTTTGGCAGGTGGGTTGGACCCGATGATCTCTTGAGGTCCCTTCCAACCCCTAAGATTCTGTGATTCTGTGATTATCTCGACTCCTAAGCCTCTCTCTCTCGCTATATATATATATTTTCTCCCCTTTCCAGCTGAAAAGGGGAGTGATAAAGCAGCTTTGGTGGGCGTCTGGCCTCCAGCCAGGGGCAAACTACCACAACCAGCCACAATCAAAGGATACAGTGGGTTGCTAGAGACTATACTAAGAGCAATGCGTGATGGGACCCTCAAATAACAGGGGGAGGAAGAGTGAGCAAGTGGGCATGTAGCGCTTAGCTCTGGCTGTGGCTGAACCTCAATAAACTGACTGGGACTTCTTTTGCAACTTTTTTAAACAAGTGGGTTTTCTTTTAGCAAAATATTTTAGGTTTTTTTTTTTTTCCCCATATGCTGAGTGTCATTTATTCCTCTGCACAAGTGAGTATGTTAATGCTGTGGTTTGAAGGGGAGACAACAGTCTAATTGCTTGTCTTATTAGCCTACTAGAAATAATGGAAGACTATAGCATTGAATTGCCATTTAGCTACCATAGCCCTGGGTGTACGTAGAGCATGGCATGACAGAGTTAAATCATTTATTAACTCCTTAACAACATATATTTAATCAGTTTTCTGGTGCTTCAGACCTTGCAATCAATAAATGCCTTTTACTTCCTTGCCCTTAATTAGTGTACGCTTGTCGAGATTGGCTGATTTGTAAGCCACAAATGGTACATGGTAGTGAATTCTTCACATCATTAAATGGGACAGTTGAGAATTTTTGTGAAAACACCCCTGTAAGAGAAAACAAAATTAATGTCACTGCTTGATGTGAATCCAGTGACTTTTGGTTTTTTCCCCTAAACCAGTGAGTGAATTGTTAAGACTAAAACTTGCAAGGGAGGAATGGCTTGTAATAAGGTAGGGGTCATGGGTATCACCACAGTTTTGTTTCTCTGTAATTAAAAACCTAGTGTATTTGTGCAGTCATCTATTCATACAGAAGGCTCTGCACAGGTGTAGAGTTTCTTAAGGTAGTGCCTGTGTTCGCATCAGGAACGGTGTCCACTGGTGTCAGAGAGCTGGTACCTTATTTGGATCCGGCAAGAGCATTTGATGAAACCGCACGTGAGCAGACGGATCTCTTACCAAGATCTAATTATGCAATTTTAGTCAAATCTGAAACAGATGCCCTTCTGCTTACCTATTGTTGAAGCCATTTGGTACTGCTCTAATATTACACTGACGCCAGGCAAGAAGGTCCTTCATATTCCCCACGGAATCAGATGCCTTGGGTGCTAATTTAATAACTTCACAGTCCTGGGAACCGAAGGCGGGTTTTCCACACACATGTGTGCGCCTCTCCCTGCGAGGTGAGCTGGCTGCCATGAGGAAGAAGATGCATTTGTTTGTGTCAGTGGTATATGAGGGGAATTGACAAGCAGGAGCACCTTAATGGCTTCAAACTACCTGTTAATGATCGTGGCGCTGGTGCCTGCCTGGCAGCCTCAGTCTCCAATTAAGCATCTGCTGGAGCTGGAAGCAGGGCACTTAATTGGAAAGAAACAGATTCAAAGCAGGTTGCATTTTCTGCCAAGACAGATTTATCAGTGAAGCCATGCCTTAATCCATTGTATCTCCTTTCCCACCCCCACCTGGCTTTTCTCTCCATGTTCCCCACTGCTGCAGGCACAGCCCTGGAGCAGGGCAGGTAGCCGATGGATGCTGGGCACCCCAGGGAGGGTTGGTTCTCCCCTAACCTTTGGCTGACCTGGGGCCCAGTGATGGATGCTGTCCTAATTGCTGACTTTTCTTCTCCAGCCCCTCCACGGCATGCATACGCCCATTAAGATATATTGTCTCGTACACATTCAGGAGATCTGTTTGCAGCTATCTTTTACATAGAACTGATTGTTTAATTGCAGATTAAAGATTAATGCAAGTATAATGATTCCACGAGGACACTTCAGACAAAAGCATCCTGCATCAGGCAGCCTGCATCCATTTTTCAATTTGGCCATAAATTTGGCTGGGAATTAAATAGTAAGTAGCCGTGATTGCAACACTGGTCTCTGAAGGCACTCACGGGAATGAAAATAAATGAACAGGCTCTCACACAAAGCATGTTTCATTATGGTCATTAGTGGACAGATCCTCAGCAGGGACTGAAGGTGAAATTGTCTACAAGAAATGTTGGCACATGTCTGATGAAATTGAAATAGTAATGAAGGGAGTATAAAAATGTTCAGGGCACAGAGCTTACAGATGACAAACTTATTTTCTCTGAGCTGTGGGCATAAGGCACAGGAGGTGCAGACATGGAGAGACCCCTGGTATGCATTCCAGCGTAACCATATCTTACCTTTTATAGAGTGTGAGCGTGTTGGGGGAAATGTTTACAATGTCATGAATGTGTAATTGTGTATGTTACTTATGTACCAGGAGCTACCCTGGTGATTTGGAATTGTTAAAGTTTTGCTTTCTGTTATGTTTTTCAGGTAAGGGCCCTTTTATTTTCCTTAAAATGCCCAGCTGGCTGGTAAGTTGTTTGTTTATCTTCATTTCTCTTCCCTCAAGTGACATGCTGTGAATGCAATCATAGATGACTTAGGTTGGAGGGAACAGCTGGAGGCCACTGGGACCAGCACCCTCCCAGAGAAAGACCAGTTATATGAAGGTTGCTCAGGGTCTTGTCCAAGGATTGTGCCTGCACAGCCTTGCAGAGGAACCTGTCCCGGTGTCTCACCACCCTTGTGGCAAAGCATTTTTCCAGATGTCTGACCAGGATTTCCCTTGTTTTGAGTTGTGTCCATTGGCCCTCGTCCTGCTGCTGTGCATGGCTGGGAAGAGCCTGGCTCCGTCCTCTCTGTGCCTCCCCACAAGGCTCTCGGTGGCATCAGTAAGGTCTCACAGTGCTGGAACCTGTCTTCTGAGATGGGTTTGAACTTCAGGCTTCTGGGCACAGAGCAAATCACTGAAGTTACAGGTTATTTCAGCTCAGTTTGGTTACTGCAGCTTTCTGGGGACTACCCAGTGTCCTGTGTAGCTTTTGGAAATCCTAGCAACAGCCACTAATTTTGAGTAATCCAACCTCCTATTTCTTCAGTGTAAATAGAATTTTCAGTATAATGTATGCTATTTTGAGACTCACTAGCGATCCTAAAGTTAAAATTGTTCCTTTTCTGAAAAAGCAATGTGTAACGATGAAGTATTTCCCCTTTTTTTCAAGTAACTAAAGGAATCCACTTGGAGTTTACTGAAATGTGACTAAAGGAATCCATTTGGGGATTGGTGAACTGCGTTTGACTCGGCTTGCCAGACTTTCAGTATAATTAGGATAAAAGTGGTGAGATCTTTAAAGAACCTCAATATTTTGGGTTTTATTTATTTTCCATTAGTTGAATAGTCAGAAGCATTTGTTTAAAAATAAGACCCAGTTTCCTCCAGTGTTCAGCAGCTTTTTTGCCTTTGGTTGTATCCTTGAAGTTGCACTTATTTCTATGACTTGTTAAAGGGGCACTACTGAAGTCTCAAAAATAGAGATGTAAAATCATTAGTAAATTACAGAATGAGATGATGACATAAATAATATGCTGATTAAGCAAATTTCACAGTCTTTATTGTCAATCTGTGTTCCTCCTTTTGGCTTATTTTTTCCTGTTTGGGGGTTTTGCGGGTGTTTTTTGTTTTAAATACTGACATGCAAACTCTTAGAGGGACAGACTGTTGGTTATGTATTTATATGAAGACAGCACAGCAGTTTCCCAAAAGATCCACCACATTTTATAGCTGTTAGCATGATAATATAATTGTTAACATGATAATATAAATAATAATACTATATCTTTCTTTCTGAACATGTGAGTGGCATTCTATCTGCACATGCACATGTCCCTGTGTGTGTGTATGGGAAAGCAGATACTTTTGGGCAATAGTGTCTGAGTGGCAATGCAAGCACTTAGTTCTGTTTTCTGCGTTCCCTGAGAAAAGCCCAAGATGATTGTAGCCACCCGCTGTTACTTACCCTACAATCTGTAGCATCAAGAGAGAAGTATGCTTCATTCCTCCTTTAATCCACTTCACAGTTTTTGGTAGGGATCTCCTTACTTGCCTAGCCACGTGCCTTGCTGGCAGACCTCTCACTCATCCTGCTCTTAGTAGACTGGTCTGCTTCTGTCTGCAGGATGACTCACCGTACAAACTATTCCATTTCAAGATCTAAAAGGGCCTTTTAGCACAAGCTGCATCTACTTAACTGACCCATGCAAAACAACTTGGATACAGAAGTGATGATCATGACTAGAATAAGGCAAGATAAATTAATACTACCCAGTGCTTCCTCAAAACCCTTCAAAGATGAGGCAAGGAAGGCTTTATCAGAAGAGAGGATGTATGCCTCAGTTCTGGGGAAGAAGGCTTCTGTTAGGTTTTACTTGTTCTTGTGAAGGCTTGATTTCAAGTCTTGTATTTTGGTATTCCCAGTAGCCTTGGTGTGATCTTTTCTTGGCACTGGCAGTCACAGTATTGGCAGCTCCAGCTGTGACAGCAGTGCATCTCGCTCTTGCACATGTGCTAGCAGAATAAGTAGTGAAATGGTCACACTTGTCTAAATCTTTGCTGGCACTACAGCATATGTATTTATTCTGAGCTTAAAATTGCATTAAAGTCCAGGGGGGGTTATGTTACTTCTGTAAGGGCAAACCCATGAAACATCTAGGAAGATTGCAAAATGAGAGCAACTTCTGTGTCAGGGGTGTGTAGATATTGCTGTTCTACTGTAAACAATAGATGCCCCCATAGCAATGCATGTGATAATAAGGACCCCATATCTGTAATGGGATCCACACCAGGACTTATTTTAGGTAAGAGGCAATGATGAATCAAGAGAAGGGTGTCTTGCATTGGAAAGACTGATCTGTGAGCTGAACATGAAGCGTGCTGAGCCTGGGCTATGCTCCACAGAAAATAAACAGTAAAATGCAAATGGAAATACTGTGATGACTTTCTAAGCAACCAACATTCTGCCCCAGAGAAACAAGAGATTTGTGACTTCTGCTATATCTGGTTAATGCTGGTCTTCACAGACTGAAACCTGATGTGGTTTGGGAGGGAATAAGAATGGCTGGTCCTTGTGAGTTCGTACCAAAGTTTGTATTCACCAACTCACTCCAAGTCAACCAGGCTAGAGACTTGTCTTTATAACTGGAAATTAGAAAGCCATCTACTTTATCTGGAGTATAAGCCTTTTTCTTCAATGTCCTACATATTCCCTTTTCTCTGTATAGATGTCAGTTGTAGTAAATCTTCAGGGATCATCTATGTCTGCCCCACATTTGGTGGCTTATTTGGTGGTTAAACATTAGCTTACTTTTTAGTAGAGCAAAATAAAGCAGCAGGCAAAGAAACTTTTCTTCTAACACATGGAGAAATAATGTCCTATGGCATGAAGAATAGGACCTAGATCCAGCAAACTATTTAGGTTTTACTTAAAGAATTGGGAGCCTTTGAACCAGAATCAAAGTGGGTTTTCTTCTGCTTCTGGGGAAGGGATAAGGAGTCTGTTTACTAAATAAGCTACAGTGAAATACAGGATTTAAGACTTTGTGAAATCAGAAGCCGATTAATGTTGAAATATAGCTCAGCAAAGCTATAGTTTCTCAGGTACTGTGTGATCTACCTTACCTGATCAATAAAATTTATTTCTTTGTATTATTCACTTGTCTTTGCTGAATTAGGGCACTGTGATGTGTATTACTAGATAAAATCACTGCATTTTTCAAAGATTCCATGTTTATCTAAGTTGGTGGAGTAAAATGCTTTAAAAAGAACAAAAAGGCAATGTTACCATACTTGCCAATTTTTTATGATTAACTTCTTCGGAGAAGTAAGTATTTTGCAGGATAAACTTAATTAGTAGTCTCTATTTTGGCAGCTGAGATAATAATTCATGAGGAGGTGCTCTTTCTACTTCAAAAGACCACCAGCTCTTGAATATATTGCACTTTTGTTTTTTCAGAAGGTAGCCTCACTATAAATAAGTTAGTGCCATGGTTCTGGTCGTGAATTCAGAAAGAGGAAAAATAAAGAGAAGATTATTCACCCTAGGCATGTTTTATTTGTCTACATGATTTATTATAAGGTTTTAACGATTCATAGTTGTTAGTAATCTGTTTGTAATTGATCAATAATTCAAGTAGCATAGGGCGCGGGCTGTTCCAGTAAGTGTCCATGCCTTTACAACAATCAACTTGTATAGATGTGCAAATACAACTCTGATAAGGGCTGTTTGCATGGAAGCGCTAGTACGTCACGTACAGTGATGCTGCACTTAGTGATAACTCCGGTGATGCATACACAGGGTGAGTTGTTAGTGCTGTGAGCAGGAAGAGGAAGGCATCGATCTTGTTTCATGCAGAGCACAAGACGCACTGAATTCGTTTCAGAAATATCAGTACCAAAGAAGCTGGTTTGAATATCCAGGGTGAGCTTTCTGATATTAGTAGGGTATTTCTTTTGTACTGAGCCAACAGTGAGACTTTATGAAGAGAGCCATCAATCATAGTCCAGCATTGTTTCTAGATAATTTACTTAGGATGGATTATTAAAGAAAGATTAAGGATGTGTTAAAATAGTTTATTTTGTGTTAATAGCTCACCTGAAAGATGTATGGTCACTCCAAGGTGCTCCCATAGGCTATTTATATGAAACAAATGAACTCTGCATAGCACATCCATTACAATCGAACATCTGGAGATGCAGAGGTCATGGTGGGAGTTCCTTAGACAGGACACAGTGTGTTAGCTGGGAAGAAGGAGACAGAGTTAGGACACAAAGGTGCATAAAAGGAAATGCAAAAAAGGTGTGAAACAGAAACAGCTGCAGTTATCCTGAGTCTTGGAATCAGTAAGTGGAAGGAGAAAACCTGATTAAGAGAACCAAGGAGGGAAATTGTATTTTTGCAACAGAAGACGCAGCATTAGCAATCCTGTTCTGGGTGGACTGTGCTGGGTGGGAAAGAGCAAGATCAGTGTAGCCCAACAATTTGCTCATTCTAGCTGTAGATCAAATCTTTCCAAGCATGCTGTTTTCTCAGCAGCAGCCTTCATGCTCCGCAGGAACCAAAGGAAATACTTGCTTGTCTGTTGTTGGCATTAAGAATATATTGATGAGCGGGGAGCCGTAGAATGGGTAAGAGTAGCTAAGATTAGCAGTCCTAGGAGACCCTGCCAGGGTATCAACATGTAGACATTTAAATGGGATGGGGTTTACGATCTAGAAAGTGCTTTAGCAATGGTTTTCTCTCAGATACGTGTCTCTCTTATTGCTCTAAATCAATTCCTTAAGACGCAAGAAGCAGGACATGACTCCAGTCTGGAATCGATGCTGCCCAGGGGTTGCTGAGAGCAAACTCCCTCTTCTCACACAAGTTTCCCATGACCTCTTGGTCCAGTAAATTCCCATTGTGGTGCATGTGATCTCAGAGAGGGACCAGGAAAGCGGGTTACCTGCTCCACCAACGCCTTTGTGAAACTTCTGGCAGATTTTAATTTGTCATGTGCTGCATGTAATCAAAACAGAAATTGCTCAGATGCTGAAAGATTGGTACCTGATGAAATTGTGACAGGAAATACTTCTAGCTCTGATCTGGTATTTGGAATGTGTGAGGGAGAGAAATCTGTTCTTGTGGGGTCTTTTATTCACTCTGCTTTCAAGAGCTGGAACAATCTGTCTCTGTGCTTATTTAATTAATGTGATGTCAACAGCGATAATGTGTTAAATAATATAGAATGAGTTGTAAACAAAGAAGGATTTGAATCTTCCAAACATACCACAACCAAAATTAATTGGCCAACCTCAGGGGAAATTGTGGTGCTGAACCTTTTTCCTGGGCTTTGTTTCCTTTTTTATGAACAGTGAATTAGTTTCTGTTTTGAAGCTCCCTGAAATATTACCAGTTTTGCTGTCACATTTTAAGAAATATATCTCTCTCTAAAAAGAAAAGAAGGAAAAAAAAGAAACAAAACAAAACAAATCAAGAAACCCTTTGGCTGTTAGAGGCACAAAGCCAGATCCTGAGCTCAGTATCAGTCTGAAGCAAGATTGGAAGTGGTCCTTCGTGAACAGTGACAATATTCAAATTAAGCCATTAAAACACTGGAAGGTGATTTTAATTAGAAAACGTCTGCATCTAGTTAGCAAAATGTAAGTGAAAGTAAAACTACCTGAATGAAAACTCCTGGTGGCTTGTTAACGAAGCTATTTTTACTTTATTATGCTCTTGCTGGATATTTTTCTCTCCATGGGGGCTGATGCCCAGTTACCCACTAGATTAAATACTAGCTCACTGCAGTGAGTACCAGTCTGTCAACAAAAGAACGAGGCTTAAATGCGATTCATCTGCCCTATTTCAGCCATGTGCCTGGAAAGAAAACAGGGTAAGAAACAGGGACCATCAGAGGGCAGCTGACCTCTTTAGCAGAGAGAAACCAGATCAGATTCATTGGCTTGAAGCTGCTCTCTTCCCCACTTTGACTTCAAAGGAAGCCTGCAGCTACTAGATGTAGTGCTTCAGATATCTAAAAGGCGGGTGAGATGGATTCTTCTTCATGTTTTTATCACAGTATGAGCCTGTGGTAGAATAAACCTGCCGGTCTTCCCAGGCAGGATGGATACAGTGGCCTGAGGGAACCTCCTTCCTTTCCTTGCCTCTTCTGTACTTATTTATTTGACTTAAACCCCGCTATTGCCTTAATTACAAGCACTGAGACCTGGCCTCATGTTGAAATGTTCATCTGCTCTTCTGCCTGCACGGACACATTTCACCTCTGTTAATTCTGCCATGTTTCTGTTTTGCTACTCTGAAATAACCGCAGAGAAGAAGGGACTGTGGGGAAGTTTCTCTTGATTTTTTTCATTAATCTGGTGGTTTATCCATCATTGAGTGTCATTGAAGAAAAAAAAAATTATCTTACCTCCTGGAACTCAAGGCCAGGTTGGATGGGGCTTTGGGCAACCTGGTCAAGTGGAGGGTGCCCCTGCTCATGGCAGGGGGTTGGAACTTGAGGTTCCTTCCAACCCAAACCATTCTGTGATTCTACCAACACCTGAAATCTTTAAAGGAAGAAGGAATGGACCCTTTGTTTTCAATTGTCTTCCTTTTATTGTAAATGAACAGTGACTGTAGTGTGGAACAGTACGCAGACCATGAGATTAGTCCAAAGGTGAGACAGATCTCAAGCAAAAGACTTATGAAATCCTGCTGTGGGTTGGCTTTTTGTGGTTTTTGTTTGGTTGTTGGGGGGGGGGGTGTGTGTTTCAGACTCCTGCTGTGCTTCAGGCTTGCAAAAGAGTGCAGAAACCCTAACACCTCACTTTCTTAGGTAACAGTGGAAGCAACAAAAAGCTGATTTTTTTTTTCCTTTTGAGAGTTTAGGTGCAATACATAGAACTGATGTATGACATGCTGTTCCTTTGTAAAAGTACGGAGAATATTAAAATACTCCCATTATCAGTGCTTAGCCTCAAGCTTCCTTTAATGATCCTACCACGTCTTGTACGAACTAGAACTAAATTGAGTATGTGACTTCAGAAGGTGGCTACACAGTGACAATTAATGGTTCTTGTCAAAGTCCCGTGCAATCAGTATCCATGAATTATGACATCTAGCTACTAGCCCTTTTAATCTCCACTAAAGGTTTTTGGGTTCCTTATTAAAGCATCAATCTGTGGCTCTGATGTGTCCCCTCAAAAGAAAAAATAAACAACTAATCAAGTAGACAGTGTTCTTTGTGGTTTAGTTCAAAGGCTGCTGTTGTACATATATTGCATTTATATGCTAATATCAATTCATCAGACATTTAGACGTGTATTCTTTTCATCTATATTTTGTGTCCTCGTTATTATGTCAGTCTGCTGTTGAACTTTCCCCTGTTCTCCATTCAGAGAAAGTGGCTAATACAGTCAGCTAAGCAGATGAAAGAGTTATGGAGATAGGAGTTGGATCCTGCTGTTCTTGTTTTATTCACCAATAAAAGTCATGCAACTTTAAAAAAAAAAATTAAAATAACTCAACAATGATGTGAGCTGCAAAAAGAGCTTATAAGTGGTCCATAACAAAAATGAACAAGCTTTGCCTTTCTCTACAGGGTTTCTTTTTTAATGTACTGTGTCTGATCCTGATGTCTCATCTAATTTAGAGAATAACTATAGATGTGCTTGAAACTTGTGAGTTAAGAGCTGAGACACATTTATTCCTGGATTTTGTTTGAAGAAGCAAGGCTAGCTGTTCATTTCCCCATGCTCTTCATTACTCTTCCTCATGAGTAGCTTGCCATTCTTCTGTGATGTATATATTTCATCCATTTTAGCTTGTGGTCCTGCCATCTTCCACCTAAACACTACTGTCTAGACCAGTTCACACCAGCCAACCTTCTGGCTTACAACACGGAGTTGTGGGATACGGTGAGATTCCATAAAATATACCAGCCACATCATTGCCACCAGGATGGGCAGTAGCAGGGGCTGAAAGTAGATCTTCCTTTAATTTGTAGTGTGGCCTGCATTTTGAATATTGTTTTGTCCTGACCAAAGCTCTGTCATGGCAAGTTTGAAGTTTGGAATATTTAGCATGGCTTTCCCAGGTGTGACTCATTCTAAAAAAAGATGCAGCAAATCCCCATTTCCTTGACTAAAAACAGGTTCACTGTGGCCCTGAATGACAGCAGGTAAAATTTAACTGAAACTTCTTTTCCCAGTGCACAATGTCATGAAGTTGCAGCAGATACTCTGGTTGTTTTCATTTGCTTCCTTTCTGTTTTTTTTTTGTTTTCTTCTCACCCTCATCCTTCTCCGTCAATAAGATAGGACTTCTAGCCTCAACTCACATTACTGCTCACTCACATATACTGGATCTACTGGTGATTAATTCTGGAGTCATTCAAAGCCTGGGTTTTGGTGGGTTTGGGTTTTTTTTTAAAGAGCATCCAAAGATTGATTAGGCCCAATAGTCTCAATAGTGAGCTTCTGTCTTTTCCAGAGGATGTGAGGAGGGCAGGAGAAGCTTCCACGTGCAAGACTTCTGCATAATAGCTGTTTTTCAAAAGCTAACACTTCCTGATTAGAAAATCTGTAAAGGGTTTGACCTTCAAACATATCCTAAGAAACTTTAAATTCCTTGTGAGTTGAGGAGGCTCAGTTCAGTGCTAACTCCAGAAGATCCAAGGCTCCTTTGTGACGTGTCTGCCTGTCCAGTTTATCCGAGTGGGTAAATTCCTAATCTAAACCAGGAAATTTCTCAGAAACGGGCTTTCATGTATGGTTTATGATCTTAGACAGGCACCAATGGAAAAAAATGCATTGATACACCAGAATGGAAAAGAGGAATCTTTTCTTACAAAGTGAAAGACGGAAACTCTTGCATAGATAAGTACAGATGAAAGCATTTCACCCTTCAATTCCTGAACTAATTTTAACACCCTAATTAGAGGATTAATTATCTCTGTATACTTCATTCAAGTCTTGCAGTTATTTTCCCTATTCTTAATTGCTGATGTGGTTTGACATTACCTTGCGCCAAAGTAGTCAATAATATTTTAGAATTAGTTAAATCCGGCTTTAATTGGTAATGTTCTGTAATGGCAACAGATTGATCTTGATTCCTTCCATCACACCCATTTCTTTTTCACAGAAACTCTGCTTTTGGAGTCTTAAAGAAACAGTATCTAATTTTGGATCCATTTTAATGATAGATCCTGTCTCCGTCAATCAATAAGAAACATTTACTGTGATAACTTATTCTACAAAGGAAGTAAAACCTGTTTTATGGCTGGACCTGCAAAAAAAAAGCAGCTCTGCCTCAGAGGCACGCAAACATCACTCATACCCAAAATCATGAACTAGATAGAGATGTACTGGTATATTATTTGCCCATAATCTACATGTGACTGAGATGACCCTTCACTGTTCCAACCTGCTCATTTCTTGTTGTTCTCTCTTTCTGGGTTCTTACACCTTGCTTACACCACCTTTTGCAGTGCATGCACTAACTACCCTTTATTACCCTACGCATAATTAATACAGCTCAGTTAATTCAGAGGGACTGCTGCAGACCTCATTCATTTAAAGTTCCTGTGTCTATTCTGCATAAGAGGGAAGGCTTGCCTGGCTAAATTCCATGTGTATTCCCCAGCTCTCTTGGGCTGTCATTCAGTGATGCAGTAAATGCAGGTCTACGGTTCGTAAATACAAAAGACCCAGTTTCTGTGGCTGGGTTGCACTTACCATTGATTGGGTTAAAATTTATCTTCCAGTTTCATTGAAAAAAAGATGTTAATTGGCTGATTTCCTACCCAGCAGGCTTATGCTTAATACCAAATCAGATATCATCTGTCTGCACCATTCTAACATTCTGCTGGTTCAACAGTTGTCTGTTCTCCAACAGTGTCATGTAATCGGCATCATACCATAAACTTGCGATCATGCACTCTGGCAATACATCAGAAATGTGATTATAATGCAGGGTGATACAACTATACATATACTTAGGATCAGAAAACTGTGGAACCGCTGCATGACCTTTTCTTGTACAAGATACATTATCATGTTCTGTGTACTTTACTTTGATATCTTTAGATAATAGTAGCAATAACACCATGACTAACTCTGCGTTGTGTGTCACTGAAACATATAAATGCTCTGTTATTGGATCATTTACTGGAAACAGTGGAGATGAGACCAAGTCCAACTCCATCTCTTACAGTGGAAATGAGACATATTGCATATTCTGATGTTTTCAAAGCCACCTGTTCGGATTTTTTTTCCAATGTGCAGTTGCTCTGATACCTTCTTAAAGCACATCCTGAAGGTAGGCATAAGCACTACATAGAAATAGCTTTTTGATCATTTTTGTTCATCGATCAGAGTGCCATTTTTACTGTTTTGATGCACTATTATTTTCATTTAGCTCGAGGTAGAGAATATTCTCAGAGCAGAACAGACAAATGGTTTCTGGTGTGATAATGTCTGTGAAAACAAGGGTGATCCAAACTTCTTAATGGTTCCATTTATTAAACACACCTCCTTCCAGTCTCCTTCCCTGTGAAATATGCAGTGGGAAGCAATTGTGTAAAAGAGTAGAACGCAAAGCTTGAGGACCTGCATTATTAAATGCTATTGATACAGAGATTTCTACCGTTTCAGGGTGCAGAATATGAAATGTTATTGATACCACATGTAGGTAGATGAACCCAGTACCTTATCTGTCCTTCTTGCTCATAAATGCACAGTCGATCAACAGAGCTGGCTTTGACTGTTTTAAACTATCACCTTCATCTTCTGGCCAGTGCTGCTTAAGGTGTTACACCTTGGCAGCAAGTGACTTGCTGTAGAAGATTCACAGGTGGAAATGTAGGGTTTTATAGCTCAGATTCCATGGTTACGGTTTGACTGATTCTCCTCCCAACATATGTCTTTACTACAAAGTTGTTTATTCTCTTTACTGTTTGTAGAACAAACTGCCTGAGTAAGGCTAACAAATACATAAGCTGACATCTTCTAAAAAGAGCGCTGCGCGGAAAATACTAGGAAAGCCTGACATTAAGATGGAGCCCAAATACAAATTGTTGACTTCTGCATTTTTCTGTATATTCCTGGTGCACATAGCTGACAAATGTATTTATGTCTTTATTCCAAAAGTATCCGGTATCGTATCATTTGAAGCTGTCTTGAAAAATAGTGATGATATGTTGGGCAGTGGACAGTGTGCAACTGCCAACAGTGAGATCCAACAGAATGAAGGAGAACGTGGCTGAACGCGAAGAATGGTTTGCTATTAGGGAGTGCTAGTTACAGAGTAAATATGCAGAGTAAGCCCCTTTGCTGTTTCACTTGTAATTAGAGCATTTTGCAGAATCCTGTTGCAGAGTTGTTTTTTTAAATGGGTAAAAAGATGACTGATAGAATAGCTGAGCATGAGTAGGACCTATCAGATATGGAGAAAGGTCCAAATATACCTTTGGAAAGCAATGAGAACGTTGTATAATTAAATGCAATTCCCAATTTTCCCCAAACTAGAAAATCCTTTAAATGTTATACCTTTGCCAGACAAGGTACAGCTGAGATGGAAAGATGACTTCAGAGCCATCTTTCAACTCTTTGACTGCAGCACTTAAGTTTTTTGGTGTTCCTTTGAAAGAGCAGGCCAAGAAAATTAGGTTCTCGGGAAAGGCTTCCAGAAATCTGTCTGCTGCCAACTTACACCTTTAAATCTGTGCAACATGACAAAGAAGATAGCATTTGTGTGAGTATCAGGAAGAGCGGGTTTTGATTCCTTGATATAAAATGAAGACGGCGTATCTATAACAGAGGCACAGAAAGTAAAACAGATGACAGTGAAAGAGAACTGAAACATGAGGTTTTCCTACAAGAAAAGTGCTTACAGTCTTCCATGTAATGCTATGGAATCTGTGCAGATCAGCTCTAGTTGTGTGTCTTTAAAGAAAAGCAAAGATCTATAAATTTACTGTAGTCCAGTCCTCATGACCAGAGGTTACAGTATGTGTATATACATATAATATGCATTATAAATGAAGCATCTATTTCAACGCCATTCCCAATAAGCTGGTATTCATCAATACATGTTTGCTAGCAGGTCAATATCTAATCTGTTTGCCAATTTAATTGTATCAGAAGGGTGCATTAGCCTGATAATCCTCCAGTCAGTCTCTTCTGTTAACTGAACAAAAAGGTAAAAAAGTATTTTTACTGTTACAAATGAAAATTTCAATGCAGATAAAAAGCTTTGCATTTTGATCTAACTAAGCAAGCAGTGAATAAAAGCTGTTGTTTATACTAGAACATCAGATATTTTAGGAGCAGGAGATGCATTGTGTTAGACTAATGTGGCTATTTCGTTGAAATTTGCATCTACCCAGTAAAGGAGTGGAGATAATTCAGTGAGGGACCACATGAAAAACATGTTACAGCAGCACAACTGGGAATTTGTGTCATATAAATGAAAGGGAGTCTCTAGTAGAAAAGATGCTGTAGCAGCTCTTGGCTTTCACTGTGCGAGTAGATGGATGAGTGTTTCTGTGACTCCCAAAGCTGGAAGGTTTATGCTGCATTAATGGGAGTGTTTTCATCTGGTTGCATGGATCAAATCCAGCACTTGGCCAGGGTGGCTAGCACTGAAAATCTGCCAACTATTATGTTCTGCTGTTTAGAAACAAAGTGAAAAAGGGTTTGGGTTTTTTTGTTGCCTTTTTTTTTTTCCCTAGGTTCTCTGCACAACTAAGATTTTAAAAAGATGATCTGTAAAATTCTCTGAGCTCCTGGGAGGGTGTGTGGAAATGGATTGCCAAAAGTAGCTGCCTCACGTGCTCACTCTTAATAGCATTTCCCATTGCTGTTGCTGGAAGCAGGATGCCTAGGTGGAGGTGGTTGGTTTGAGCCGGTGGGACATTTCTTGCATTTTCTCTAAGGTTCACTGGAAAAGTCAGGCTCATTCAAACCTGCTGTCTCTTTAGATTATTTTTCCTCTTTTGGAGGAACCCAAGACACTTTGGGGCATCTTTTTCAGAAATTGTTGTTATGACCTGACATTTAAACTGATTTCAAAATAGTCTTACATATTTAAAAGGAAAACAACCTGCTCTCTGAAGGTTGGGATTGCAGCGCTTTCTTTTCAGCATGGATCTTCTGTACATATGGCATTCTGCAAATTATATATTCTGTTTCACAGAATTACTATATTTTTTACCAGAGGAAAATAGATTATTAATTACAGCCAAAGGCTGCTTTGATTAAATATACAATTAATTAGCTATGCTAAGCCCATCCCAAAGCTCCCAATATTTTCAGCTGGATGGTTTTTCTAGTACTTTTAATTAAAATTGTTCTAAAAAGCCACAAGTTAGCTGCATGTGCACTTAAACTGAAGTTAGCTCTTCAGTGTTTTGCTGGTTTCTCTATGCCATCTAATTAATCTGTAGTGATGAAATGTACATAAAATAATCTGTGCAGATATGGAACAGTGGAGAGCTTTTACTAGTGCTCGGCATGATTGTTTTATCTTTGGAAAATAATTTTGAAAGGCCGCAAACGATAATTGTTTTGATGAAGCAAATGTGGAAAACACAGTAAAAATAAAAGCAGCTGCAGAGGTTTGCTTAGAGATGGAGGTATTTGCTTTCAAGTGTGCAGCTTGTTCCTTTGTTTCTGGAGGTAAATGCTCCTTGTTGGTTGTCCTCAAAGTTTGGGAATCTCTCATAAATTCCTCTGTGCTGTCTGGTGGTTTGCATCCCACTCCTGTTTTGATGAACTGACTGTTGTGTGGCCAGGAGGTGGCTTAGAGCTATGTTTTCCTTCATGATTTATGAATAAAGTTAGGGTTGGTTTTTCCAATGGGACCAAGAAAGTGAAGAGCTCGTACAAAAATCTACAGGTTTTTGGTTTTCTGCATGTCATCAGTACCCTTTCTCATTATTGTGGAAATATTTTCAGTGGAGATTTCTGAAAAATTAATTTGCAGATAATGCAACTGTCCTTAAAAGGGACAGGGTGTCTGTCTTTTGGAGCCCAAATGCCTGGGATTCTTGACTGCTGTGTAGGTCTGTGTGTGGACGTGCATGGGTGTAGCAGACCCTTTATGGGTGAAAAATTGAAGAAATAAAGACTGGGATTGGGTCAGAGGTGTCTTGTCACTGGCTGGAGCACGCACCGTTCCAGGGACTGGAAAGGCAGCCCTACAAGTCACAGGGACGAGCAAGCCGAAGGTTAGAGCGGACGTGTCCAAATGCACTTTGCCCAAGGAGGTGCTTCATCTTCTGCCCCTCACCAGCCATTTCTGCATTTGTCCTTCTCCTCCAGCAGCAGCAGAACTACCCAGTCCACACGTGCACAGTCCCATGGTTGGAGCAAACCCCTATGAAGGTTTGAGTCCTGCAGGCTGTAGAGGGCCTTGAATTCAGGTCATCTGTTTTTTGGTGGACAAACCAAAGCCCTGAGCCTCAAGTGGTGTGGTCACTTGCCACAGGGTCTGTGATCACATGGTAACATTCAGTTGTTTTCTTGTGGTTTTGGGGTCTTTTGAAATTCTGATTTGTTGTCTTTGTTGTCTGTGTGGCTCCCTATGAACAAGAGGGGCCAAAGTTGCAAGTGATTTTTAATGGTAAAATTATTTATTAACAAAGAGGTCAGGGAGAGAGAACAGGGGAGGGAGGTAGAGGCAGTATGGGAGGAAATTTTATTTTGTAGCTGAAAGTGGAGACAAGCAGTGCAAAGATAATCTCCAGTGTCCACTGGTAGAACCTGAATTTACAATTACACCATTCTGATATATAAACTGCTTTTCCATCTTTTTCCCTCTTGTCCCTTCTCCTACTGAAGGCAACAAAGTCCTGCTGGACAGCTTCAATGAAGTCGCTGCAGGGAGAAAAAGATAAGAACCAACATAAGGAAGAGTTGTGCATCACAACAAAGCAATATATGCTGTCTCTAGAAATGGTGCCTTACCTTTCATGAGGCCTCATACCTTTTTTCATACCTTTCATACCTGTTTTACCTCTTAATGTCTGCCAAAAAGAAAGCAGACCTTTGTTTAGATTAACATTCATAAAGCTCGTGCTAAATATGCCACGGGAGAAGTAGCATGTTAATGTTCGGGTTCCTAGCTGGATGCTGGATCACCCCTATCATGTCTCTGCATAGATAGTTTGTCATAGCACAGTCCGTGTCTTAATCTCATGTTTTTAATGTACATGAGCCGCAAGCTTTTAATGGTACATTAGCCTAATTTGTACTTGGCAAAAATTATGTTCCACTTTTGCACATCTTGGTCTATAAATATCTTTCTACTTCAGGCATCAGTATTCCGGCCTCCCATCAAATACGCCTCTAACTTTTTAAACAAAACTTCCATTTTTTAATTAAGATTAATTTTACATGTCACAAGCCTTGTTTTGCACTCATGTTCCAGGGTGCTGGTTAGTGTATATAGAAGCATATATATTCTAGCTTTTTCTGGCTTTCCAGAGGACTTCTCCATTCCATCCTTTTGACAGGAGGGAATTTCCGAATGTGTCAAATGTCTTGAGAATGGTCATTTAAAAGCCTCACTCATGCAGAGTGACAAAGAACACACTTCAAATCAAACAGGCATTTGATGCAAGTCACCAGCTAAAAGCAAACCAACACAGTTAGTGTCCTGACCCAACGATATCCAGGTGCTACAGCATTCAAGTTAAGTATGCAGAGACCCTAGATTTGTGGTTACCTCTGCCTGCATCCACTGTGTTACTGAAGCTGAGAGTCAGAAACCCGAGGGCAGAACTGGGCATCAGCGCGGTGTGTGCATCAGAGCTGAATGGAGCCATGCGAAATGCTCCCAGCTGGGGTATGTTCTTTGCAGACATCATATTTTCTAGGAGCTGTACCTGCAAGCCGTTCTGTATCTGCCAACTGGCGTCCAGACCTTAAATGGAATCCTTCAGGTGTCAGATGAGAAATGCAGATAGTCTCGTGCAAAAACTCTTACTTCTGCCAGCACTGCTCTGTGATTCCCCTCTTGGTGACGCATCCAATACCAGTCCTTAAATATCAGTGACATTTGGAGATACATGAATGAAAGTCAAATGTCAGTCATAACTTTCGCCTGTTATTGCTTTGTGCTGTTGCTGCAGCTTTTATCAGACTTCAACATCTGTCCTTATTACAGTTTGCTTTGCGACTGTGCTCTTTTCTGAGATTCACAAGTGCTTGCAAACATGAATCCAGCTGGGCCGTGTCTCTGAGGCACAGTGCAACAAGCGTGCATCCTGCTTGGAGATGGTGTTCTGTGTGTATGGCCAAAAAAAGTCCTACATTCTGTACATTACACAAAACCCCACCCAATAGTTTATAGTTTAAAACAGAGTGGAACTCTACTGTTTTACCCGCAGCATAACAACAGGCAGGGAAGAAGTCGAAGTACAGTGAAGGTAAGTGACTGTGCAGATATGCCGGGGTCAAGCCAGTGATAAAGGCAGACCTTGGGCACTCTCAGTCCTGCACTGTCCAATCCACAACTCTGCTTCCCTTTCTTGTAACTTTTAAATGAAAGAAACACTTGCTGAGTGTAAGAGCAGTCACAATATGTATCTCCATCATAGCTGTTCTGAGCTTCAGGATAAATACCTCACACCTTTCTGGCCTCTTTCAAACCCAGCTCATTATGATCTTTTGTGTAAATTCTTCTAAATTCACAGATAATTGACAAGATGGCTCTGAGGGGGCTTACAGCCAACTGTGTTAGTGAAGCTGCTTTAGGAGGTCCAAGAGCTGAGAAGCTTAATATATTATGGGAGAAAAATAAATGACTGCCAATGCACAACCACAGCTATACTAAATGAAATACCTCTGTTGTTTTCTATTTTATTTTTGCACAAAATACCCAAAGGCAATAATCCACTTTCTGGATTAACAGCCTGTAAAATATTACTCAAAAATAAAACCATCTTTGACCTAACTTATGGCAACACAGAAGGCATCAAGAAGCAGTGGAGTCTCCGCTGTGTTGTACTTGTGTAACTTGAAACCATGCTGAGTGAACGATTTTTGCTGCTTTTATAAGACACAGGAAGAATAATTTCTGTCCAAGACTATAAATCACACCTCATCTTGGGAAATATGTTTACAACACCCTTGAATGCTGCTATTAATAGGGATATTCACCCCAAATTACCAAAAGCCATAATAAAATATAATTTTACAGCATTTAAAAAGTCTATTCTCTCCCCATCTTCATCCATTTTATATTAGTGCCTGCCTTTTTGTCTCTAAATTCTCCAAAACTGAGACCATGCCATTTGATTAATTGAAAGGCTTTTCACACATCATGCAAGATGCTGAAATGTGTAACCAACTAATTTCTCTAGACTCCCTGTTGTCATTGGAGAGAGGTAGCCATTTCCAGAGAATGATTCAGCTTACTCACAGCTACCTTTTGTCTCTGACTCTCCTCCTCCCTTCTCTTGTCTTTGACAATAGGAGAACTGTCAGTTAAATTGCCACATTTGGTGGTCTGAGGATCTTCTCCCATACGATATAGTTCAAATTTAAACTAACAGATTTCTTCCTGCATAAATTGTATGAGTAACTGTACTTGTGCAGTAGCTCAAGACCTGTGTGTTTTGGCTTGGATAAGTATCTGCAGCTACGCACCTAAATAATGCAACCCATCCTCTGTGAGTGGAAAATTTTATTTTCTGTATCTTTCTGGTTGTTTTTTTTTCCCCTGTATCGTCCCAGTATTTATGTCTTCTAGAATTTATAAAAAGGCAGATGTACCACTGCTTCCCTTTTCTTCTAGGCACCTGTTTGGACTTATGTGTGAGTGGATGCAATTGGTGTACCATACAGAAAGTCAGTACAGTCAGCATTTGGCTTGGGTAAGAAGTCTGTCTCGTTCCTCTGTAATTTGGCCTAGGTGATACCCCCCAAGTTACCTGAAGGCTGGTCCTCCCTAAAGCTTAAAAAACCTGTTGTTAGATTGGTGGAACTGGTAATCATTTCACCCGTTGACATTGACTAGTAGCTGGTCCATGTGGACTAGGATAGAGTTAATTTTGTTTCTCAATGTCCATCTTCAGATTTAATGGCCTGAATTAAATGTTCAGAATGGGTAGACATAGGGTTTGTGTGAAACTTAAATGATACAGGGGGAATAAAGTTTTTTCTTCAGCCTGTGTCAGAGTTGATTGCCAAGACTGGTGAGCTGCTGATGCGTGTTACGGGCAGGTTACTGCTAGTATTAGAGATGAAACAGAAGGGAATGCTGGAGATTTGCTTCTTATTCTCCTATTGCCACTACTTTGTGATACCAAAGGTTGTCCAAAGTGTAGACCTCATTAATTTTGTTATGGTGAAGCAAAAGTCTCTGTTTTTAAGGCTGAACCTGGTTACATGGGAAGCTCCTAAGGACTCTGAATTCAGTTTGAATTTTCCTCTTAGAAGCTGTGCCTCACAGAAGATCTTTTGAGGGTTAGTGTCCCAAAGTGTTCAGTAACCGGTGCTCAGTTTTGATTGTATTGCATATGCATTGAAATGCAACCTGAAGTGAGCAGTGATTTTATTACTGTCTGCTCCTTTTGAAGAAGATTTTCTTCCTTTTGGGGAGATACATCTGTGTCAAGTAGAAGAGTTTAAAAACCTTTCAGAAGGTTTTGCACAAGTATGTGTTTTGAGTGGAAGGGAAAAGCATCTGAAGAGGGAAGGGGTAGGAGAGGAGAACTGAGTGGAACATAGGCAACCTGGGGGGAGAAGGGAATTGCCTGTAGGGTAAATAATCCTAACAGGTTAATAAAGTTGATATCTGAAATTAGGTTTTTCAGTGATCCCATTTTTAGCACAGCCCCCAGTAGTAGTTATACTGGCATAACTGTGAGGCAAGGGACACCAGTGTTGAGAGAAGCAGCAGCCAGGATGAATAGGGAGATTTGTTAAATTTATTTAGCATGCAGGAGATGGTGGGATAAATTTAAATGGTGTACCTAGGCTTAGGATCATTGTGGGATTTGCTAGTCAAGTTTAGAATACACTGTGTGGAAGGTGTTAAAGTACAATTTGAAGAAAAGGATGATTACATATAGGGGAGGCAAAGGGTAAGCGGGATATAATGAATTGCAGACTAAGCAGGGGTAGATGGTTACAAAGCCAGGCTAACCTGATGGACTTTTTGATTAGGAAATGCCTTATCTTGACAAAGAGTATGTGGTAGGTCCTCTTTATCTGGGCTTCAGATAAACAAAAGTATCTGTTGTGGTATTATAAGGGAAAATACTAGCTAAAGTGGAACAGAAATGCTTAGATAAGCGGTCACAAGGCAGATAGGGAGTTGACTCTGGAGGAATATCTATCTACATGTAGTGTTAAAAAGGAAAGTGAAAAACTGGAGAGAGGTTACTGCTGGAGCTCCAGAAGGGTTTGTCTTTGCAGTCGTCTTGTTTAATACTTTCATAAGTGACCTTTGCTGAAATATCAGCAAATTTCACCTGCCAATTCCTAATGACATGTCTAATGTCTTCTAAAACACCAGTGGCTTTGCAGGACTGAGAGGTCTACCTGGGAATCCAGGGAAGTAATGAGGAAGGCGGGAGAGGAGGAGGCTAAATCTTGAGGGAAGAAAGCTCGAGTTAAAAAAAGAAGCACTATAATGAGTCATGGTTTAGGGAAGTACATTAATCAGAACATATTAAGGAGAAGAGCCATAGCTTGAGACTAGACCTGTAATTTCTCTCATTTGCTCCACTACCAACCGATTTCTGAACACAGCTGTTATTTGACTGGGATGGAGGGAGCATTTCAGAAGAGTGGACCTCATCTAACCACATTGCCTCCTTAATTCCAACCCTACTTAATAGCTGGTTAAATGATATTTAATTACTTCAAAGTACAGTTTCAGAAAGTGGAGTATAATTTCTTCTGTTGCAAAATGTCTAGTAACCTGATAGAAAACCTTCCTTGTGGAGTGAAAGACATGATTTCATCTTCACTTTTGCTGACTTCAGCTTTGCGAGTTTCTAAGCAAGTGACTTACTCGTTAGGCTACTGTGTCAGTATGCAGCTGCTACAGCCCCCACCCCTGACTGTCCTAATTTTTTAAGAGAAAGTCTTGTGGTCTATTGGTTTCCTTACTTTTAAAGAAGTCTGGCTGACTTGGCCTGAAGTAAAGACCTGGGGGAGGGTGGAAGAAATGTTTCCTTAACTGCCAGACATTGATGGCAGCTCCAGAAGTGACTTCTGAGTTTGCTTGCAGCCTGTTGTGCATGATGCCTCTTCACTTGCCCCATAGACCCTGTGTGTCTCCTGCCTGACAGCCTCGGAGGGGCTCTGTGCCTCCTCCTACTCAAACAATGGAGGGTCAAATGAGGATATTGAATCCCTTTTGGTACTCATGCACCTCATCTGCTGATCATGCACAAGGATGTTCTCAGATGGGACAGCACTGTGGTCTCTGAGACACAGCATTGCAAGCTGCACCAAGTAATCCTTCTCGCACTTGATAGAGCTGTGTGACGTGCTGGATGTGATGGCTTCCCTGCAGCTGACTTCCTCTGGCTGCAGCAGATACCTGGGGAAGCTGAAGGTTAAGACTTCACAGCTGGGGACCTGACCCTGCTGTTCTCCTAAGGCTGAGTTTTGGTGGGTGAGGTGGCAGGGAGAAGTATGTTCTGGGTGTGTGTAGGATAGAACTGGCTACATTAACTGGGTTCTAGTGAGACTTCTGCACTGAAAACTAAACGTGATGGCATTTCCATTTGCTGTTAGTAAAAGCACTCAAGGCCAGTATGCAAATTCTTTCCCACAAAAATCTTCTCTGAGAATCTCCATCAAGAGCAGATTTGTCTCCTACGTATGTAAATATTGAATTTTCACAGAATTCAAATCCTGCTCTCCCTTTTCTCAGACGATTTGCTTGTTGTCTAACAGAATATCAATAATTAACTGCAAAGCAGTCACGGTGAGAAACAAAACTGTGAATATTAAGTTGGCAGGTTTATTTTTAAATTGTCTGCTGGAAAATCTACCTGTGCAATTCCTGTCTCAAATCCTACCCAGTATTTCCCATCTCTTGTACGAATAGTAATCAAAGAATTCTCTTTATCCTGAGATCTTGAAGGCAGACCTGAAACATAGCAGACAAAAATGGTTTATGTTTGGAACAAAGAACAGTGCTACGAGGGTTGGAGACCTGCGGTCGAGTGGTTCACTCTCAGATGTGGAAGCTGGCCAAATTTCCCCAGTGGCCTGGCCTTTCTGCCACGGTTCCATGTCAGCAACCGAGCCCAACAAGTGTCAGGACTAATTCAAATAGCAGAATTGATTGCTGGGAATGATTTATGCCTGTCTGCCTCTCCTCGGGTGGGGAAGGTTTGTTTAAATTTTGCCCTGCCATTTTGAACTGGCTTCAGACATTTCTCAATTTATTGGAAGTCTCTGCTTTTCAGCTGCAGTTCTTTTCACCAATAACTTTATGCTATGACATTTTACTTGACTGGCTTGTAAAGCCAGCTTACCATGAAAGTTTAAAGGAACCTGATTTTCTTAAAGAATGTATCAGCAATAACATAAAAGCTAATCTCAAGTCCTACACGATGCACGTTTTGAAACAGGAGTCTATTTGATTTTAAATTTAAGGGGGGAAATACTCTTTTCTCCAAACATAACCTTTTCAACAAAGTAAGCCAGAAAGAAACCCCTGAATCCAGGTACATCTGAACTGTGAGAGCATCTAGAATTAGGACTTAGTTGAAATTTGCGCTTGGCTACCATATACTCATCCAGACTCAGGTCTGCACCGCTCCTCTCTGACCAGGTCTTACTCTTTAAAGTACAAAGGTTCTACAAGCTGTGACATTGAAACATTGTATAATGGTTTCTGTAAGTAGAAAGTTTGTTTTGCCACAGTTTCTTGCCACTTGCTGCAGAAGGTTGCAGAAGTTAGTGTAAATGAAGGCTACAAGGCAGAAATCATGGTTAAATGACAAGTTTGATATCTTAAAATCTGTGAGGTTTAATTAAGAAGTTCAGTAGAGAAGCGTTACCTTTCATTGTTGTTGATGTTAGTGAAAGTACTTCATTTGTCAGGAACTTTGCTTTTACAAACACTATGCTGTTTTTAAAGCGTATTAAAAGCATTTCTAGGTAGTCAGTTGTTACTCAGTCATTCTTTTCTAATCACGTATAGAACTTATACTTCTCTTTATAAATAACCCTGTATATATAATTTGTCTATTCCCTGCAGGAATTTCTGTGCACCTAGCACTTTTGATAGGCACTGTGAAGAATAAACTTGCCTATTTTTTCTTTCACTGATATCTACTTTTTTCTTTCATGAAATGTCATATACATTTTTTTAAAAAAACCCACCTTTTTACAAGGACTCTCTTCCTGAGACATTGCCCTTTTCTAGTTATCCCACAGTGTGCCATAGTTAAAGTATTTTCATTGCCTAGGCCATAAACTTTATTTTCAAGCGTGTCGATTTTAATTCATGTCCACTTATAATTCGTTGTTTAAATTCCCAGCACAGATGTATAATCACTGTTTTTACTGCAGCAATATCTATAAGGCCCTACTTGCTTTGGGGCTCTGGGTTTGCATGATGCTGTATAACCAAAAAGACACAGTCCTAGTGCCTGTGCAGGTTTTTTTCTAAATAGATAAGTATAGGAGGTATAAAGTGTGGATTGCAGTGATTTTTCAGTGTTTTAATTAAATTGTTCATGCTGCTTTTCCATAAGAATCAAAATGCTGGCAGGTAATCTCATTACATATTAAAGGATAACTCTGGTGCTCAGAACAGAAAGAATTACACTGTTCCTCATGCTGGAAACTCTTTTCTGCCCTGTATGCTAAACCGCACTACCTCATGTCACTGCACAGCAAATGAAAGCAGCAAGATCTGCCCACATGTATCCAAAGGATGAGTTTTCTCTGAACAGTTCACATAGATATCACTCAAAATCTGCTTGGATTCCAGTGATATTTGTAGTATTGCAAGGTGATGGTATGAATCTGATTCATCCAGCGTATTCGGTGGCTAGTCGACTGCACAGCCTTGGCTACAAGCCAGATGTAACTCCCTGCCATATTTTCTCGCCATTTGGTCCTTAGCAGCCTTGCCGTACCTTGGAGAGCTGGAACAGCAGCTCTGACACCGTCTTGCCATACACCCAGAGCTGCCTGGAAAAAGAAAACTGATGAGCGTTGTATGAAGTTCCTCGGTAATTGCCCTTTGCTGATTTTTGGAAGGCTCATTGCAGAAATGAGCCAGCTACTTCATTCTCTCCTGAAGCTGGTATGAGGGGTCTTCACAAGTAGACTTCCTGCAGGGGAAGGCTCCCTTTGCAGATGTTAAATATTAAAGTTGTACAGGAGTGGCTGCTGCTGCTGCTGCAGATGCTGCAGAGACCAAACCCAAGAAGAAAAAGGAAGCAAAGGGAAGCAAGAGAAAGATGAGGGAGGGATACCAAAGAGGCAAATGGGGTAAAATAGAGGAAGGAAGTGAGGAGGGAAGGCAGAGGTATGGAGAGCGGAAAGAGAAAGTCCAGAAGGAAGAACAGACAGAAAAACTGGGACAGAAATAGCAGCTGTAATTGATTTTCAGCTGGGAAGGAGCTGCAGCTCTTACTACTGAAGATGTGTATACAGCCGTGTCACTGTATAAATAAGGTAGTATTACACTGGTCCTAATATTCACATCCCTTACCATTTTTACTGATAAGAAGGAATGTGGAAATTAAGCCTTCCTAAGAGCTACCAGGAACTTTCTGGTACAAAAGCATCTGATGAACTGAATGGCAGGAGAGGCCCCGTCACTTACTTCATTTTATGCAATGAGTGGTTCCTCTACATTCGTATTTTCTTCTTTGAAAAAGAGATCAAGGAGTGTTCCAGAGGCAGGCTGAAGTTAGACTTCACTGCAATGTTTTGCTGTGTCAGCCCCCATGGCTGAGCCACTGTAAATATGTATGGGGTCATGAGAAGTATTTTAAAAATGTTTAATTCTGTAAAAGGTTGGAAGGAATGTTTGCAAAAAAAAACCAACCAAACAAAAAAAAAACCCCCAAACTGCTAATATGCATCTTCTGGAATAAAGCCATGAAAATCAATGGAGAACAACAGTGTCAGATTAGTGCCAAGGCAGTGTGAGGAAAAAAAGGAAAAATAATGAAAGAAAACCTCCAAGTTTTATTTCAAGGGGGAGGAGCCTTTTCTCTTCGTGCAAGATGAGGTTTAATTCAGATCTGCAGTAAGAAATGCGTGCTAAAGTAGATCAAGTCTGTTGTATGGTCATTGAAGAACAGCAAGTGCAGACGCTTATAGGGAGCATTCTAACCTTAGCATGTTGTTGGCAGCCCAGCAGGACATCGGGTTGGGTTAGATGCATGGCAGCACCTGGGGCTGTCCAGGGTTTCAGTCAGGGATGGGACCAGGCTCAGCTCTCACGTTAGGTTTAACAACGCTGCTGTTCTGAAGTGTGAAACACCAGCACATGGAGGACCCTCAGACTCTCCTTACTAGAGGGGCTGGAGGCAACAAGCTGTTGGCTGCTCTTCTCTACAGCTTTTAAGAGTCAGACCGGTGTGCTGGTACTTACTGGTAGTAAGTACTGGCAGACACGTCCTCCCTTGCTGTGGTGATGGGTGTTGTGGATGGGGAAGCAGGCGCATGACACTGGCCCCGCAGTCGGGAGCAGGGTGGTGAGACCCAGCCAGCTGCCACTGCTGCCCTGGCCATCTGTCCTGCTCCTGCACAGCTGGAGCAGGCGGGAGTTAGTCCTCTGCCCTGGGAGGGCTTGAGCTCTTGCTGTGCTACCTTAAATTGAATTTAAAAGTAAAAAAAATAGAATCTGCCTTGTGCCTAACTGCACGCCTTAAATGGGGAATTTTAATAACGTGCCAACAGCAGCAGTTTGGAGTATCTTACTGAGGAAAAGGTCACCGTGCCCATAAGTTATCCTAGCGTTTGATCAGTGGACTCTTTTCTAAAGACTTTAAGTCTCATTATTCACTGCTTATAAAGTCACTTGAGATATAAAAAGTCTTTTTATAGTAATGAAAGAACTCCCACAATTAGCCAGAAGGCAGCCATCTATCTTTTTAAACTACTCAGTTTGGAGGAGACAAGGAGTTTCAGGCGTCTGTACGTGGATGAATTGTTATGACAGTGATAAGTGTAACATTCATGCGGTGATGCCAGCCGTGGCTGAGTTCATGGAGGGCTGGAGGTTTTTTTAGAGGTGAAAGAGAGACTTTTTTTGTTAGTGAAATGTAAGATACGATTCCCTGAAAAGGAGAAAAGTGATTACACATTATTTACAGAGTCCTGAAAACTGCCATTGAGCCTTTCTATCATTCTTTGGGAATTACAGATGATAGAATAATGTAATGAATTTGATGTCCTAAAACTTTATTGGCAACTATCTTTTGAAGTGACTGTTCCCTGAGAAAAATGCACTCCCTGTAAGAGAAATTGGAGAGTGAGGTTGCGGTAGAGCAGAGACAGCATGAAGTTCACAGGAGAAAACAGCATTCAGTGCAGGGACTTAGAGATAAAAATTATTTGTTCTGAGTATGCATACTAGCCTTTGATGGTATTTTTCCCCGCCAACAAGAGGTTGCTGTAGGTAGTAGATCTCATGAGAGATACAATGTCCTATCCAGAGACAGAAAAAGTTTACAAGGATTAATGTGATAAATGATGACCTAATTATATGAAGAAGTAACTCAACTTATTTTTTGTGTGCCACAGCTAGTTTAGTTTCTCTTGCCCTCAGACAGAATTGTAATATCATCAGAAAACCTGTTTGTCAATATTAAAAGCAATTTACATAGTAACTACACTCCAGCCTCATTACATCACCATGTGGGTTAGTTGAGCATTTGTGTTGGTACCAGGAGGTGCTGGCAAAGGCAGATATCAGGAGCTGTCCAGCTGTCACCATGGAAGGATAAGTGCCAGTGTTCCCAGCCCAGGTTTGATGAGAGATGAGCAGGAGGTCTTCCTGGAAATGGGTTGGGGAAAGGAAAGATGGAGGGAGCTGGAATCAAGAGGCATGAGAGAAAGGAGATCCCTGTGGGCTAAGAAGGATCTACGCTAAAAGAAAAAGGCAGAGTGAGAAGAGCAACTGGCCTAAGAAGGAGGAGAGAAGAGACCAGAGGTAGGAAAGCAAGGAAGAGGAGAATGAGACTTGGAACACCAGCTGGAAGAGGATCTAAGAAAGATGGCCACAGCCACTAGGAAGTTGCTTGTTGGGCAAATTCAGTCAGTCAGAAAAGGGATAATAGTGGCTGCTCACAAATGCAGGTCTACCAGCACTTGTCTCCAGGCAGCTCACCATGAAACTAATGCAGTGATTCTTTAATTTTGTGTTTACATTCCACTCAAAAAAAAAAAACCACCCAAAAAAACTCCCAGAATTACAGATAACATAAACTGAGAGAATTGCAGATAATAATACGTTCTCTCTTTCAAAACTCAAGTGAACTTTTTCTGAGCTGTTGCTGTGCTTTCTGAGCTGTTCTGATGTTGAACATCAGCACTAAAGGACTAGAAAGAATCCTTGAAAGATGTGGATTTCTGCAACACACAGTGAGGAGGTGGGGGGGTATTCTGCAGTTATGCAGACTGCAAAGCCTCATGTTATGAAGTGCAGGGATTCAGGTGGCATTTTGGCCACAAAACTGGTAGCTCAGTAGTGTTTTTAAACTTGTCAGAGTGGCCGTAATTACCTTGGAGGTGTGACTTGTAGTATCCCAGATACGCAAAGGGACTTTAGATAAGGCAATGTCAGGTGTCTTCCAGGGTGGATTCTTCCATGCACTGTTAGAGAAGATTTAAATGCTCAAAGGCATTTGTGCTGAATGATGGCTGTGCCTAACCCAGCCAGCTTGAAGCAGGCTATAGTAACACATGCAAAACACTATCCTTTTCCTATTCCCAATAACTTAAGTACAATTAGGCAATCAATAAATTTGTGATTAAAACCTACAAACCACCTCCTAAAGGTGATGAGGAGGTGGATTTGCTTACAGTGACTTTTCTTCCAAAACATGGAGTACAGTTCTCACACAAAGTTTTGGGAGACACTCCTAGTAGCAGTTTTGTTTTAGTTAAAGAGATGATTGTGTAGAAGGCAGAATCATGGAGTAAAAGATATTAAACTAGAATTTTTATTTGTTGGAGAACCAGAATTGCACTAGCACTTCTGTATTAGTTACCTTGCTCACTTGTTTGCTGCTGTGATGAGAACTATTTCTCCATTCCTTGTACATCAAGTTGTGTAGGAGTGCTGTTCTACTTGAGTGTAGGAAGGCTCTACAGAGGGATCTGGAGAGGCTGGATCAATATGCTGAGACCAACCAAGTCTGAGTGCTGGATCCTGCACTTAGGTCTCAACAATCCCAGGCAACAGTACAGGCTTGGGGAAGAGTGGCTGGAAAGCTGCACAGCAGAAAAGGACCTGTAAGTATTGGTTGATAGCCAGCTGCATATGAGCTAGCAGTGTGCC
Source organism: Zapornia atra (assembly GCA_013400835.1). Taxonomy (NCBI): domain Eukaryota; kingdom Metazoa; phylum Chordata; class Aves; order Gruiformes; family Rallidae; genus Zapornia; species Zapornia atra. The sequence continues at coordinate 109,180 of VZTU01022779.1, forward strand.
CAGATGGTCAAGAAGGCCAACAACATGTAAGGCTTGTATGAGAAATGAGAGTAGCCAGCAGTACTAGGGAAGTTATTGTACATCTGTCCTCAGCACTGGTGAGACCACACCTCAATTACTGTGCTCAGTTTTGGACCCCTCATTACAAGAAAGACATTGCAATGCAGGAGTGTGTCCAAAGAAGAGCAGCAAAGCTGGTGAAGGGTCTAGGACACAAGTCTTATGAGGGGCAGCTGAAGAAACTGCCGGTGTTTAGTCTGGAGGAAAGGAGACTGGGGGAGACTTTATCACTCTCCATGACTACTTGAGGGTGTAGCTAGGTGGGTGGACAAGAGGAATCAGCTTCATGTTGTAGCAGCAGAAGTTTAGATTTGGTATTAGGAAAAATTTCTTCACCAAAAGGGTTGTCAATCATTGGACCAGGCTGCCCAGGGAAGTGGTTGAGTCACCATCCCTGGAGGTATTTATAACACAGGTATGTGTGGTGCTTAGGGACATGGTTGGCAGTGCTCAGTTAATGGTTGGACTTTGTGATAATAAAGGTCTTTTCCAACCAAAACAATTCTATGATTCTCTAAATCTGTGGTCTACCTGCGGCACTTTTCCCAATCCAGTTTAAAAACCTTTTTGAATTCCTTAGGGTAGCTCATTAGACAGTACTTCCAGGCACTGTCCAGCTCTTCACAGGGGTCTTTCAGGGATGTGATATGTCCTGCATAGAGAGCAGTTGAAGCTGTCAGACCTGCCCACAGATGCAGTGATTGTGGTGGGCAACTCTGACAAAATGAAGCACTGTCTTGAGGTCTGTTGAGAGACAGGTACTTTTTTCTGACAGCTGCTGTTTAGATAATCAAAGTTTCTGGGAATCAAAGTTTTCTCCCTCTGGAAGAAAGCTTTACAGAGTGCAAATAGGTATATTTCTCTGTTTCCTCACTTTTTGTAGCATTGTTTTTTCTTGCTTATCTTAAGGCTGAACCACAGGCTTTTCAGCCGTGGTAGATTTCAGCTAAGTACTGGAAACGGAAGCTGCACTGGTTGCACATAGGAAAATGCACAGAAGGCTGCAGTCCTGGGCATTGCCTGGGTCTGTTCAGGATTGTCAAACCAACCAGATGAATCATCAAACAGGGCAAGCCTCAGTTCTACAGGTAGTGGATATATAATTCTCATTATAAACCCGTGGTTCAGCCTGTGGGAAGCAACCAGAGCCTGTGTGTTCAGCAGCTTGTGTAGCTTTTAGGAGCGATGATTTGGCGGTTAGGGCAACAAAGGATCAAATGGGAATGAGCATCACTTAACTCATCTGACTAAAGAAGAGGAAATGTCATTAACCAGCATAATAAAAGTTGTCCCTTTACTGAACCCGCCTGAACCCTGGCTGAGATAGTGGGTAATGGCTGAATTTGCTATCTTTCAGATTAACTTGCTCAAGAAATGCAGCTTAGTACTGAACTGTAACCTGAAAGGCCAGCATGTCGAATGCCATTTCTGTAGATGAACTATCACATTTGTGTTAGCAGAAGAGTTGCAGTGTCGTCTCCAGCACACACATCACTGGTAGATCACATGTCCCATGCTCCTCTGGCCTGCCTGGAGATCCTTAAAGCTGGTGGCCCTCAGCTGAAGAAGTTTTCTAGAGTCTGTATGTGCCAACAGCTGTAAGTCTGGGAGGAAGATGGTGTGTTTTTGTTCTTTTTCTGTGATTTGAAATTATGGAGGGCTCAAATTCCTGTCCTGAAGAAGGACTGGTAAAGCTAATGGGCAGTGTTGAATCCTTTATGCCAGTTTGCTGTCCAAGGATGCACCCAGGGTGTGGTAGCCTGGATGTATTTAGGGTGAGGGATTGGAGGTGAAGAGATCGCTGTGATGAGAGCAGATTTAGCACCTGTCAGGTCAGAGACATCTTCTGCATGGGTGTTGAAATCTCCTAGGACAGTGAGCCTTGTGTGAACTCCATCATCATGTCAGACAGCATCTCTGTCACTTCTCTGGGAAGCCCTAATGTCTGGACATCTCTGCTCTAGCAGAACTCTCAGGTTATTCTTCCCTTTGCCCTTACTGATTAAACCAGCGTCTCCAAGGATTTTACTTCAGCAGAGCTGATCTTAAGTTTCAACTTGCATATGCCAGGTGTTTGCTGAGGATGGGAGGTTAACTCATGAGCTGCTGATGTGACACCTTTTGGGATGGTTGCATTCACATGACTATACATTATTTTTCCTTTTTTTTTTTTTTCTTTTTCCTTTTTCATTTTGTTTTGCTTTTATCCCTTTTTCTATAGGAAACACATCAACATTTCTGGCCCTCTTGATTCAAAAATTCTGGCCAGTGTTAGAAGAAATTATTAGTAGCAGAAAAGTGACAGAAGACAAGGCTGTTTTATTTCTCAGTCACAGGCACTTAATTCCTGGAAGCAGTCTTCATTGAAGCCTGATTTTTTTATTTACTTTTTTAATAGAACTCACAGCACTAGCATAACCTACCAACCATTTGCCTACATTTTTTTATAGTCACTGTTTTGTTATTTAGTCCTGTCTCTCCTTCCTTCTCTGCTGTCCACCTCTGTGTGAGTGGGAGTAAGCCTCTGTACAGTGGTGCTGGCATTAGAAGTGGCAGTTGTCCAATGTCAGTTGATTTGCGCATGAAAGACAAAGCCTGTTTGCTTGTTTATTTTCTGAGGCTGATGAAGTTTTCCATGTGGCTGGATTTAGAGCAAGAATCCAAAGGGGATGGCCAGGATCCAGGCAGCGGCCACTAGTCACTCTGGGGGAGACGTTGACAAGTGGCCTGGACTTTGCAGTGTGTCCAAAAGCGGGGGGAGAGTGTTCATTAAACAGGAGCTTAATCAAACAGGGCAGGAGGATGGTTTACATGAGAAAAGATATATTCTTTACTTAACATTCATAACTTGCTTGTGGATTAATTAGCCCATCTGCTACAACAAATGTATTCCCATGTCTTTGTGTTGACTGTTAAAAGTGACTGATTTCTCTATCCACTTAAAATAGTACCCTGGATTCCACTGAAAGTAACCTTTCCGAGGCAAGGAATTTATTTAATCATCCACTAAGAACCTGTAAGTGGCTTGCTGTAAATAAGTGCTCGGCTGTCTACAGCTCCCAGGGTAACTGTATGTGAGTATTAAGTTGGGGGATAATGCAGGAAGCAGAAAACCCTTAAAGAAGCTACGTGAAAAGAGCTTCCAACCCCATCTGTAGTACTAGCTTTAGGTTTTAAAATAAATTCTCTCTTCCCAGCCCCAAGTGGACAGGACAGCTGCCAGAATAGAGTAATTCAGCTATAGATTTTCTTCTGAGAAAGGCAGCATTCATAAATTAGGTGACCTTTATGCAGATCGACAAAGTGTGTTGATGAACTTCAAGTGACAATTTAAAGAAGTCTTGGGTGTTCAGAGTGCTTGCATTTGCTAAGAAACCAACATAAAGGATGGAATGTTTTTAAAGTCTATAGATTAAATAGGCATTTAAGTGATGATAGAGGTCAGCTATAGATTCTCAGGGTAAATGAAAATGTGTATCTTTTGTGATTTTTCACATGCAATTTAAAAATATTATTATTCTTTGGAAATAAAATTTACATGTAAATGTCATTGTTTTGAATTTATGTCTGTTTCCTCAGACTAAGTGGTAAGTATTGACTGATGGGAATAAACAGAGTTTCTGTTTTTTAAAAAAAATTCTTCACCCCCTTCCCCTGCTTCACCGTGGGGTCCCACCCACGGGAGACAGTCCTCCACAAACTTCTCCAATGTGAGTCCTTTCCCATGGGGCTTCAGCTCTTCACCAGCTGCCCCAGTGTGGGTCACTGCTATGGGGTGCAGTCATAAATCATAGAATGTCTCTCAGTCTCTCAGGCCCAGACTGCCTGGTCCCCCATGGAGTTACAAGCCTCTCCCCGAGCAAACCTGCTCCGGCGTGGGTCTCTCTCTTGCTCATCTGTGTCTCCCTCTCTCCACGGGCTGCAAGTGCTGGCAGAGGCTTGCTTCAACGTGGGTCACAGCATCTTCTGTATGTCTCCACCTGTTCTGTATGCCTGTCCACTCTCTGCAGATAGGATCTCAGACTTTTCCATGGGCTGTGGGGGGACACCCACTCCACCATGGATTTCTCCATGGGCTTCAGGGGCATCTTTCTCTCCTGCACCTGGAGTGCTTCCTCCCCTCCCCATCTTCACTGATCTTTGTGCCTGCACAGTTCCTTACATCTTCTCACTCCCTTCTCTGGGGGAAAAAAATGGCTGCTTGTGTTTTTTTCCTCCTAAAAGTGATTCCCAGAGGCGCTGTGACCATCGCTGATGGGCTCAGTCTTGGTCGGCACCAACTCCAGCCTTGAGCCGGCTGGTGTTTGCTCTCTCAGGCCCACAGAGAACTTCTGGCTGCTTCTTGCAGAAGCCACCCCTGCAGCTCCCCTTCTCCACCAGAACCCTGCCATGCAAAACTACAACAACCTATAAGACACTCTTGCTAGCAAACCTGCAGAAACTGTGAAAAGTTGTGTCCTTGATAGGATATGAGTTAGAAGCAAGAATGAAGCAGAGACTGGGACTTTAGAGTGACTAAAAGAACAAGGCTTGAAGCTTTATCTCTACTTGCCTCTGCTAGATGCGTCTGAGCCTGAACACCTTTGCCGTGTAACTTGTGCTGTCAGGGAGGGTTTGCAGAAGCTTACTCCCGCAGGAAATTTATTTTCTTATATCTTAACTTGTTCTTCAACTGTTCTGGCTCTTCCTCTTACATACCACTGGTATTTTCCCTTACATGTTAGATTAATATAGCCCAAGGTTAAAATTTGATGGATGATAATTCAAATGGTAAAATCTTAACATAAAATCTTAATGTTTTTGGCTTCGGTCATTAGAGAAACTGTAGATATGCATTAAACTTAGGTGACTAAGCTAGCTGCCATTCATATCCCTTGGTCACAACCTAGGCTACAGTGGTATGGTACTCCTCGGGACCCCAGGCATTCAGCACAAGGAGTTTTGAGCTTTTAGTGTATAGATACCTGTACAGATAATTTCTTCCTATCACCACATACAGCATCAGGACTATTTAGAAAGAGCGACCAAGCTTTGCATTGGTGGCTACACTACAGCGTGGTGATTTTGTATGTCTCTTTGACTAACGTGGTCACAAAAGTGCTGCTTCTTTGGAAAGCTGTTCTACCTTTCACTCCAGCAGATGCCCTGGAAATGCAGAGTTGATATATACACGGTCTTACTGAAGGCTGCTGAATGGGTCTTTTGAGTTTGCTGCTACTGTTCTTATTTTTGTGTTTTTCCTTTTTTAACAAGTTCCAAGAACTTCTTGAACAAGAGAGTGATGTGGCAAAGCAAGTTTGATTTCAATCAGTATTTGCAGGTGTTGGGGAAAAGTCAGTTACAAGGTCTGTGACATTTCTAGGGAGGATTCAGACAGTTCATTAAGGAGTTGTTTTATGACTTCTCTGTCTATACAGAAAAGTTAATTTGGGCGTGAACTTGCAGTAGAATCCTATTTCTGATTTCCTCCCAGTACAGAGATTTTCCCAGGGATACAAATTTTAATCAGGCTTTGGTACCCTTAGATGTTCACATTTGCTACTAGAAAACCCCACCTTTCTACCCTGGCACAGGATTATCTCCACGGCAGCTCACAACAGTTAGGTTCTGTGCAGGAGTTAACAGCAGACCCGTTGCTCTGGAATAAAGGAATTTTCTGGATAAGGATGTTGTGCAGCCCCCGTGTTCATTGACAAATGAACTCTCACATTTTGTGGTGGGCTGATACTTGCAAGTTTGCCCTAAGCAGCCAGGATTCTCATAATTCTCAAATCCCAGAACCTTGCATCCCTAGAACTCTAGGTGGGAACTGGGGGAGTAAATCCCCCCCCCCACTGTAAGAGGAGAGCAAGTCCGAGACCGCCTCATGAGACTGAATGTCTACAAGTCTATGGGGC
>VZTU01022779.1:116241-236086 GCA_013400835.1 Zapornia atra
GATTCAACTTTTTAAAAGAGCAGATAATGGCAGGACAAGGGGAAATGGATTAAAACTAAAGGAAGGTTTAGATTAGATATTAGGGGGAAGTTTTTTACAGAGAGTGGTGAGGTGCTGGAACAGGCTGCCCAGAGAAGTAGTGGATGCCCCGTCCCTGGAAGTGTTCAAGGCCAGGTTGGATGGGGCCCTGGGCAACCTTGTGTAGATCCAGGCCTGGAGGTTGGTGTCCCTGCCTGTGGCAGGGGGGTTGGAGCTCTATGATCCTTGGGGTCCCTTCCAACCCATGCCATTCTATGATTCTATGATAAGCATCTGAATTCATATGAATTTAGCATCACACAGCCTTGCAGTTCCTTTTTTTTTTTATACCAGAAGGCCTCATCTAGACTGGGAGGAGCTTGTTGCTTTGCCTGTAGCAGAGAGAAACCTTGCCCACAGTCTTTTAGTTTTGCCAAGCCATGCTGCATTTGCACCATAATTTTCTCTGGTTTGTTATTCATCTGTTTGTAGCAAATTATTTCTTCAGTTTGTTTGATTTAGATTTCTCTTTCCTTAAAAGAGCAGCAGCTGACTGTTACTCAGATCTTCCTATCTTTGGTCTTAATGATTGTATAATGGCCACAGCAGATAAGTGACAAAACATTGAAAATTGGCCTTGTTTCTTTTTAGACATCAGAGACATGTTTATTGACATCTGCATTAATAACAATGCTGTGCCAGAAATCCTGTAAAACAGTTGCATGCCACAGAAAATGCTGAAATTGAAAATTAAAGGCACCCTTCCTTTTTTATTTGTATTTTATGAGAATAAAATAGCATGAGAGAATTATTCTAAATGTCCTTTTTAAATGCTATAGTTTCTTTGCTATGTTCAGATTCCATTGGGACAGCTATGGAAGAATTTTTAACTTCTAACAAAGATTAAATAATTTATTTCTCTTCTCAACCTTATCTTTCCTTATGTATGGGTGCCAAAATAAGGTCCTCTTAATGTCAGCACATGGCTTGATGCACTGCACAAATAATTCACACCCCCCCTATATTTTACACATGTATTTTTATGCTGTCTTTCCTCTTAAGATTAATATTTGGTATATTTTTCTGTTTCTCTGTAGGTCAATGGGAAGGACCTCTCTAAGGCCACTCATGAAGAGGCAGTGGAAGCTTTTCGTAATGCCAAGGAGCCAATTGTTGTTCAGGTTCTACGACGAGCCCCAATTAGCAAACCTCATGGTAGCTCTCAGGATGTTCGTCTTGTGGATGCGAGCACTCAGACTGACATCACTTTCGAGCACATTATGGCTCTGGCCAAACTAAGGCCTTCCACACCACCAGTCCCTGATATCTGCCCTTTTCTACTTTCAGACAGGTATGGCTTTATCTTCCGCTGCTGTTTACCTGTGGGACTGAAGCATTACAGTGAAAGACTTGTAGCATTCTCTTGAAAAAGTCTCAGGAACACTTTAAATAAATTACAAATGTAATTCATGACCACTGTCCCATTTAGGCTTCAGTAGTGTTTTTCCTAAGCTACAGGAAGGAATCGTGGCTGTGTATACTTTGTATTCATGTGCTGCACTAGCTAGAAGCATCATATGTGTATTTTTCAGTTGCTACTGGATATTACCAAGTTGTGTGCTACTGTGATTGAAGGTCCCTCAACATGGGGAAAATTTACCTTCCTCTGCTAAGACAGATGTACACTGGGTGCTACATGGTTGAGATCCAGCCTTGGGTCTGAGGCTGTACCTAAGTGCACATTATAAAGACCTCATTCTCTGTCCCCCAAGCCCATTTAACAGTGCACTTTACTGACATTTTAAAGTGTGCAGTTACTCAAATGCACTTCACCACCCTGTTATCACTTTAACAGAAGAGGATAATGCAAGTTGTTTTATACAAATTCTTGAAAATTCTGTGAGCCTGGTGTGGGTTGTAGATTGTCGACATTCAAGATATTATAATCACATAATTAGTGAGTTGTCCCTTAGACAACATATTGACATAGCACGTGAATCTGGACTTAGGTACATTTATGAGCATGAGGAGTCCCAAATTGTCACAACTAAATAGTTTGGACCAAAACAGACCCTTTTAAGAAATCACCCTGTGTAAATCTGACAGAAGATGAACCAGGCAAAATTAACTCAGCTGGAGTAGAAGCTTTTGAAAAGAAAACAACCCTTGCTACTTCTTGGTAGAGCTCCTTTCAGGCTTTCAGGCCATTCAGGGTAGCATTCCAGACATGAGAAAACTACAGACAAGTGGGATTTTTTTTATCAATTTTAATTTAAAAAAAAACCCTACCGTCTCATCTACTGTTGTTGTACTGCTTTGTTCCACATAGCTGCCATTCTCTTCACCCGGTGGAGCATGAATTTTATGAAGGTAATGAGTATCTTTCCAGCCTGCCTGCTGATGCTGATAGAGCAGAGGACTTTGAGTATGAGGTAAGATCACTGGCACACTGCAGCCTCTCTTTTATTACAGATGTGGTGTTTACACAGCTGATAGTAGGCTCCTCTCAGAAAAATAAAGAGTGGGAATGCTTCTTTAAAAAATTGGCAGCAAAAACTATTTTATTTTATACCTGTTTATTATCACAGGCTTTACTGGGGTTAGGCTACACATGTGAAATGTGAAAGCAGAATTGTGCAGGGGGTGGCTACATACAAGTCCAGGAGGCTTATTAAGCATGTTCCCTCTTTGTACAGTGAAGACTGTAGCTCAGATGCTTTGCTTTAGCAGTTTTAACACTTTAAAACAAGCCTTTCCAAAATTCATTCAAAATTCAAAGTAACCAGAAGCTTAATTAATATTTTTTTCCTCCCTAATTTTAAGAATTAATTGGCCTTGTATCTCATGCCTTAGGGATCAGTCTTCCAGATACTTGGGTGTGTGCTTGAGTGTTTGGAAGATCAGACTACAACTTTGAAAATGAATATAATTTCTATTACTTATTCTTTGATATTTGACATTGTAAGTATTGCAATTAAAGAAATTGTTCTCTGTACCACAAATCTCCTTTTGCTGTTAATGCACTCTACTCTCTGGTGACAAGGTTGAATGTGTTTCTGAGTCACTGGAAAATCATTATGTGAGGCTTCTGAAAATGGTAACATGTGATTGGTGATGTTGCTTTTCATTAGATTTTTCATTTCAATATCTAAATAGTGGTTTTTGTCAGCCAGTCATTAGCTTTTTATGTTTTCCAATATCATCTGGTAACAAAGCATTTGTAGGGACAGGCATAGGAAGCAGATGGTTCTTTTTATTATTAAAACAGTTCTGAGTCTTTGCCTAAGTTCAAGTTACTGTATTTTAAATAGGCGTGATTATAAATAATTAAATATCTTTAATACAAGATTAAAAATATCCTATCCTCTTGTTTGCTCTACCTTAAGAAACCTTTATAAAGGTTTCATATAACTGGTTGACATTTGGAAATGAAATGAATGGGAAAAGCTTTGGCAAATAATGCAGTGTGTTCACTTTTATCGTGTCTTTAGCAGCTCAGATGCTCTATGGCAAGCTCAGCCCGTTGTTCTTTTCTTCAAGCTGCCTGGGGAATCTGAAGTTCTTTCCCCAGGAAGCACAAAAATCAAATAACATCTACTTAGTGAATCTCAATCAGAACAAGCAAACTTTTATTTGAACTCCTCAAAAAATCATTGCTAGGGATTAGTGAAATCATTATTTCTACCCACTTGGGTTTTGGTGTGATATCTCACAACACAAGAGTCTCAGAGTTTAAGTTCTGTTTTGACTTCCCACGTGTAATATAATATTAAATTTCTCTCTCAAGTATGTTTGTGTATGGTACTTCTTCCTTAAATGTGATAGAAAATATTTTTCTATTATTATCTTCTAGTATTATTAATTCTAGTATTATTTACTACCATACAAAATGGGTAGATAAAAATAATTTTCCCCATTTAATGAGAATATCAGTGATATATTAAAATACTAACGGATTTCAAATTTTTAAAGAGTAAACCTGGTGGAATCAAGTCCTCTTTACGACCATTATTAATCCCTAATAATAGGTGGCATAAGTATTGTGACAACGACAAATGCTTGGGCAGATTCTTAGCTGCCTGTAAGCTATTCTAATCATAGCATCATAGTCATTAATTTGCTGTCAGCTGTGATTCAGCTGCCCAAGCCAAATTCACTGACTGAAATAGGGTGTTTCATGTGAAATTTAAGTAGTGAAGAAACTGTCTAGCTTCTGTGGAGACAAATGCTTTCTACTAAATGTGAAACCTTTGAGTGAGAAACGGGAGCATCTCAGAGTCTTTACCTAGCAGAGTTCTAAGCATGAAAGACATTCCCAAAATTTAACCCCCTGTGGTAATACTATGATTTAGGTTACTCTCATAATTTAGGTTGCTCAGTGGTGGTATTCCCTGTTATTTCAGATCCTTGTGAGATGTTATTAAACACACAAAATTGCTGAAACAATTAAAAGCATGGACATATAGCTCTTCATCCCCAAAAAATTTCTCCTAAAAGACAGAGTCAAAAGGGATTTACTCTATGTTGTTGCCTATCCAGGAGAGAAGCAGCAGGACAGTGATTGTAGCAGAGGCTATGGTCCAATGCTGTCAAGGTCTGTTCAACAGTATTGGCTTAGATGTACCCTGCTGCGGCTGCTCAATCCCACCCTTGCCCTGATGTTTTCTGACCCCTCAGTTATGCCAACATTATTTTTTATGACAGATGTGAGAACTAATCCAATATTTTTTTTTAAATAGATTTTCAGAAGGCTTGTTTTTAACTTAGCCCAGCTGTCTGATCTAATTTCCAGCATCACACCACAAAATGCTGTGTTGTGGCAGCGGCATCAAAGAAGGAAAAAATGCTCAAGCACTTAGGAAGACAAAAGCTTATAAAATCAGCATTGCCCATCCACCATCTAAGGGTGAAAGCAGCAAGAAGAGAGAGTGCAGAAGCTCTGTTCATGCCATCCTGTGTGGTGCAGGGTGGCTGAAGGAAGCACAGAGCCTTCTCTATATCCCACTGTTCAATTTCTCCTGTGTTTACGGGAAAGGGGTTTACTGTTATTTCTCTGCTTTCTGTAGGAGTACTGTATCAGTGCTCCCTGATCTTATTGTTGTTTTTTACTTCATAGCAACTTTCTGATGTGAACTTAGTTAATCTCACACAGCAAAAATCTTACTTGTGTCAGGTTTATGTTCCATTTTCCAAGCTGCACATTAGTCTTCCCATTGTATTAAAACGATGAACAGCTCACAGGTCTCCGTGGCAAACTTAATATTTTTAATTAATTCAAAGCCAAACTTGGAGTTTTCAGAAAGGGATTGAAAAAGAACAAGAGAAACACCTAATTAATTCCTAGAAATATTTGTAAATGAGGAGTGCATCAATTCTGAGACACAGATGCAAAATGCTGGGATAGTGGTTGGACTTGATAATTTAAATGTCTTCTCCAACCAAAACAATTCTATGATTCCATGAATACTCAGCCAAATTAGAAAGTAAGGATAAAAGATTACTAGCATGTGAGGTACTGTAAACAAGAATGTTTTCCAAGAAAGGGAATGTCCTGGAAAGCTTTGTTCAGCTTGGACCTACTTACAGATATGTGCTGGCATTTAAGTACCTGAGTTTCCACCATAAGAAACAAACAGAAGGATCACATATGATAGCCAGCACTGGGGATACGGAGTTACACTTGCCAGTGGATTTGGTAGGATTAGATACTTACAAGACTTTTTTACTCCATTTGTAAGCTAGAAAAACCCAGTAGGTTGTGCTCAGATTCTCACAGTGCAATAAACTCAAGTATGAGCCAATTGTCTTGGAAGGATGAACTCCCTGGGAGGCTCATTAGGCTCCATACAGTACCGTACTTTAAATAAATGGCTGGGACGATGATGAAGCTGGGGGTTTGCTGATAGCCAACTTGAACATGCTTACATTGCTGCTGCAAAAGTAATCCAAATTGCTGGTAGATATTGAGAAAGGGGTCAGAGCCAGCATCAGTCAGTGTTGGCAGAAAGAGATCAAAAGATTTGCAATTCTGGCATAGCCAGATACCCATGAGGACTTTTAAGATAAAGCATGAATTGACCGATTTGTAAATGCTCAATAGGACTTCCAGTCAATATTACTGAAAAAGAGCCAGAGGTACTCAGGACAAACCCACCCAGTCTGGCTATGAGTAGTTGTTGTGCTACTGGAATTACATCAAGTGATGTTAGAGTATACATCACCCTTTTTGGTACCAATGAGGGGAAAGGACTAAAAGCATCACAGCCTCCAGCAAATCTGTGTTAAACATGTCTCTAAAACTTGTCCATCTAAGAACAGAGGATACAGGTGCTAGAGAGGAGCAAAACTAATGGACATGCACTTCTTTTGTAACATAGATGCATCTACTACTCAGGAGAGAGAAACATCTTGTACTTGGTTTAGAACTTGTCAGTAATACAGAAATTGAGGGGACAAAGTCACTTCAGTGGTGGAACAGTAAAAAAATAGGTTAAAAAGCCTGCAATTAATGTTGTAAAGACAAAGCTGGACAAAAGAAAGCATCACTGCTGTCTAGTCCTACGTATTCAGTCTGGGGAGACTGCCTTTCAAGAAGACGGGCACAAGAATGTAAGATCTTGCAAGCAGGCACAAGCAGATAGTGTTGTTTAGTCAACAGGTCCTTACCCAAGAGCCTTTGTACCATGTGTGTACTGAAGTAGCTTTTGAATGAAATCAAAAGGGAATGTTGGTTTCTGCTGTGAGAGCCTATATCCCTGGTGAATTATGGCTTTTAAAACTTCATATATCTGCGATAGGAAAGGATTCTTACTTCTAGCTGAATGCTTCTTACAAACTGGAAGAGTAGACATCCTTGAGGAGGAATAGCCGTGGGTCAAGGTAACTTTTTGTTGAATATATGAGGAAGAGTAGGATGAAGTTTGCTCTCAGAATTGAGAGGGATTTTTTTGGAGGGAGGTTGGGTGTTTGTTGATGTGGATGTGCAAAGGAGACCAGCATAACTGTGTAAAATAATTGCCTAATAACTTTTCAGCTCTGACTTAGGCAACAAGCACAAGTGATTGCTTCAGTACAATGGCATAGCTTTCAGGAGTCTGGAAAACCACACCAGGATTAGCGTTTTCAGAGTGAAAAAATTGGAATGGCAGCCATTGAGTTAGCCTGCCTGTGTCTGATGACTGCAGCTTTAATGAGTGCAGATGCTAGTGTTGACAGATTGGGGCACTATTAAGACCAGTATCTGGGAGGAGTTGGAAGGGCTGAGCTGACCCTATATGAAATTACAATGTACTCTGGTGCTCTCCACTTCTTTATTTTACTCTTTTTGCTCAGGAAGTTAGCGCATGTCACTAAATAAACAGACAACCACAGGAGGCATGTGCAGGTGCAATCTTCCTGTGGTCAGTTTTTATGAGGCCTTTTGTGTCCAGACAATGAAAGGATCAGAGGTCCTCCAGGAGAGAGCAGCCACAAAAGAGCATAGTATCTTGAGAAAAAAACATGTGAGATTTTTCCCACCTGATGACTCTGTGAAACCTGGAGTGTAAGCTAGAAAATACACACCTTCCATTTTCATTCCTCCTATGCTCTGGAAAGTAGGTCTTCTGGAAATTAGAAGATTCATATGAAAGTTGCTTGGCTCCCTCATCAGCATCTCCTCCTAAACAGAGCAACCTATAGCGCTCAGGGGGTTGGTTAATAGCTCAGGGCAAAAGCGAATACTCTTAAGTTCATGTTCTGCTTTGCAGACCTCAGGGACAGATTTTCAATCAGAATAAGGAAATAAATGTGTGTTGAATATAAGTGCTAATTTATGGTTATGCACAGCCGTTCATTTAAATGTTTTCATAAGTATTTACACTCATAAATCTGTTAACTGTAAATGTAGATTAGTCCTTTAAGTTTACCACTGGATGATTCAAAACCTGTGAAATCACTTAAGATTTCCTATAGACCTGAGCATTTCTGGATCAGATGCTGTCGGCTGGTTGCATAAATGACTAAAAATGGGACTTGAAGAGAGAAAAGCTGCAGAACTTTTAGCCATCCGGGAGTAGGGTTTCCTGCAGACCTTAAAACTCCCGAAGGTAAAAATTTTCTCCTGTCTCTGTTTCTCTCACCACACTTGAGCACTGCAGCAGATGCAATGCTGTGGTAATGCATCACTTTACCCTTCCAGTAACATCCAACCCATTGTGATGAGGGAAGGTTGGTTTTCAGGCGCAAATTCGAATTTCTCATTTCTGTGACATAGCACTTTGGAAGTGATAATTTTTTTTCCTTTTTTTTCTGTTTCAGGACAAAAGGAGGAGTAATTTTGTTCAGATTAGCAATCAGAGTGAGGCCCTCGTGGGCCACCAAAGCGCAGTCTCCGAAGGCTTTCTGAAAGGCCCACTGTTGCTGTAATAGGCCAAGAGAGACCTGCCCGCCCTGTGAATTCATATTTAAGGCCTTTTCAACACATGGATTATTTAACCAGTAAACCAAACAGATCTGTCTATCTTGTAAATACATATTTAGGGCCTTTTTAACATGAGGATTACTGAGCTGATAGCCTGTAACAGCTCCCTTCAGAGCTGTGATAGCCTGCAAACACCCCTGTGCGAGCATTACAGGCACTTGCGGCAGCGCAGTTGGAGCTCGTGCTTCAATTGCTAACACCTGAATAAACAGTTTTTATGGGAACAGCTTCTGTGCACACACTGCCAGTGCTTCTGAGTGCTGCAGTCAGGCTCTTTTGTTTTGTTACCTGATGAGTGTTTCTGTGCAATGAAGCTAACCCAGAAGATGGATGTGAAGCCATCAAAATGGAACACATTTCTGAGATAAGACTTTTCCAGAAATTCCTTACCTGTAGCATGAATTTCTCTGTATTAAGTCATGTCTCTCTATTAAGTCATGGTGGTTTGGTTTTTTTTTTGTTTTGGGTTTTTTTCTTTTTAATTTAATAATATAAAGGGGTGCAAGAGAGAGAGAGAGAAATCCTGTTTTGGCAGGGATCACTCCAGCCAAGTTGCAGCCCTGTTCGGGTAGGATGACAGTGATGTGAAGGGGCAGAACCACTGTAATACCTCTGTGACTTGCTATCAGGTTGTGCTGGTTTCTTCTGTATTTCTGACTGGTGGTTGGATTGTTTCCCCTGAACTTCGTAACATGGGATGGCTCAAAAAAGAGCCTTTAGTGAATCAAAGGCAGTTTTTTAATTCAGCAACCACCTGCTGTAATTTAAAAGAGAAGATTTGAAGAAATAAGGATCCTAATAGAGACATGGGTGTGGCAGTGTAGAAGAGCTAAAATAGTGAACAAGATTGTGTCTTTCCATTGTCAGCAGACCTGGCTGGTGTGGTAAGGGAACGTGAAAAGTCTTGCTGGCAAATGTGGTGTAGACTTCCAATGGAAAAACAGGTACTTCTCACCACATGCCTTACCTTATGCAGCTGCAGTGATGGTGGAGAGACTGATCTGACAGCTCAGAGCGGGCTTAGGTAAACTGGGATTTAATGTATTATGTTTATTTTCTGACCATTGGTTTGTAACTGTCTAGTGGTTATGGCTGAATTGTCAGTGCCCCGTGATAGAAAGATATTTTACTGACACAATTACTCTGATTTATTTTTTTTTTGGTGGAAATTCTTAATATTATATAGAATCTGCTACTAAGAGGTAACATGAAACAACTAACGTGTTGGTTGCTTAGGAAATTCTTTCTGGTTTGGGGGATTTTGGGGTGTTGCTTTTTTTTCCCATTCCTACCTGTAGTATCATAGAAATCCAGAGAAAAAGATGGACTGTAATTTAAAGATATTAATTGAAAACTTATGAGGAAGTCTCCTAGACAAGTAAATAGATTATTAGAGTTGTTTCAGTTGGACCTGAGAAAACACTACAGTGATGGGGGCTTCTAAATCCCTTCCTCAAAATTTTTTCCTCTTAACTCAAAAGGAATCCTGAGCTGCTAAGACCTGGACTGTGATCCAGATGACTGTCACTGCAGACTAAAAATGGAAAGGTCACGGTTAAAATGGAAAAGTGGCACTGGAAATATCTTTTTCTGTAATTCTTTGAATAACACTGTGTGACAATTAAAAGAAGATTCTTTTAGCATGCATTTGGCATGCGACAGCATAAAATTATGCATTTCAATGACATTTTTATTTTTAAAATTCTTGGAGATTTCAAATCAGCGTAATTTACACATAGACAGTAATAAATTTGTGATTTCCCCCTAACTGTGGCCAGTTGTACACTGTAAATAAGCAAAGTGCGGGGAAGGGGAGGCAGGTAAAAGGAGCAGTCCTTGCCTTTTTCATCTGTCTTGTTAGAATTGAAGTAACTTTTCAAATGTAAATTAATTAAATTTAACACCATTCCACTGATGTTACTATCTTCTGTATTGCTACAGGAAGCCGGTGAACTAAGGACAGTCGTGTTGAGAAACTTGCCAAGTCAGTCAGTGACAGAACTGGCAGTAAAACCCAGGAGCCTTTACTTGTAATGCATCTCTGTTTTGGCCATTAAATCAGACTTCTTCCTTGCTAGTCATTGGATCATTTAGATAGAAGAGGATGTCAGGGTAGTTTCTGCCACAGTTGTCTGTTAATTTTCATTGTGTTACTGTGTGTCATCACAAAATTTTGACATTCAAAGCAGATGAAGTTGCTGTCATATCTGCTCTCCCACGTAATGAATATCCCAATTTAGGGATTTGAATTGTGTCTGCAGCTCCAGAGGATTGTGAGAGAGTGGGGAGAAGAAGACACAAAACTGACATTGGCAAATTCATCAAAGTTATTACCATTTATTGTGTTTTAAAACAAGAGGAAAATATATCAAGTCAGTGATACTCGTTTTATTTCATGATTTCATAAAACAAACATAGGGTTACTCTTCACTTCACCTGAAAGCTAATAAAAGGTCTTCCTTGTTGTCAGAGCTTATGTTTTTCGAAGAAAATGAAGAAAAGTGAGTTTAGTGCAGCAGCACTTTATTGTTGGGCAACATTACAACATGCAGTATGTGTTTTTCACTCAGCAAAGGAAAAGAAAGGTGCCAGCAATATTTTCATCTTTATGGAAATCTGTGGATTATAAATCTTCTGGTTTGGAGAACTGCATTGTTTAGACAGATTTTACGATTATCCCACATACCTCCACATATGCTTTGCAGTGAAAATGTTTCTGAGGGTTTTATTAATGCTATTTTTCATATGCCTTCTGCTTGAAAGTTTGTGTAGTATTTCTTGGAGACACGGGATCTAGCTATGCACACAAAAGATAGAGAAAATAGTTTATTTTACATATTCTTTTAAAAATAACCTAAGTCACGTTAAACAGCTTATTATAGTGTCACTGTTTTAAAGCTTACTATCCTAGGAAATCAAGAGCGCAGGATGCAAGGGCCGAATCCTTGTAGCAAGAGGGAACCTTTTACAAGAAAATGGACTTTAAACAAGGTTTCAGTATTATGCATGCTGGGCCTTCAGAGGAGAAATCAAAAAAGCAGGAGAGGTCTTTTCTCTGGAAGTTTGCTTTTTTATTTAATGAGGCAGCTCTTCAAAGAGAATGTGATAGTCGTTCCTGGAGGGCATGGTTTGGTGAGCAGGCATACAGGTGAAACTGTATTGTGCATCAAAAAAGCAGATGAGTTTGCTTTGTATTTCATCTCATGATTTCATCAGTCTATACAAGTATGTGTTTGGGGGTGGAGGACATTTCCATGTGCAACAGAAGTTTGAACAGCTGAAACTCAGCATGGATATGGTGCCCATAGACCTCATTTTGGTGCCAGGAAACTAAAAATGTGTTTTAAAAGTCGTTGCCTATCACTTCATGTGCTTGATTTATAGGCACATGTATATGATTAAAATGTGCATAATTTAACCTTACCTATTTTTTTTACTACGTATGTATTTGAAATTGAGCAAGAGCATGTATGGGGTGGAATTTTACCTTAATGTTTTCAAAGAATTTCTGATTCTGTAAGCCCAACCTTAAATTGAGCTTTTTCATAGTATTTTGCCTTTGCTGTGACTGAAAGTCCTAAGCTGAATTACGGGACGGTATATTTCTCACAGCTGTCTAAAACTGAAAAATTATGTTCTCAACTTGATTTTAATTCATATTCTAAAATAGCCTTCACACAGTTGTAGATCAAGGCTGTCCAACCGTGTGAACTGTAACTGGTTAGGAGTTTGTATCTACAGCTACATGTTCTGCTGTCCAGATAAATGCTCGCTGCAGCAGATGTTGGCACATCTGTTATTCGTCCCCATTTCGATTGGCTGCCTGGGTGTTTAGAAAGTGCTGATGAGGCAGATAAATCTTCTGACACGTTTCAGACCCAAAGCAGGGAGGCAGCAGTAATAATGATGTTTACAGAGCCTAGTGCTGGGCAGAAACATTTCGAAATGCAATAAAAATAAAGTATGATTTTACCTGCAATAGGTGAAATTTATTGTCAAAAGCAAAAGCTAATTATGCCAAGTGATTCTCAGCTGATTTGAACTGCAGCTGTAACAACCTATAAACCTCTGGACTTAGTCTATCTAAGGTGTGTTGGCTAGACAAAGGCACCTGCTATGTTTCAGAAAGAGGTTTGAGCTGTGAAAGTATTTTATAAATTTAGGAGAGTTAGGAATCAGGTTTAGAAACAGCTGAAGCAAAAGTGGTTTTTGGAAGGGGAAGAGCTATCTACAAGAGGCTTGACAAGTTCCTGATCTTACCATGGTTCTTACTTTCAACAGGTTTTTTCTCTGCCCTTTGAAACATTATCAGATTTGATTGTTTTCATACCATTAAGAATCAGAAAAAACTCTAGACATTGGGATCTTCTCCTGAGAAGGTTCATAATGTGTCAAGTAGAGATATCTCTCTGTCTCAAAGAGAGAGATACCTCCTCTCAAAGGAGGATATATCCGACAGTCTCAAGTGGAGAGACTGGTTTTCAAGTACACAGAGCTTTTGTGGGTGTCAGATCCCATCTCCAACACAGTGAATAGCAAACAGAAATGAGAAAGCCACTGAAAAGATTTAATCACTGATGTCATGTGCTAATATTGTCTCATTGCCTTCAGTAGACATCACCACTAAATTTCCAAGTTGCTTTCAAGTGCTACTATTTGCAGAAAGTCCAGAAATTGCAGGGAACCCGCAATTAGGGGCAAAGAAGTGGATGCTGATTGTATAGCTGATATAGTTGCAGCTGATAATATAGTTTATAGTATACAGTCTACAACATCTCTGGACAACTCTTCCAGTGTTTGACTACCCTCGAGGTAAGATGTACTTTCTTGATATCTAATTGAAATTTTCTGAGTAGCAGCTTGTGTCTGTTGCCTT
Source organism: Zapornia atra (assembly GCA_013400835.1). Classification (NCBI taxonomy): domain Eukaryota; kingdom Metazoa; phylum Chordata; class Aves; order Gruiformes; family Rallidae; genus Zapornia; species Zapornia atra. Next base: position 129,597 of record VZTU01022779.1, read on the forward strand.
GTGTGGCTGTCACTGTGTACGGCAAGGAAGAGTCTTCTCCAGCCTTTGCATTTGTTACTTAAAGGAAGCAATAGGATCTCCTTATTAAGAAAATACTTCTCTTCAAAAGACTAACAGTTCTCCCAGCCTCCCCTCATGGGAGATACGCTTCAGCCCCCTAATTGGTTAAATGACTTCTAGCCAGACCCAGAGTGCTGCATTCCAACCTGATAACCAAAAGAAGGTCTGTTCTAACATTTTATCTCAAATTCATTTGCATTGGAAAACAGTTTGGGGAGCAAATTCTAAAAAACCCAAGGCCAAAATATACCAACTGGTGAAGCTCAAAGGCTCACTCATCAGAAATTAACCTGATGCAAGTCTTACCTGGTCTATATTTGGGAAGATACATTCTTGTCCATGCCATGGAGTGCCCTTTGATTAGGAAGTGGCTGGAGAGACAAGAGATAACCCTTTTGGCTACAGCCTAATTAGCTCTTCCAACCCTTTCAAGAGTGAATCTGTGCCAGCACCATCCACCATTTCCAAGTAGAAATGTAACTGTTATTTTAGTCATGTCAAATTGGAAACATTTCAGTTTAAGAATACAGATCCTTAACCTTTCTGTACTCTGATATGGAAATAAAGACTTCAGTGGCTCCGGCGAATGATTCTGTAGTTCTTATTTTTCAATGTTGAAAGCCAAAGTTTCAATATGGGGGTCCAGTTAGAAGCTTTAATTAAAAGTCAGATTTTTTTTTCTTTAAATACATGTAATAATAAATCTATCTTATTTTTGTCAAAATTGTCCAAAAACCAAGGACTCTCTTGGAATACAAAGGCTGTGAGCCAGTGTGACAGTTCAGTATATTCACACACACTGCACAATGGAATAGTTTCTACTCCAGTCTGCTTATCTCATTTTACCATAAGGTTCAGTTTCTGTCTTGTCCATGCTCTTTCCACCTACTTTGTTCAGTGAGAAGAAAGTGATAATGTAGAATCTAAGAAAAGGAAACCCTTAGCTGCATATCATCAGCTAGTTAATTATATTTTAAAGTCTTCTCGTATCCTTGCAACTTCACACTTACATTGAGTGAAAGACCGAGAGTGAAGACCAAAGCTGAATGCTGAGAAATACTATATATAAGCAGTTCATCCTGGATCTTTCTCCTCAGAAAACAAGAATTCATGGTTTTCTCAAGTGCAGAATGTACCAGAAGGGGTGTTGGGTCTCAAACAGCTGAAAACACATATGCTTATGTAACATAGGAAAATGTATGTGTGCAGTTAAGTACTTCTAATAAATTAGCATTTATACTGCATCAGGGGGAAAGAACAGAAATAAAGAGAATGAATAGGGAGGTGGAAGAATTAGTGAGAAAAGTAAGACCATGTCTTGTTTAAAATAACAAAGTATGCTGAGGACATTGTACTTTCCAGTGTGAGCATCCAGAAAACAGGGAAAAAATGTTTTTTAATAGGGTTTAGGGTACTTCATGTTTAATACAGGTTGATTTTGGGATTTATCTTTCTGACAGGGATCTGAAGATTTGCTATTATGCATGCTAGCTAAAGGAGAAAACTCGGGTTCAAGTGGATGGTTGTAACTTCCTAGAGGATATACTGTCAGCTGTTGAGCATTTTGCAGTCAGGAAGCCTGTGATCTGTAAAGGATTGGTATTTTCCCTCTATCACTGCCATATGAGATACACTCACTGTAAAGTCCACCATGTGTCTTTAAGCCCAAGGCTTAAAATATCCTTTAAAAGCAAGTCAGAAAGACCACACCAAGCCTGTGAGGCCCATAGAATTAAAAGTTGTATTTCTCCCATCTCCATATGCTTAGAGCCTTACTCCCACTTCAACACTAAATTTGTTCATAGCACAGTGATCAAAGGTTTCTCACATTAGTAGTCCAGCTCCATCCTTCATCCAGCCCAACCCATTCCCCCATCTGCTCTGTGAGTTCTATCTGCTTCTCAACCTCACCCATTGAGAGTCTCAGCTGATACTTGGGTGTCTTCTTCCTCCCACTCACAGCCATCAGACTGTTACTGATCATCACACATCAGACTGCTGAATATCCACTGTCAGGTTTACCATGCCTTTACTTACTCTGCTGTTTGATTTCCTACATTGAAGTGTAGTGCACACCAAAGATTTTCTCTCCAGCACTACAGGGATAGACTGAATTCCCATATCCAGTGGAGCTTCTTTATTTTCAAAGGATTCAGCAGTTAAAGGTCCAAATTCAGCTCCCACAGTTGCATGTATTTTATTAATAGGTGCCTATATGTCAGCATATTAATTCTAGGGGGTTTTGTGCTACTATTTTTTTCTTCTTTTTTTTTTCTTTTTTTTTTTTTTTTTTTTTTTTTTACACTGGTATTATTGTCTACAGCATCCTGCTGTCCCAGAGCATCCGTTGTCTGGACACAAAGCAGAATGTGGCTCAAAGTGTAGCTTTAAAGCAGGGATCAAACAGGAAAGTGGTTTTGTTTTTAAAGATTTTTCATTCTATGCATTTCATTCTACGTTTTCGGATTATGCATTTGAGAAATGCTTGCTGATATTTTTCCTTTCTGCTTTAATGTAAACAAATCCTGTGTCAGAGATCCTTAAATCTAAACCAGACTTTAAAAAAACAGAGATTAAATGAGACTTTATTCTATAAGGTAGAGCCCCCACCCCTTGGACAGAGCATTGTTTTTCCCCACCATGTGAAATGGAGATAACCCTCTGTTTCTTTGTGGTAAGCCACCAACCAAATCCATTCTGGCAAATCTGACTCCTAACGTGATTTGTCCTTTTCGATGCTGTTTATGAGAAGTCAGGACAGTCTTCTGTCAAAATTGATAAGTGGGAAGACAGTGGGGAATGCAGTTTTATTTGTAACAGCACAGCTGCCAGCAGTTCCAGCTTGTTTACATCTAGGCGGGCTCTGTCTTGCTCCACGGCTTTTCTATTTCCATCCAAATAGCCCCCGAGTACATTGTGGATGTGCCTGTCTGTGTGAAATCTGCATAACAACATGGGGGGGGGGGGGGGGGGGGGGNNGGGGGGGGGGAGGAGGAACTTACTTCTTTAGGTTATTTTCACAACTCAAGAATACCAGTAGCTTTAAAGTGAAACATTGAACTCTACTGGATCTCCATAGGCATTTACATAAGGGGTTCTAAATCTGAACTATAACCTGCTAAAATCCTGCGATGCCTGTTACCATCCATGGTGACAGTGCCAGAGGAGTTAAGAGTTTTGCTTTTCTGATGGAAGCATCCTTTTTCCGGTGGAAGCTGCTAGTATTTGTAAATTAAATCCACTACAAACATTTAAATACCAGTTTATTCACTGTGAAAAGAATGCAGCAGGACCCGGCAGTGACCTGTGAAGAGGACGGCTGGTTTCATTACACTCTGTTTCACACCGAATATTTCTGCTACATAGCCTGCAATTAGCCTGTGTGACGTGGACAACAACATATTTCCTGGAAAATCCTTTTGACAAGAGAGCATAACTCCTGGTGGTGTTACTGTAGTTCTCGGGCCTAGGAAGCCTTTAGTTCCCTGTGGTATTGCATTCCATCTGAGAGTCCCAAAACACCAGACAGTTTTGATCTTTTCTTACTGGTATACTTAAGAAAGCTGCAATGATAGGCGTTTCCCCTGTATAATCTCTCACGTGAACTGTTCCTTTACAGTAGCCCACCCTAAACACCTGGTTGTCTTGGAGGTAAAGTAAGAGAAGGGCTTTCTGTTTGACTGATCTTGCTTGTGAGAAATGAGTTTTTCTAGCAAGCTGAAAATTCTTGTTTCCTTTTGCTAGTTCTTTTTTTTTTTTGTAATTACTAGTAAATAATTAGGCTTCTACATGGCTTGTCATTAAAAAGTGGAGTCCAGAGAGGGATGCAGATGTCACTGCTCTGGTTCTGTGAATGGTGGGGTCATCTGACACTTTCCCTTTCTCATTATGAGTGTGTTTTTAAGAGTGGCAATCGTGGTCTTAAATGTATTGTTTGGTGATTACCATGGCAGAGTCTCTGCAGCGTAACAGACCTGCCTGGCACACACACGCTCATATATACACATTGTATGTACATAAACTTACACACACATACTAACTCCCCTCCACACATACAGACACGTGCACACAAGCAACCAATATTTAACACCCACCCCAAGCCTGAAAACAAAACATCTTCTTTAAAATGAAATGACTGTTAAATATATACTGGAGGAACCACAGACTCTTCATCTAAAGGGAGATGTGGATTGCAGGGTAAAACAAAACCCAAAATCATCATATTTAAAAGAGATTGTTGTGATGATTTCTTCTGATTTCTTTTTCCTAAGTTCCCTCAAATTACTTCTAGTCATTATTAAAGACATCACTGCCAAACAGAGCCTAGCTAAGAGAGTCGGAAATGGGATTCGAGGAGGGTTAAATGTGATAGTTGTCCCGAACACCAAGCCTTTGTTTTAAGGGTGTAGTCTTACCCACTGTACATTCTCTGATCATTTGTACATGACAGTCACAACTTCTACTGCATGGTACAAATAAGTGGTTTTATAAAAGGAAGTCTAACAAACACCCTTTATCTGATGATGATGCGTTTTTATTGCAAACCAAGGCTGTTGTTTCATCTGTTTTACACCCACACTCATTTGCAACATATGCTTTTATGTAACCTGTAATACTACTCTCATCACTTCTGAATTTGAGATGATTTTTTCTTTTTAGTAGCTCCACTGTTAGCTCTTTACCCTCCTAGGACTTCATTAGATTTAGCTGTTCCTGTAAGAAGAGCAGAGGGATAGCCGGGGTTCTCTCTGCATTATTTATTTTTATTTCATGATCAGAATTACTTGCCAGTGAGGACGAGTGTGCAGCATTATGAAGATTAAATATTATAGAAGGTAACAGTATAAATGACCGGTAATTTGGCAGCCTGGAAAAGGTATATCCTTTCAGTCATGTGGAAGAGACCAAGAAAGTGAATGTGATTTAGTGAGATGCTGCCAGGGTGCTTGATTGTTCGAGAGCTCTGCCTGATAACAGTTCAGGTGCTTACATCATGCACAGTGATAAGAGTTGGGATTACTAAACACAATTACAAGGTTTAAAGCAAGCTTTGCTTGGTTTCCATAGTTTACAGAAACCACTAGCAAGAAACTGATGAAATTGATCTGACTTTACAGGACAACTTTTACAGTAACCCTGACAGACAGTGTGAAGAACAGTCAAAATTCAGCTATGCATACAGACTGGAGGTTGATCTCACCCTTACAGATGCAGACACAGGACAATAATGAAGAACAAATCTTAATTTTAGTGTGTGTGTAGTCTCTGTTGTCCCTGTGCACTTCTGTATCATGCTTCAGAAAACTGACACTATCTCAGATGGATGAGATCTTCTTCTTCAGAATACCCAGCTTATTAAAACAAGTCAGACCTTAATGTACTTTCTCAGTTAATTCTTCATTGAGCTACTGTGTAAGTACGCTGTTCTTGGCCTTTTGTACTTCATTAATTCAGTTAATCATTCTGTCAATTATGCCATTAGCAAGATGAACATTAAAACAGCTTTTCAGTTATTACTACAGGTAAAAAGGAAAAGCAAAGATAAAAGTAGCTACTATTTTCTTATTTTTCTTTACTATTTTTCTTTTTGTTTTCTTTATTTTTTTCTCAAATTGTATGGTAAATACTACACTCACCCTCCTTAGCTTGGGTCTCCTTGTTGTACTCAATAAGCCTTGATTTCTTCTTGGAGTGCAGTCAAGGCTACAAAACAGTAGCTAGCCTGGCATGAAGACGTTGCTTTACAGTGGCTTGGGAAAGAAACTGAAGAAAACAATGACATAATCACAAAACCTGTCAGCGACAACCTTGGTGTATTTTAGCATTGCAAACTCTTAGGTCATCCCAACTATGAGGTAAATCATGCAAAACGTTTGGAGCTCTGCCTGGTAGTGGTCTGGTAAAGGGTTAGAATATAAATGTGTCTCAGCTCACACCTGCAATTGCTTTAGAGTGTATGCACATGGCCACTTATTTATTGATAGCTACTGTTCTGGGTGGCTATGAAGGTAATATTTTATTTTTGGTCTTTCTTCCCCCTTGATGTTGCAATAATAGCAACTAGTAACAATTCATAATCTGGTTTTGATTTAAGAGATATTAATAATAGCATTCACACATTTAGGATGAAGATAAAGCATATCTTTATCCTATTGTGTGGTCTGTTTTCCCACACAAGGACTTTTTCAGACTGACGTTTTAGCTTTCCTCTGGTGAAGTAGGAATTCATCTCCAGTATGGTGTGGTGACTTCCTTTTCTAAAAGCTGTATGTGTACTGTTGAGTTGGCTCCTAATTTAAAACCTGGAGATTTCATACTTGTAAGGAGCAAGAATTCCCTTGTCCTTTCTGTCTTTTATTTTCCCCCCATTCAAGAGAGTTTGTCAAAGAGGAGAGGGACGAAATATAGTTGTTTTGGTTTTATACGCTGGACTACACTGATATATAACCATTATGAAAAGCTGACATTCTTTTGCTCTAAAGATGATGGAGTTAAATGGGACAAGGTAGATGCTAGTTAATACTAAGAAATGAAAGAGCTGACTCTATCATAAACAGAACATGTTTAGGATCCTCTGTCTTACTACATCATAAAAATACAAACTCTGAACTCTGAATCACAGGTTTTCAAACCAAATCTTTCTGTTACACTGGAGAGCAACACTGATTAAAATTAACTTGATATTTGCCTATGTATCTATGGTGAGATTATTTTCTCATTGTAATGAGGACTTAAATGTTAACCGAAATGATCACACACTGTCCATTTAGGAAAAATACTGTAGGTTTTTGATTCCATGCTGTCCCTTCTAATGGTGTTACCAGAGTTCATGGGACCCATTACTCTGATATACTGTACAGGTGAAGGGAACTCAATAGCTATTACAATTTTGATAGTCTCCCTTGGCCGTTCCTTTTAGTGGTGTGCAACAATTGCTATAAAGTCAGACAGGGAATATTGGAAGGATGTAGAGTATTTATAATATTTCTACAGTTCCTTTCAAACACTCTGTAATAATTCTTTTATGTCCTCTACTCTTATGGTGTTTGCATTGTTTTCTGCATATTATAGATAAGGAGAACAAGTCAACAAAAGTTACATGAGGTGACTGCACCCAAGCAATAAACATTGAACAAGGAATAGAGACTTAAGGGCACAAAACTTGTGGAAATCTGCTAAAAAAACTGTCTTACGAGGCAAGGTCTTACTATTTATTTTGTTTTTCAAAATGATGATGAATTTGAGAAGGTAGTGAAACTTCCTCAGTATAAAGCATCGTCGAGGGGAGAACCTCAAACATATGGCCAGTAATTTTAAAATGCACACAGAGATTTTTCAAAAATTTACATTTCTTGATCTTGCAGCCAGTTACTTGTATCAATGAGATCATCAATGAGTTCATGGCATTAAGCTGTGCCAGGGCAGGTTCAGATTAGATGATAGGAAAAAAAATTCACTGAAAGAGCTGTCAGGGCCTAAAACAGGCTGCCCAGGGACGTGGTTGAGTCCCCATCCCTGGATGTGTTTAAAAAAAGCGTAGATCAGGTAATTACAGATATGATTTAGCATAGGACAGGAGCAGTTGGACTTGATCCTAAAGATCTTTTCTAACCTAGTGATTCTGTGATCCTCTGTTATTTGCAATGGTTGTCTTTTTTAAGGTTTCCTTGTTCAGGGTTTCCATTCTGGAAATTAATCAGTGTGTATCTCTACACAAATAAACCACAAAAGGGGATCAGCACATTTTCTTGCCAGTGTAGTCTCAGGAGACTTCCAATCCTAGGACATCATGTTTGAACATGAGGTACCCAAGTGTCAAGTTTACATTTGTCATACTACAGAATAACATTGAATAATTGATTAACTTTTGTTAGTTACAGTGGTCTACAGTAAACTAGTCTTACCCATTTCCTGGCCAGTAAGTCATGAGAGGACAGAAATTTAAAAAATGGACATTGAATAAGAAGAGGTGAGATGAGTCAATATTATAGTGTCCAGCAACTGGACTCTAAACCTTTTGCAGAAGGGGTAGAACCCTGTTATTCTCCTTAAATGTCCATTGCACCAGAGCATCCCAAGAGTTACAGTTCTGTGGAAGGAATTCAATCAGTGTCTTTGCTCATTCTGTGAATATAGTAGGTCAATTTCAACAAAAATAATATTATCACAGAGACCATCTGGAATTTCCTGAACCCACTTATTCCTTGCCAGATCCTGGGCAAGGGACACATCAAATCTCAAGTTTATTCAGAGCCACCCAATTGCCTCCACTCATTGGTGGTCCGTGTACAGGCTCTGGGAGTCTCCTATCTTGGAAAGAGGGTAGCTTGCTGTTCATCACAACTAATTTGTATTGAGCTCTAATTTCTTGTTTGCCTTATTTCCCATCTGTACAAAAATATCGTCACATCACCCAGAAGTGCTAGAATGCAAAAGAAACAAAGGGTCAGAGAGTGAGAGAGAGGAAGAAGAACAAAGTGGCAGTGATAACAGGCTGTTTTGGTAATGCCTGGCTGATTCATACACAGCGAAACAGGCACTTCAGTAGGTAGGACTCCCTGCTTACCAGGAGGTAATTTCTTTACAGATTTCTATAGCTGACATAACAGAATGAGTTACAAGGTGGCAGTAAAAGGAAGGTGATGCAGGGGCTGTATGGATGTGGGCACTTGCAGAGAATGGAAGTATCTGGGGGGAAGATGGCAGCCAAGGGTGAGTGAGGCCATCTGTCAATGACAGGTGAGGGTTCACTTTGGGAAAGAGTGAACTGAGAAGGCTTTGAAGATGAAGGCAGAAGGATTGGGTTTGTGCAGAGGCATTCCAGGATGAGATGGTTCATATGAGAGGGTGACAGGTAGTGTTGAGGCAGGAGCAGAGTTCAGCTGCACTGTAAATGGGTTGAACACTGTTGAACAGGGAGTATCTAATACTGACAGAAAGTGGCGGAAGGATTCAAAGTTGTGTATGCCTTAGTAGAGGCCACTAGCAGAGTGTCAGCAATTAAGAACAACCCTGAGTAAGCTTACCATGTGTGCAGTTATTCCAGCACAGGGTCATCAAATCAGTAATTCTTGTCAACATCTTCTGGGTGTGGTGGGAAGAAACTTTGCAAACTTCTGTTTTAGTCTATAATCTGTTTCCCAGTCTGTGGAGGGGAAGTATGAAGAGTTCAGAACTCTTTTTGTTCCCGAAAGTCTGTTTAAGGATAGGCACTGAAGGGTTCATGGTCTTTCTTTCTGTCAGACTGTCAGCTTTACTCTTTGGAAAGTAGAAAGATGCACTAAAACTGCAACGCGATGCAAACTTTTACCAGATCTCCTTTAATAGCTCTTAACCTCCTTTCTGCAAATCTAGAAAGCAAACAGCCCCATTCATGACATTTATAATCTACTGCTTGAGAGAAACGACAGTATTAACCTAGCCTTCCCTCCCCAAAGAAGTGACCTTGTTTGGTCTTATGTCTCTTGAGGCTGATAGCCTGTAAACTGGTTTTCCATCACTGAAGCAAATGATGGCCTTTAACTGGGAGCCAGAGGCTACAGCCACCACTCCATCACTTTAGAGGATGACCAATCTAACCAGTTTTCAGTCCTCCATCAGCGTGCCCTGCACTTCCTTGCTTTCTTTTCTATGTATGAATAAATGAGCTACCTTGGAAATTAGCATCCCAGTCTTTCGAGACAGGATAGTCCTTATTCTAATTTTCGTGTCTCTATCTTTTAACCAAATAATTTGTGGCAAAAAAATTCAAAGCATTCTCTTCACTGTGGCAAAGCACTGAATCATTGTTCTGCCTGCACAGAGAAAGGAAGCAGCAAGTCAAAGATTGAGCAATTTGGCATTGATTTCTGTCACTTGGCAGCAGAATGCTCTTCGTGTTGAGAGGCAGCTGCCCCCAGAGTGCCCAAAAGAAGGCAAGGCTGTCATCTCCTGAGCTTTCTCCTCAGTCCCTCTCCTTTCACCATCTGTCTATCAGCACACTCCATGAATCCCCAAATATTGTTTCTCACAGATTTTAAAATACTGACTGTCAGTTCAGTCCCTACATGCACATACACAAAACCCAAAGAGAAAGCCTGTGTGCGCACATGTACGTGTGTGTGTATGTCTGTCTTTGTCTCTGCCTGTGTCTGTTTGTATCTAAATGTATTTTCAGAGAAAGAAACTACATTTTTATAAATACATTAATACTGCCAATCTTATTGTTTCTTCTGCTAAAGACCAGTTGAGAAAAAAAAAAACAACCAAAGAAACAAAGCCAAAAATCAGTAAAATGTCTCTGTTACAAAATGCAATGTCAAATGCTTTTGACCAGGATCATCTAGGTTCTCTCACATCTCAGTTTCTGCTCTTCTGTTGAAGTTTTTTCACTGTGCTTGTTTATATAAAGATCAAACTTGAGGGCTTTTGCTCTGAGAGATGATTTAATATTTTACACAAAGTGTTTTTTAATTTTCCAAAGATGTTTTGTCAACCTGGGTTTGTTTAAATGTGATCAGGGTGTATTGTTTGTTGTAAAAAGATGCCATGAGGTTAGGAGGGCAGATGTTCAGTGGGAAAAAGGCAGCTATCTGGAATGTCTTACAATGCAAAGCAAGAGACCTCATCCGACTTCTTCCCCACACTGAAGGAGATTTTACTTGAGTATGTGCTTGACTCGAGACTGACAAACATGACATGTTTACTGGGCCTTTAACACTAAGTACCAGTATCTCACTTGTAGGTATCTATAGTGGCCACAGTCGTCATCAGACTACACACCATATAGTCGTTGAAGAAAGAGATGGTCCCAAGAGTGCCAAGTACAGATCTCAGCTCTCAGCTCTGTTATGGGAAGGAAAAGGAAGGCTGTGGTAACTCAAGCACTGTGCGCAGCCAGGGCTGGTGCAGCCCAGTCAGAGGACATTAGTCACCGACACTTTTCATCAGCTGGTTCCCAGAGACAGTTTTAGCAAACCTCATGGACTCCCAGGAGGGAGCTTGTAGGGTCATCCTTGTTTTCCCCTGCCTTTTCATGCCCTAAATGGTTAAATTATTCTGCTCATTGAGCCAGCACACACTGAAAGGATTCGGTTTGTTTGCAGCCTGAAACATTCATACAGCTTTATAGTAACAAACACTTTTGAGACACATCATCCACAAGAATTTCAAGGTCATTCCCAATCGAAGAAATTATGTTCAGAGCTGTCCTTGGGGCCTCTGTCCAGCCTTAGCACAGGGAGATGGGAGGTTGTGCCAGCAGGACAATGAAAGTCAATGGATTTCAGCTTGTGCACAGCTCCTCATTTGCCTTGATTTAAAGGTCCCAGTCTCAGTCCTTTATGGTGTATTTAGGCTTCCTTATAGGCCTCCAAGGGACTGCAAGCTTCTCTATTCCTTAAAAGTATACCTTGTTGCTGTAATTGAAGCCGTTTTGTTACTGTAATTTCTCCCTAATATTACAGTTCTAGTCAAGTGTTCTTTCCCTCTGGAGGCATCAATTATTATGGGCTTTGAATAGGCCTCCCTTCAGTACACATACTTTCACTCCCAATGCCAAAATCAGGTCACGGCAATTCTCTTCCCTAATAAAACACACGGTCCCATGTTTCTTCTTTCAAATCCAATGTATAACATGTGCTGCCGACTAATTCCACTTCTTACCACCCTGTTTAAAACACCCAGTGTATTTGAGGAAAATGAAGAATGCTACCAGCTTCATGTCTTTTCTACTTGTTCTTAGTTAATGTTAAAACCTTGGGTATCCAATGTCCAGGGTGAAGTTTATGGGGGTTATACAGGTGCTGAACCCATGTAGATGTGTACATTGGTGAGGGAGCTGGGGAGCAAGCCACAGTAGTGCATAGCAGTGAAAGATGTTCAGCAGAAATGCAGATGGCACGGGGTTTATCTGCTAACCCATGCGTGTGAACTGCAGGTTTTTCTCTAAGTTGTGGTATTTCAACACCTGGTCCCCACAACTGGATCGGACTCAGCAGTGAGTCCTCACTGCTGTGCGCCCTGTGCCTGCTTATGGATTAATCTGAGTGACCTCTCTGGGGATGGGAGGAACAAGCTCTGTATCACAGACTGAGAACTAAAGCATGGGTTCGTTGCTCTTTTTTTTTTGTTTTCTGGCACAGCCATGAGAAGCAGAAGCTGTTAAGCTCCAAATGTCACCTGCAGACTCCCTTTAAATACATACATCAACTAAAATTTCCCATTTGCAACCAAGTTAATACTCTGTGTTATTTGGTTCATTGTGCTTTATTACAATTATTTGTTTCACAGTGTTTAGATCAAGTGCAGCTTTGCATTTTTGTGAATGATTCCCCTGTGAAACCCTAAAAACCACTTTAACTCAGATGGGTGTATGTAGTAGTTATCACTGCGCCATCTGCCCTAAAACTTGCACTTTTCATGAGATGCCACTGCTGGGACATCTGGCACTAAAAATATGTTTTCTGCATCATCTCACATTTGAGGAGGATGCCACGGCTGTTCAGCTCCACATGAGATTCCTTGAAGCATACTTCTGTTATCTAACAGCTTCTGCAGTGAACCTACAGCACTAAACTGGCCAGGGAAGGAATGATACTATTAATGGATAACTGTGGTTTTGCTTTATGGCTTGGATTGCTGTTAGAAGGGAGTGGCACTTGTGTGATGGATTGATTGATGTGTAACCAGTCTGTCTTACATCCTATAAATCAATAATTGGTTTGATAGGACTAAAATGACTATGTCATATACTGTAAGTCAGCTTCTATTATCCAAAAGCAAAAAAAACCTGTAAAATTGATGCACAGATATATTTCTCAAAGTTTGCCATGTCTTAATGAACTGTTTCCATATAGCCTGAACCTGCAATACATTGGGATTTCTTTTTTAATTCACAGAATATATTCCCCCTTAAAGATGCACACAAACTACTGTGTTTCAAGACTGAACGGTATTAGTAGATCATACAGTATGAGTATGTCCTACAGTATGAGAATGGCGGTGGCTTGGTGCTCCTTTGTGCTACAGAGTTTTTTCCACCCTTGGCAAAACCACCATGCAAGCCTGTGTGTTTCCTTGTAGGAGGTGGAGCTGTGCCGTGTTAGCAGCCAGGAGAAGCTGGGGCTGACAGTCTGTTACAGAACTGATGACGAGGAGGACACGGGTATCTATGTCAGTGAGGTAAGGACGTGGCAGTGGGGAGGAGCATGGGAGACTCGTGGTGGAAGGCTAAATGTGCCAGGGAATGTAACAGCAAGTGCTCTGGGGCCAGGCTGAAGAAGTGTCAGCCACCAGCCAGCACATGTCACTTTCATTTAGATTACCAGTTTAAATTATATGGCCCAACTAGTGTAATTATTTCCAGTGAGCTTCTTTAATCTGAATGCTTTTAACTACAACGTCATAGTTAAGGAAGTACAAAGCAGTCTCAGCATGGTCTGAATTTTGAAAGAAGTCTGCCCTTATGATGGAAATCAGGTAAAGTTCTTGAGGAGAAAAGCACCTTCTCCACACCCTGCTTGCATTCTCTCCCTACCTCAGCCTTGATAATCATAAAATTGGTTAATCATTATTTTATTATTTGTGGGTTTGTTACAGTTGTGGTATTCACAGACGTACCACAGGTGGGTGGAGAGAGTAGCCTAGCAGAAGAATATGTCAGAAAAACTGATTTTTTTTTTTCTAAACAAAAATTAGCATGCTGGATATTGAGATGTGATGAACTCATGTTTTTTGTTGGCTTCACCAGGAAAACATGGCATCCAGCACATGTCACAGTGTGTTAAGTGGTCAGTCCATGAGACTCATGGAACACAAACTCCCTTTGAGTCTCCAGCCATTTCAAAGAGAGTTGTTGTTGTATAAAGCAGAACTCGTGAGTTCAAGCTTACCAGTGAGTCCAAGCTCTGGTGATTGTCCTGTGTAAACTGTGTTCCAAATTTGATGTTTCTGTGACATGTTGAACCAGATTTGAAGATTAGGAAAAGGTTCTTCACTGGCAGGGTGGTTGGTCTCTGGAAGAGGCTCCCCAGGGAAATGGTCAGAGCACCAATCCTGTCAGAGTTCAAAGAGCATCTGGATGAGACTGCTAGTCGTATGGTTTAGTGAAGGTCAGGGAGTTGGACTCAGTGATTTGTATGGGTCCCTTTCAAGATATTCTGTGATTTTGTGATTTTAAATTCTGAGTGAAGCTCATGGACAGAGAGGATCAGTGGAGAGAATTATCCTATGTATTAGCGAACAGGGATGAAGGCAAGATTGCTTCTTCTCAGGCCATCAGCAGCGTTAAAGAAGCTGAAGAGCACAGCCTTGGAACAGGAATGAGGAATTAAGAATAAGTCTTCTACCGGTTCTATGAGCACTGTTGTTAAAGTCTGTTTGACCTTGTGAGCACAAAGAAAGTGCAGGAATCTCTTAATATGCTCCAGGATGGTATCTGAAATGTGCTAGCTTTCCTACATGGTAGAAATTTCTCAGACCTTTTAAAGTTAATTATTTATATTGTCTTTCATACTTGCTTAAGCACTTCAGAACATTTTTTTACTGTGACAATGCACAAGAAGAAAATAATATCTAACAACTGAAGAGGATGTAACCTGCAAACCAAATGTTCAACTCAAATGTTTGGTTTGAAAAAACAGCTTGCATGACGAGGCAAAATAAATGATTTAAGATAACCATCAAGTGAAAGGTGATAGATTGAATTGCCCTGCAATGAACAGTAGGTCATTGCTCATGGATGGGCTATAGTGACTTTGATAAACTGTTAATGGAGCCCTAAACATCTATTTAGGTTAAACTAACTTAAAATTAACAGACTTAGACCAGGAACAATATACAGTACCTGTGAGTTATCTATACAATATAGATCCTTTGGGGTTTTTTGCTGTTTCCTCATAAGCTGCAGAACTCTAGAGGAAATAACAGATTGATAACTGAGGCAATCATTTAATAGCAAATGTTTCCATGAAAGAAAAATAAACCTGCTCTTTTCCCAAAGACAGGCCTGTTTGTATAGAGGTATCAACTACTGCAGAAGCACCTCAGTCCATTGTGAACTTCCAGACTAGAGGGACTCTGCCATTAATTCTTAGTGTGCTGACAGCTGAAGGTTTATGCCAGATGGTGACTTAGGAAAGTATTCATCTGAAAAGCATATGCCCCCCAACCCTTTTCTGTCTTTAGGCTTTTACCTGAAACAAGGATTTAAAGAACTGTTGAGTTGCCTCTGTACAGAGCAAAACCAGTACCTTTTTTAATTGTGCAGTTGTGCAGCTGTTGTAATTTCCATTAAAAATCTTTCCATGTTCAGTTACTGGATATTGTCCTGTGCAGGTTGATCCGAACAGCATCGCTGCCAGAGATGGCCGGATCCGGGAAGGAGACCGCATTTTGCAAGTATGTGACAATAGACTCTTCCTTAAATTCTTTCTTCAGACAAATGCTCAGTACCGTCTTCTCTGTGGACTGTTAATGAGGGAAGGTGGTTTTCTTTGTTACTGTGATCGATGAGAAAATCCATGTCTGTCTGTTTTTTAACACAATAGCTGGGAGCTAAAGTGCGTGTATTGAAAAATGAGAATGACAAACTCGTTCTGGCTCATGCCCTTATGTCCCATGTCTTTTTTTCTGCCATATTTATTAGCAAATCTCATTTCCCCTATGTTCATCTCAGTGTCATGTTCTAAGCAGGGATAGTACAGACATAAATATAGACGTCAGAGACTTGCTGATCATTCAGTGATCGCATAAATTTGGGTAAAACTCACTTTCCTGGAGAAAAGAAGACTTAGGGGGGACCTAATTAGTGTTTATAAATATCTTAGACATGGGATGCAGGAGGAATTGGCCAGCCTGTTTTTGGTGGTCTGTGGGGACAGGACTAGGGGCAATGGCTGTAAACTGGAGCATAGGAAGTTCCGCACCAACATGCGGAAGAACTTTTTCATAGTGAGGGTGACAGAGCCCTGGGACAGGCTGCCCAGGGAGGTGGTGGAGTCTCCTGCTCTGGAGATATTCAAGACCTGTCTGGCCGCCTATCTGTGCAATATGAGCTAGGGAGCTGCTTTGGCAGGGGGGTTGGACAGGATGATCTCTTGAGGTCCCTTCCAACCCCTAAGATTCTGTGATTCATGTTGGACCTAGTTCCTAAGAGTTTTCATACAAAAGATCTGCTGTTAGCAAAGGATGGTACTGAGCATACTTGGNCCTCTACCAATAAATGTCACTTCTCTGAGTTCTTTTCTAATTCCACTGTCTTCACTCATTTTTTTCACTTTTGTTTCTGTTGATCTGTTAATTTAAGGAGCTGCCCCAGAGATAAGTTTGTGCGGTACACCATAGCCCCTCTGGGGGAGGGTGGCCAGCTGCTGGCTCTAGAGGAGGGCAGGGCACCTGTACAGAGGGGGAAGTTGCTAGGATGGCATTTTCAGCTGGCAGGGACAGTGTTTTACACTAGTGGCAAAATCACAAAACAGCTACCAAAAATCAGTAGATCGGGAACTCTTTGCTGTATTGTAGCAATTTAGTTTAGGTTCCCCATTGATTTCGCTGGTATTTTGACCTGTTTTCACTGAAACCCTCGAAGTAGCTACTAGTAACAACAGGTTGCTTTTCTGTAACCAGTTCCATAATTGCCCTCGTCAGTTTAGGCACCTGAGCTTTCAGGTTGTCACAAGATCAGCCTATTCCTTAATTCCAGTCTTTTCATTTCTGCAGGAACCTGCACCTGTATCTCTTCCCCTGGTATTAGCTTTGGGAGTCTAGCTAACACAAGAGGGTCTACAAGTTGGTTTACCAAAGCATCACATCTTTCGAGAGGAAATAAGAAATTACATTTGAATATCTCAGCTCACTCAGGGGCTCCTGGTTTATTCTCTGTGTGGTTGGAAATGTGAAAACATTCACAGGATGTATGGTGCTCCCCCTCAGAAAACACAGATGCAGCAGTACAAGGGCAGTGACTCCTTGGTGGTACTTGGAATGATGGGACCGTATCATGGGATGTAGCTAGGAGTGGAAAAGTCAGTGCACTGCTTTCTGTGTCTTTATATAAAATACCTGCTGAAGAAAGCAAATAGGATGTCATGAAATTTTTCATTTTCAAAAATCAGAAAAACTAAATTATTCAACCGAGTAGAAACAACTTTCATTTCTACTCTGTGTGTTTCAAAATAAGGAAGTAGAGGGTAGGTCCATTTTCTGGTCCTTTCCTTGCTGTCTAAAATTCCTGAGTGAAGCAGAGAGCCAACAGCAGCTCAGGTAAATGTTCTCCAGTTCTTAATGAAATTCATTTCTATTGTGAGCAAAGACTCCGGGGGCAAGAGAAAAGCATAGGTAATTCTGCTGTCCTTTTGTAGACTGGAGCATTACTTTAATGTCAGTGCTGATATATAGCTATGAGTTTGATCATTAAAGTTAACACCCAGAGAGTTATGTGGGGTTTACTTTCATATCTGAAAACACATTGACCCTCTATCTACCCTTATTGATGAGATAACTCAGAGAAATAGAAGGTGACAGTGCCATTACGGGAGGATTACACTGAGGCTGGGAGAGAGACTGATCCTTGAGCGTGGAGGCATTTTCTGTGGGTGGTGGATGGCATTGGTTAAGGCTAGGATGGATGTTCTGTTTTGTGGATTTCTCACAAAATTACAGCAGATTTCCTCACGTTTTTGAGGATGAAACTTTCCCCTTTTCTTTCTCATAAACCTCACACCTCTCCTGCCACCTTCACAGTCTTCCTAAGTATCTGAGAACACCCTGAGTATATTACATCAAATGTTACAACATCAAGGGAAAGGTTTTATAAGGACAGTTCTACTGAGACTTATGCCTAAGCTTCTTCTATTTTTAGCTGTGAACCTCCAGACTGACATGTTCAGTCCATAGGAGTGAGATGCCATGTGCCAGGCTGAAGTCCTGCTTGACCCCCTTGACAGTGCAGCTGGTGTCGTGTGGGCACATCCAGGCTGTGTGGGACCAGCAGCGCCACTGCCTCCAGGGTCAACCTTGGCTGCAGAGTGTTTTGCATAAGCCGGAGATCTGCTTCTAGGCCTCTGTGACTGCAGCTCTGCTTTAGTGAGTGGTTGTCTGGTCTCCCACAGACCAGAGCCATCCCTTCATGTAAGCTCTGAATGGTCTGAGACATTTTACTCATCGCCGGTTAGATAATCAGAGCACACTGAGGTTTTCTTTAATCTGAATTAAAGCTGTCTTTTTGAGTCAAGTCTTTCAGGCCAAACCTACGTGCAGAAATGCAACTTGCTTTACTTTTTGACCAGGCAGTTCCTGCTACTTTGATATCAAACCCTTACAAGATTTTATTTCTTCCAAATATTCAGATACTTCAGTCTTCCAGTTTTGTTTTCATGCATTTTCAAATAGACCAAAGGTTTTTGTTCTTGTTGTGGCAGTAAGAATAACATACCTCTTGTACTGTGAATTGGACAAAACCAAACATGCATGGAAAATAAGATTTCTATTTGATTCCCTCAGTAAAGGGGTTTGGACAAAGCAAAATGTGTTTGTTACCACATACTCACGGATATGGCTGTTTTAATAAGGTAACAGAATAGGAGAAAGGTAGCAAGAAACGCACATCCTCATTGGAGAACCACTTCTGTTTTGATTATCCCCTTGTAAGGGGGATACATATGTTTTGTGTGGTTCTAGATACTAAGCTGTCCACACAAATATAAAATGATTAAATGGAGCAGCAATAAGCAGTGGCCTGTAAGTATTGCCTGGTGAGAGATAATACTGTAGCTCTCTAATTGGCTCTCTACCAGCATACAGTGTGACTGATTTCAGCTGTAGCATTACCAGTCCTGCTTCCACCAGCACTATTATCTCAGAGTGACACTTCCATTACTCTGAACGGAGAAAGATGAACGTCACCTGTCAGGGGCTGGTTAATTGTGTTGCTAGATGTATGTTACCAGGGCGCAGGTTGGACATTTATGAACATAACTGCTTCCTCTGATGTCCACCATCCTTCAACGATCGATACGGCTCTTACAGTAAGCGCATAATTGAGTGAAGGCACTTACCACTGAGGGGCTGAAGATGAGCCCGTTGCGCGAGTTTCATTGTCCATACATTCAGCACAAATGAGCTGATATCTGCCCTTTATTGTGTGTTGCTGTGTGGAAATAGAAACTAATGTGCCACTTTCATTTGTTTTCTAGATAAATGGCCAAGATGTCCAGAATCGGGAAGAGGCAGTGGCATTGCTCTCCAGCGAAGAATGCAAGAAAATTGTGTTGCTGGTTGCAAGACCGGAGATGCAGGTAAATAGATGCACTGAGCCAGAACCTGGGTTGTACTGTACAGTCACTGTCACTGTAAGCAATGAACTGCTGAGAAATAGGAATGCCCAAGTTCCTGACAAAAAGATGAAACAGATAATTGCAGAGCTTGGCCCCTTTTTAGCCAACAAAGAAAATAGCATGGTATTACTATGGCATGTTGTCCCCAAACTAAGCAATTCCTAAGCAGGTGTACAAATAAAGCTAACAGCTCTAATACGATATTAGCAAAATAGGAAGTAGAACTTGAAAACTACGTATTACTTGTTAGATGATTCTTATTTCTTCTGGGGATAAATTTCCTATACTTAATCTCTGTCACTTATGTGAACTTACAAAAAGCTGTAGGTAGTCGATGATGACTCCTTCTGTCTTACATCCCATTAAGCAAACCTGGATCTAGTGGTTTTCAAAGGACCCCGGTCACAAAAACCTGCGTGTATCTTGGGAGGTACATTTTCAAAAACTTCTAGAAACACTTCTGTGCTTTTAAAAGTAAAATTATGCCAATGCCACGAATCTTGGCATGCCAGTAATTTTTTATGTCATCACAGGGGGCAGATGTTAGGTTGATGATCAGACTAAAGGAGAGGTAGAGTGGAAGAAGAGTACTGTTTTGTACTTCACTTTATATTCTGTTTATAGGCCATTGCAAAGCAAAAAGACATTATATTATCACTGCTCTCTCCATCTGCCAACAATTCAGAGTCAGTTATATTGCCATTTCTCTCTTGTGGTATTGATCTGATATTTCTCAGTCTCGCTAGCTGCATACTCTGTATAAATGAAATTGAGTAAGTGTAATTCAGTGCCACTTGTAATCTCTATTTGAATATGGTAGTTATAATAGTTACAGTTTCAGCATTCATTTCCTTTATGTTTTTCAGGAATCTAAACAATTCCCATAAAACTGGTGGCATAGTAGAGAAAAAAAAAAGTTATGCATAATTTTATTATTGCAAAACTGTAACCCTCTCTGGAAGCTGCAGAAAATTTGAAAGACCTGTTTCAGTATTATTCTTAGTTTTCACTAAGATTTTGTTTTTCAGTAGGGAGCTGAAACCCATCCATAATACAGGCCATAGGAAAGTAGGAAAGTTCATTCTCTGTATTTGCTTACACTGGCCAACATGAAAAAGTCAATATGAGATAAGGACATGCTTAGCTGTATACATGTACTTCCCATATGGATGCTCCTTTCAAATTAAAAGTGGTTTTGAGTTTGGTTTGGGGGTTTTTGTGGGTGAGTGAGGTGGCTAATATATATGTTTTAAGCATATATTAATGGGAAACAGAAGGAAAAAAGCCATAACATATCAGAAATCATGCTGTCCACAAACTGATTTCTGCTAATTGTGTTCTGACTCTGGTAGAAGAGCATGATTGAGCAGGCTTTTATTTTTTAGATAATAGATGGTAATGGCAGTCTTGACGGGTAGCTGCTGACCACATTCATTGGGTAACAGGGAAGAGAACCTCCTCTGACCATTTATTTGCTCAGTGAATACCAATGAATAATTAAGTTTTGAAGCAGAGAACCAGAGGAATGCATAACCCATTTAATGTGTAAACAAACAGCACAGGCATGTGCATTCCTGTGTCTGTATGTAGAGCACACATATGCTAAGCAATATATTATTTTTATTCTAAAAGCTGTATCATAACATAAAAGCATTCCCATTAGTTAGGTACTGGGTCTGCCACAATCAGAGCAGTAGATTTCCCCAAGTGAGATTAACCTCTCACTGAATGGTAGGGGTTCAAAGGTACCTCTGGAGATCATCTAGTCCAATCCTCCTGCCAGAGCAGGATGACTTAGAGCAGGTTTCACAGGTTTGCGTTCAGGCAGGTTTTGAATATCTCCAGAGAAGGAGACTCTACAACCTCTCCGGGCAGCCTGTCCCAGTGCTCTGTCACCCTTACAGTAAAGAATTTTTTCCCTCATATTGAGATGGAGCTTCCTATTCCAGTTCATGCCTGTTGTCCCTTTTCCTCTCATTAGGCATCACTGCAAAGAGTCTGGCCCCATTCTTTCAACATCTACCCTTTAGCTATATGTAAGTGTTGAAATTCCTTCTCAGTCTTCTCCAGGCTAAACAGACCCAGCTCTCTCAGCCTTTCCTTATATGAGAAGTGCCGCAATGCCCTCTTCACCCTTGTAGCCTTCCGCTGGACTCTGTCCAGAAGTTCTTTGTCATACTTGAACTGAGAAGCCCAGAACTGGACACACTAATCCAGATGGGGCCTCATCAGGGAAGAGCAGGTGGGGAGGATAACTCCCGTTGACCTGCTGGCTACACTCTTCTTGAATACACCTCAGGAATGCACCCTCCTGGCCACATTGCTGGCTCATAGACTTCTCCACCAGGACTCCCAAGTTCTTCTCTGCAGAGCTGCTTCCCAACTGGTCAGCCCTAACCTGTATGAGTGCCTGGGGTTATTCCTCACCAGGTGCAGGATCTTACACTTGCCCTTGTAGAATTTCATTAAGTTCCTCTACACCCAGCTCTCCAGCCTGTCCATGTCTCACTGAACGGCAGTGCAGCTTTCGGGTGTGTCGACCACTGCTCCCAGTTTTGTATCATCCGCAAACTTGCTGAGGGTACCCCCTGTCCTCTCATCCAGATCATATGAATATGTTGAACATGACAAGACCCGGTACTGACCCCTAGGGCACACCACTAGTTACAGACCTCCAACTATGCAGTGCACAGCTTGTCACATCCCTCTGAGCTCTGCCATTCAGCCAGTCCTCCATCTGCCTCTCTTTCCACTCATCTGACCCACAATTCCTAAGCTTGCCTATGAAGATGTTATGAAAGACAGATTTCATCCTCCATATTTTTAATCTTTTAAATTTCCTCAAATGAGGGAAATTCAGATGCATCCTTTATGGTAGAGGAAGGCTATGTTCGTGCTTGGAAAAAAAAGCAAACAAGACATGTAAGTGATACTAGTGGCCAGTAGCAGATGTTTCAGAGGATGCTTTCAAAATCCCATTAAGGATAAACATAAAAATAGCATGGCCTCAAGAAAAAAAGTCTCCTTCTAATCCCAAGCTGTTAGAGGCTGGCTTTGCCAAGGAAAACAGTGAAAGGCTGATGTTCTTCAGAAGAGGAAAGAGTTTATTGACACAAACAAGAATACACATCACACTTTGTGAAGGAAACAATGGCTTCCTGCTAGTATTCAACTAGAAGCACCACACAGCACCAGTCACTCCTTGTGTAGCTTTGAACTACTGTTTGCTGGTTGGGTTTAACTTTTCTGACTGGCATCTGTGGCCAGAGCTCTCCTGGCTTTGAGGCAATGGTGCTGCTTCTAGGTATTGTCCTGTGTTACTTTGGTCTTGCTGTCTTGACACATGAATAGTTGGTACTGTTGTAATTGTCTAAGGCTGACACTCCTACTTTCTAGCAACTTTTTGTCATTTTCTTCCTCTGGTTCCTTTAGCAGTGACTCAACAATGTTTCTTTCTGCTATGATCCCATTGTGATGGCCAGGAGTGCCACTGACCAATATTCTGCTTTTCAATGCAGTGTGCCAACCTTGTGTAGATCCAGGCCTGGAGGTTGGTGGCCCTGCCTGTGGCAGGGGGGTTGGAACTCAATGATCCTTGGGGTCCCTTCCAACCCAGACCATTCTACGATTCTATGATTCTATGATTCTATGATTCTATGATTCCATGATTCCATGATTCTATGATCTGGAAAGCGATTACAGATAAAAATGGATGTGAGCCACATGCACAATGAGCAGAACTGGAGGATGAGCATTTCAGGCATGGGGTGCCTGTTTTATCAGTTTAGAAAGATGTGAAGGGTGTAAAGTGGGTACAAGGAGAGGATATACCCACTTGAACATTCCCACCTGTCCTTTAGCAACACTGCTTTCACCAAAGGTCTAAGTATTATTTTACACTTGGGGAAAAAAACCCCACCACATGGATAAGCCTTGCTCCCAGGCACATCGAGAGAACAAAAATAACCTCCCTTCAAGTCACCACACCTTTCTGTCACCCTCCTCTGTTTGTTTGTTTACCTGGACGATCAATGGGAAAACGGTGACAGAAACGCAGTGTAAGGTTTCTATTGAGGCGGCGGCAGCAGGGCACAATGCTGGGACAGAGGTTGTCAGAGGAAAGAGCCAGTTGCCTCCTGTCCCTATTAGTAACACCGCCGCTCTCTCTGCGCAGGGGCTCTCGGCAGTAATGAACGTGACAGCTTCAGGATGATGCGCTGCGCCTTTCATACCTTTTGAAAGGAAATAATGTCTGTGCTGCGCGGTCTCCTTCATTACGAGAGAAAATCAGTCACACTGTTTCAAGAAAGGATAAAAGGCCTAAGAGTCACTCTTTTCTGTTTTATCTCCTTCCTTTTCTTCTTCTGTTTTTGAGACGTGAACTCCTACCGCCTGGCTTTCTGAAGAGAATCATTAAGAGAAAAAGAGCTAGTCAAGCATTGCCAGTTGGGTTTACCCTGTTTTAGCATGTGTCCTTGCTAACATAATATAATGCACTGATGTATTCTTTGCAGCTGGAGGAAGGGTGGCTGGATGATGAAAGGAATGAATTCTTAGAGGAGTTAAACTTGGAAATGTTGGAAGAACAGCATAATGAAGCCATGCAGTACACAGCCAACGAGGTGGAGCAGGTAGGACTGCTACTAAATGTATCATTTGAAATTTTGTTAGGTGTACTTATTTATTGATAGAGAATGAAATGGTACACTGTAAAACGGAGTCAAAGGCTTTGATAGAATTTGGTCTCTAAAATGCTGTGAACTCCAGCATGCTGTCGGTAAGGAAAAGGAGAACAATAGATGCTTAGGCCCAGTATTACAAGTTAGCAAACAATTTAGGATGCTGTGATAAGCGCAGAATTCTCACTTTCTCTGAACTCGCAGTCTAACATTGCTTCTCCTCTTTAATTCTGAAATGTTTGGGGGTATATGTTGTTATATTTTATGTCAGGTTGTTGGGTTTTTTAATGAATTGTATCAGCATAGCATGTAGGCCTCCAAGTTGAGATAGATGTCCTCTTGTTATATGCTTCTGAGGTGTGAGCCAGCCCTTGGCATCACAGAGCTTGCAGAATAAGATGGAAGAGGAGTTTAAAATAAACAACAGGTGTTTTGGTAATACAAGTGTATTTTTCTTATACCAACAGCGCACAGCTCCGCATTTGTTTCCTTAATGGAGACGAATAAGTGTATTGTTAGCAGAGTCTCAGCTTGCTGCTATCCCAACTTTTACAAGCCCATATGTGCTGTAAACAGTGTGACTATGGCAAAGATGCATGTGTCCCCCTAGACATACAGTTTCATCATGGGATGGGTCTTCTCAGTCGTACTTTACTGCGGAATATGTAAGTGACCTTATCCACACCTGAGTCCTATGATCTGTCAGCACACATACCTGTGTGGAGCAAAGGAAATAAAATCCAACTTCATTTCTTGGCTTTTGTGTATGTGCACCTGGGGAGAAGCTTTCCCACCCACAGAAATTTGTGACTTACGATTTTTTTCCCCATTCTGAACTGCTTGAAAACAAAGCCTGAGGCACTGTTCTTTGAAGTGAAGAGAGGGAGAAAGACTGCGAGATCCTTCCTTCTCCTGGAAACCAGGGAGCTTATTTCCCTAACAGCAGACCTGGCTTCAGATACCTCACCACATGATCCACACTGAGGGCCTGAACATGCATCTAGCCTGTTTCCCCCTCACATTCTCTCCAGCCTTGACACTGGGCTATTGACTAGGTGATAGCTCCTATTAAAGCTATTCACTGTACATAAATTAAATATTCATTGGGACAGAGACACTGGCAAAACAATTAAGTCAATTATCTGCAATATGATAGATCAGATTACAAATTGTTTATTTTACAAGCATTTAGTTATTTACACAAAGTGAAACAACTCCAGGGTCAGACATGAAGGGAGTCTTGCGACGGGATTTATAGCGGCCTTTTAGTTATGACTCTCTTTTCCCGACAGTAATCCAAGCCTCAGTTTCCCAGGTAAAAGCTTCCATTGCAAGCTACTCTGACCAGTCTCTAATATTTGAAATCTTGTTTATTTTTTTAACCACAAATTTTATCTCAGATAGCAAAAGATTTCACAGGATTACAAGGTTGGAAAAGAACTTTAAGATCATCAAGTCCAACCATTCCTGTCCTATGCTAAACCATATCCCTAAGTACCTGACCTGCCCTTTTTTTAAACACACAGAGAGATGGTGACTCAACCACCTCCCTGGGCAGCCTGTTCCAGGCCCTGACAAGTCTTTCAATGAAAAAAGAGTTGTCGGTACAAACACTTGCTTTTCACAAAGCACTTTCCTTTGCACGGTGACATTTTCACATAAACTCCAGCTCTGGAGGAAATTCTTGAGCAGGTCTATCTACAAACCCCTACTGCTCCCTCACGTAAGATGTTTGGACCTCTGAAATCACTTTACTGTTGTGATATTCCACTCCCAAGTTGTTGTCAAGCTTTGGCTTTTTCACTGAATTTGGGTTGTGGATAGTTAGTGATAATTATTGAAGGATTGTGTTCTGGGAAGTGGTTTCAGAGAAGCCACTGAAATTGCTTATTCCTCTTTGGGACCTTATACTGAGGATAGGTTTGGGTTTTTTGCCCTAATGAAATTTTATATTACTGTAGAAAACAGCTACACTTTAAAAAATTATGGTCACTTGTGCTGTCAGTGTCTGACGTTGGGTAGCTTGAAGTAATTCTAGGACAGCCAGACATTTCTTTGCCCTTCTGATGAGTAATCGAATCAACCAAATGCAGCTTGGTGTGTAATGGACCGTCAGTAATGTGTGACAGCTGCCGTCTCTCTGAACTCAATGTAGTGACTCGGCAAGTTGGAGAACTGCTTCTTTACTCCTTGTTAGGCCAGGAAACTGCTAGGTTTCCTTAGGTGAATCACGTAATCCATCAGAGCAATGAAACTGCTCTTGTTGCAACTGCAGGTGGCCAAGCTGAGTATCTTCAAGCTCCCTACTTGGCCATGGAGATCTCACTCTAATGTCGGCCTTGATTTTTGTGAACCAGAACGCAGTCCTCTGGCTTCATAATCATCTGTATCGTGAGTCTTGTGAGCTGCAGGAATGCAGCAGTAGAGTGGAATGTCCTTCCAAATACAAACCTGATTTACAGAATGCCATTTTAACATTTAGTATGAGCTGCCAGAGAAAAACCTGGTACAGTTTGTAATAGAAAAATTAAGTAGATAGTCTTGTCTTTTCTCTATGTTTTTGAGCCATTCTGTAGAATTTAATCAAGAATTGTATCTTCTCCATATAGAACAGTCCAATAAAACTCAAGGAAAGATGTAATTCTCCATTTTCATAACTCATTGTATTCCTTTGCCTTTACAACATTGTGGTTCATTGTGCAGCAGAGATAACTTTGAGAAGAATACCATGCGCTTGTCATGCAGAAATTCTTACCGGTATCATGAAATATATCAAAACCTATTAAGAAGAGAAAGAATTGCATTTAAAAAAAAAATTCATTTGAGTTCATTCAAAGCTGTAACACAGTGAAAATATCTGGGGGATATTCTTTTTTGAGAGAGGCCTCTTCTAAAAGAATGGCATTGTTTGCAGAAGAGCCTTTTACCTTTTAGTGCACCACTGAAATCAAGCTCTATCTCACCTCGTGGCTGGAGCAACTCTTGGATAGCCTGCCAACCTGCCACTGGAGATTGTCTCACTGTGGTCGGTCTCCTTCTCACTGTCAGAGGCTGATCAGAGAGCCCAGCAGCTATGCTTATTAAAACCTCTGACTGGACCTCACTGCCTTCAAACTTTAGGAGCAGCCTGGGTTTTGAGTCCCAATATACATCGTAAGTTGCAAAATGAGAATAGAACAGCGCCTGAATTCCTGCAAGATTAGCCATTTTATAGGCATGAATGCTTCCTGGAGCTGAAACGCAGAATCTTTTGAGGTTCATTTATTGCTTGATTGTACGCACTGCCAGGTTCGCCTTCTCATTATCTGAGTTCTCACTGCAAAGATGAGGCCTAAGGAGCCCTTTGGTATTTCAAACAGAAGTAATTGTAGAAGAGATTGACAACATACCATACCTTTGAAAACAAACACTTTGTTTGGAATAGATAATAGATAACACTGACAAAAGCAATGCACTGACAATTGGAGACTCTCTTGTTTGTCAGAAGGGATTTAACCTGGAATTAGGCTTGCTACCTTTCAAAATTAAAATAATCTCATGTTGTAAAAGACTGCTCAGTCTGCACATGTTTAGGGGCTCTGGCAAGCATGATAAGTCCAGGACAGAAATGCCAGGGGCTACCTTACCTGAGTCACAGAAGATTTATTTTTTAAATATATCTCAAAACCATGCAGCACAATAAATATCTCTATTATTTTCCATTTTCTTAATTAAACTAGCTGCAAGTATCCATGTACTGGGGAAAGAGTTAATGTGATATGAATGTCTGCTTTACGTTAAGAATCTGATTGTACAGGCACTTGTTTCTTCCTGACAGGGAAGGGAACCCAAAGTGACTACCTGACATTCAGGTGCCTGTACTGTAGACATTTACATCTGGACAAATCAATCCCACCCATCTGATTTCTGTTAGACTGGAAAGATGGGGTTTTACTTTGTTGACATCTTTTGTCTGTGTCTGTGGATAGTGTAGATTATGGATAGCGTAACTTGAGTAGATGGCAGCGCATTATATTCAGACAGCTTAAATCAAGTGGAAGTTGAAGGAGCAAAGTTTAAATTCTTGATAAAAGTGGTGTGGAAAGCAAGAGCCACTAATTCTGAAAGTGTTGATTGTGTACATCCAAACTGTAAAGTCTGTTTCAGAACCTATACAAATAGGTACATTAAGGGAGTTTTTTTCAGACTTGCTCAAATATATGCTTTGGTGGTGTGGAACCATGCTGGAGACATCAGGGGAAGCATCAGAGAGCTCTGCTTCTGTAAGCTGTATAACTGTGCTAACACAGTGTGGATAAACTACACTGTGTAGGGAGTAAGATGGGTTTAGTGATATGGATGCAAGTTGTACTCTGTCACTCACCCTCGGGGTCAGGGAGCAAACCCTGTCCCTCCTCATTTTCTAACGTGAGCAGAGCCCGCATTTGGGGCAGGCACCCAAATTCCTGGCGGTTCTGCAGCACGGCCCTCCCAGTGTCTGGTGGAGCTGTTCCCACTCTTGTCACTGGCTAAATATTTTCCAGAGCACGTTTCCAGGGAAACGTGGGCTACACATTGCAGTGGCTGGGGTGCAGTGTAGCTGACCCCAACTGAAGTCACTTCTCTGCTGAAAAGATCGGGGGCAGAGAAGGTCAACACAAGCTGGAGCATCTCCAAAGCAGGTGAGAGAAGGGACCAGAATAGTTTTGTGTAGTGGCACTCACATGGTGGAGGTAAGCTAGAAAAATTAAAAATTAAAACTAAATCCCCAGCATTCTTGATGAAAGCCCTAGGCACTCGGCTGGTTGGAGTGCTCTTCTTTCTCGTTACTCATGGTTTTCATGAAGAATTCTCTAAACTGTTTTTTTCTCTGTGTACAAAAGGACATTTTAGACTTCTTAAAAATCAGGTGATGTGAGAAGACATTGCATTCCCACCACATCTCCAGCTACTCCTGAAAATGGAAATAATGTGTTGCAGCCACTTTGGAAAAATACAAGAGACTTAATAAAAAGATCTTCCAATGTACTTTACACACCTTCACAGCAATGCATAAGCTGAAGAAACAAAGGATACATAAGTGATAATTATAGATAGATAGATAGATAGATATAGAAAAATTCTGCAATATTTAGAGTGGTACTACTCTTCATATTGCTTCTTCCTGTGACAAGCAGCTACCCTTGTTTTTTAAGCAGACAAGTAGCAAGAACTGAGAGGATTGCATATGGGGAAAAAATGCACCATTGAATGTTTAAAACTGGCAGAATTTTTATGAATGAAACTCTGCCATTGTCCCTTGAAGTTTCAAAACCTTGTTTCTAGAAAATGGTGACCCTGCAGCATCAAGAAACATTGAAACTTTGAATCCTTTGAATAACACTAAATACATTCTGTCCCATGACATTGAGATTCAGGGAGAGTTATTCCCTGTTTGGGGAGAGTGAGAGGTAGCAATTGGCACCATATTGCCAGTGCGGCTGCCAAAGCAACATGAGAATTACACATTTGTTGTGCGTTTTGTTGTCAGCTGCACATTGTATGTGCGAATTGATGGCTGCAAAATGTATGCTATAGTTTTAAAGATTTTCTTTAAAGTTTTCTTTCCATATCTTGTCTGAAAACAAATTGTTAAAATACATTTTCAGAAAAATCTAACTGGTCCGTCATACACTGGTGGTGTGTCTTCTACAATATTTATTTCATTCCACTGTTACAGTGCACTTGGAAGGTGGAGGTTATTTTTGTTTTTCTGAGACTAGGCCATTATTTTTTCCTAACAATTGAAGAAAGAAAACCAGTTGAAGGGCATGTGATCATGAGATGCCCAAGAAAAGAGGAGAAGGGATGAAATAGGAGACACATTTTCATCCTGTTTTACTGTCTGTCAAAGTAGAGATAAAGGGAATTGTGACAGTGGCCTCTTTGAGTTTGTTTCCTTTCACTGGGTGCTCTGTACCTTTTTTTCTCCCTTGATTATTGCTACCATTATACATAATTATGCAATTACACCTCCTAAAAGAGAAACAGCGTATGGTTGGCACTGTGTACACTTTGATATTTGGTGAACAGGCCATATAAATTGCACTCGGCATGATTGCTTGGTAAGGGGAATAGGGGGGAATTCTTTGCTTTTACCAGTTTGAAAAGTAAAAAGTGTCTGTCTCTTCAGAGAGGTACTGTCGCACATCCTTTGAGATTATAAATAGGTTGATAATATAAATAGGTTAGGTACAATGAGTGGAGTGTGAATTAAAAAACAACAGCCTTAAAGCTTGACATTGTGCCCGTGGCGAGCACTCAGTGTTGTTCTACGCTTAATGGTAAAAGATTGTTTCTGTTTCTGAGGAACATAAACTCCAACTAGTGAACAAGAGTTATCTCCAGGGATGTAACGGAGAGGAATCCTCTTGAGCAAAATTTAGAATTGTTTTGGTTTAATTTGCTAGGCCACTAACACAACCACACAGCCTTTTGCCCGCTTCCTTCCACTGCCCAGCGGGATTGGGGTGAGGATTGGGAAAAAAAAGGTAAAACTCATGGGTTGAGATAAAGATGGTTTAATATGACAAAAAATGAAAAATAATCATAGTCATAGAATTTACAAAACAAGTGATGCACAGCACAGTTGCTCACCTCCCACAGACCACCAGTGCCCAGGTAGTTCCTGAGCCACTGTTGGACCTCTAGTTAGCTTCCCCAAGTTATATATGGAACATGACATCGTATGGTATGCAATATCCTATTGGCCAGTTTGGGTCTACTGTCCTGGTCACGTCCCCTCCCATCTTCCTTAGCGCACTCAGCCTCCTCGCTGGCTGGGCAGTATGAGAAGTTGAGAAGTCCTTGACTTGGTCTAAACATTGCCTAGCAACAACTAAATACCAGCATGTTATCATCATTATTCTCATCCCAAATGCAAAACACAGCACTATACCAGCTCCTAGGAAGAAAATTAACTCTGTCCTACCTGAAACCATGATGAACATAAATTGTCTTTCAGAAAAAGACTTCTGAAAGCAAGAAGTGTGAGAGAGGGCTGTAGAGGGTAGAGTGGAACAGGCTAGCCACCTGCAGGCTTCAACACCGTCTCCGTGGAGCAAACAAGGAGTTTACTAGTTAAAAAAGCCCCACTGATGAAAGTAATCTTTTTGCACCCTCTTAGATTGTACTAGTAATTTTTTGATTGGCTGCTTGCTCTGTCTTTTTGAAGTGATACCATTAGTGAAGCTTTTTCCAAAGTTTGAGAGGATTTCAGTTCCACCAGTCTCTGGCCATACTCCAGAATCAAAAACAGTGCACCATCTGGCAATCATTATCTTTAAGCACTGCAAAGAGATGGCTTAGCTAGAAAGGGAAATATTTCCTTCAGGACTTTAGAAGATATGTCACTAGTGCTGTAATTCATCTACTTCACTCAGTATGGCCACCACAGCAGGACTCTCAGAAACATTTAAAAGCTGTGAGCAGTAGGACTATTGTTTAGTGATCTGTTTTAATTTGGCTTAAATCAGATCCCAGCTGTTTAAGCAAAACAGAACTGGAAAATATTCCTGTGTAATATGGTATACATTTGGTAATCATTTTGGTTTGCTCATTTTTTAGCCAAAGAAACATGAAGAGGAGGATGGCACCACAGACACTGCAACCTCATCATCCAACAATCATGAGAAGGACAGTGGGGTGGGACCTACAGATGAAAGTCTGCGTAATGACGAGAGCTCGGAGCAAGAAAATGCACCTGAGGAGCAGAACAGCGCTACGCTGCAGAGCAAACGGGATCTGGGCCACAGCCAAGATACGTTGGGAAGTGTTGAGCTCCAGTGCAATGAAAGCTTTGTGTCTGGGGAATACATTGAATCTGATTTCATAGGAAACCCGGAGGAGGAATGTGAAAGGTTTCGGCAGCTGCTGGAACTGAAGTGCAAGATTCGAAACCATGGGGAGTATGACCTGTATTACTCGAGCAGCACAATAGAGTGCAACAGAAGAGAGCAAGAGGGAGTGGAGCATGAGCTGCAGCTACTCAATGAGGAACTGAGGAACATTGAACTCGAATGTCAGAACATTATGCAAGCTCACCGGCTCCAAAAGGTGAGGGATCAGTACGGAGACATTTGGGCTTTACACGACGAAGGGTTCAGGAATTACAACACCAGCATAGATGTACAAAGAGGCAAACTGGATGACATCATGGAACACCCTGAGAAGTCTGACAAGGACAGCTCCAGTGCCTACAACACAGCTGAAAGTTGCAGGAGCACTCCTCTGACGGTGGAGCGATCCCCTGATAACTCTCTTCAGAGGATGATCAGCATCACCAACAGGAAAAACCTGAGGAGCACAATTGTGGCTAATCAGTCGTCCTCAGGACAAAGCAGCAGAGAGACAACCTCAGCCAAAGCCAAACCCACTGAGCAAAACAGTGGTGCTGAGGATGCAGCGCTGGCATCAGAAAGCAGCAAATTCACAGACCAGGAAAAGCAGAGCAGCGAGCACATTCCCTACCTGTCTCCATATCACAGCTCTTCTTACAGGTATGGGAATATACCCGCTCATGCAAAGCATTATCAGAGCTATATGCAACTGATCCAGCAGAAGTCTGCTGTGGAGTATGCCCAAAGCCAGCTCAGCCTGGTGAGCATGTGCAAAGACTCGCAGAAGTGTGCGGAACCCAAGATGGAATGGAAAGTGAAAATAAGGAGCGATGGGACGAGGTATATCACAAAGAGACCAGTTCGAGACAGAATCCTGAAGGAACGTGCCTTAAAAATTAAAGAGGAGCGTAGTGGAATGACAACGGATGATGATACGATGAGTGAGATGAAGATGGGTCGCTACTGGAGCAAAGAAGAGCGAAAGCAGCATTTGGTGCGAGCTAAGGAGCAGAGGAGGCGGCGGGAGTTCATGATGAGGAGCAGGCTGGAGTGTCTTAAGGAGAGTCCGCAGAGTGGCAGCGAGGGCAAAAAGGAAATTAACATTATTGAACTGAGTCACAAAAAGATGATGAAAAAGAGAAACAAGAAAATCTTGGACAACTGGATGACAATCCAAGAACTGATGACACATGGTGCTAAATCTCCAGACGGCACAAGAGTGCACAATGCCTTTTTATCAGTTACTACTGTATGAACGCAACTTCTTTCAGAGAGTGTACTACCAGTTTAGGTAGAGTACGATTGCCTCGTTCAATGTGGCATTTTTATATATTTTGTGACTGTTTATAGTTTGACCTTTTTTGTAAGCAAAATTACCTGGTAATTTTTCATTTGTTTTTCATATAATGGTACCTTCTTTATCTGGCAGTCTTTCTTTATCCTGCAATATATTCATATTACTCATTTGTAGAAAAAAAAAAAAAAAANAAAAAAAGGTGGAGAAGCCAATTAATTTCTTAGCCTAATACGTATCCTGTAACTTAAGATCTGGATTTATTTCTCTAGTTTTCTTTTTTCTACTTTAGTAACAATACAATACCAAAACAAAATGCTTTATACTGTATCCTTGGCTTAACAAGTTTTAAAGTTTTACATCTTAGTAGAGTGCATCTGTTTATAAATCATATGCCACATCCCATCGTATAGATAAGAGTGACATTTTCCCAACACCACATTGTACAGTCCATTTAATCTGTAAATTGCAATTGTATTTGTCCAAGTGAAGTGTAGGTGGGCAATTCTCTTGTGTTATGTAGTGGCATTGGTCATGTAGCTGGGCGGTATGTGATAATTGTGAAAATGAAAGAGAAATAAATTATTGCTTATCTTTAAGAAAAAAAAAGTCAAGAGTTCTTTGATTTAAATTGAGCAGTTGCTTTTAAAAGATGAGTCATTTTCCTGTGCGGGGTTTTTACAGCATATAAAGATTTCAGAAATATGGGACACAACTCCAAAGATTAGTTTTTGTGAATTACCTTTTCATTTTACAGAACACATAGGAGTGAGTGGGTCTTCCTGGCTTTTTTTGTACCTGCTATAATTATAGATGTGTTACCATGTTTTATGTAGTCAGGTAACTACTGTGGGTCCTTTCCCCAGCTGACCTTGCCATTTGTTCAATCCACAAAAAACATAAACAGAGCACATGCCTAACTTTGAGCTAAATCTCAAGAAAAACTAGCAGTGGTTGTCGCTGGTATTTTCATAGAAATGAGCTAAGGAAAAATAAAGAATGAAAGGCATTTAAATTAGTTAAACCCTTAACTTTGCTGTTGAGGAGCATCCAAGGCTCCAGAAGAGCTCCAGTGGGAGCTGGCTGGGACTTGGGAGCAAGGGCAACTTGCTGTCTGGGTGCCTGATGGAGTAGGGTGTCATCTCTCCCTGCAGCAGAGGCACCTTGGCTGTCAGTGGGACATCTCAGCTGCTGCTGCTGACAGCCCAATGAGTTACAGCAAGCTGAAATGACTAGTCCTGGACAGCCATGAATGTTGAAGGCTTTGCCTAACAGACCCATTTTCATTGTCCCTGATCAGTTATTAATGGATTGGAGTGCTTTTGATAGTAGGATTAGGTGCTGAAGTCACTTGGCATTAGGCTTTAAAAGATATGCTTAAAGATGCAGAGAGGCACATGGCAGTATTTCCAAATTATCCAGTTCTGGAAATCAGTCATTTGTTTTC
Organism: Zapornia atra; assembly: GCA_013400835.1. Classification (NCBI taxonomy): domain Eukaryota; kingdom Metazoa; phylum Chordata; class Aves; order Gruiformes; family Rallidae; genus Zapornia; species Zapornia atra. The sequence goes on from VZTU01022779.1 coordinate 164,246, forward strand.
TAACCACTTTTGGCACTAGTAGGTATTGGCAGTGCTCTCTGCATCTCCAGGCATGTAAATACCATAAGAACAGGGCTCCCTGAGTGCTTAGGAAAATTACGCCACTGACAGTTCACAGTTTGATGATCAGAAAATTCTCCCCAACAGACTCCAGTAACATCATGCTAAATCCTCAATAAACATACAGCTGTTCATGTGCAGTGAAGAATACTTTCAGTGTTCCTGTTAACCTGGAAAAAGTGTGGAATACATGCCCGGAAAGGATCACGAGGTGATACAGTACTGCTTCAAGGGGCCACTATCAGATTATCCCTCCAGGTGAGCCAGGGACTTGTCTTTGACTAGCCCAAGTATCCTGGAAAGGTACACATTCTTCTTCTGGAGACATCATAGCACGGACATTTGGCTGTTTCCCTCGTTGCATTCCAGTGACCATGCTTGTAAAAACAGGTCTCATTCTTAATCAGAGTTCAGCTGCCACCAGCTCCAGATAATGGTTACTGTTATGCCTTTCCCTTGGGCACGGCACTTAATGTTTTCTTCCCATTATTAGATAGTGACTCGGAGCTCCCCTCTAATTGTTATGATATACAAATTCAGAGAACAACCTCAGTCTTCAGAAAATATAACGTCATTGTTTCATCACTGAGGAATAAAATCAGGAAAACACTTGTCTAATTAGAGAAAATGCCTAACTGGATTGGACGTGTGTGTGTGTCTCGAGTAATATGGAATTGAATTATTAGAGAAACAGTAGTTTTAGGGCTGATATATTAGTAGGCTGTAAATGGAAATGCACCCAAATCTGAGGAGTTCTGTCAGAACCTAGTGAGAGACAAAGAGAAGACACAGAGGTGATAGAGCAGTACTGCTGATGGCACATGGTGATGAGGTTTCTAGCTCAGCACGTGCCTGCCAGTGCTCAGCCACCTTCCCCCTACTTCTAGACCTGCTGGAACAGGCAAGTCCCTGCCCAGTCCTCAGTCTGGGGTTCTTCCATCAGCCCATGGTTTCCTCTCCTTCCTTTGTAACTGTGGTTATTAAGTGATATTTCCTTTCTCCTCTAAGCAGTCTTGGGGAAAAGAAGTGTTGTGTTTTGCCCTGATACAATGCCTTGATCATTTTTTCAAGTGTGGAAAGTAAATATTCGACCCCAGAGCAGGATGCAGAGGGGCTGACTCACAGGCGAGTGGTTTGCTGCCCACTGCTCTCAGCTGGTTTCTCTTCGGAACAGGACTTGGTGTTGTGCTCCCTCATCCCAGCAGCTCTTTATCAAGTGAAATCCAAGGCTGACATCCCACATGCTGTTTATTCCTGCATACACTTTTTTCCAAATGTCATAATTTTTAATGAGGAAAATAACATTTTGCAACAAGGCAAATGAAAAGAGAAGAAACAAAATCCGTGTCATGTTGTTGTAAATGTTAAAAAAAAACCCACCAAAAAACATTCCTCTGTTGTGAGAACTTTTTTTTTTTTTTCATATGGAGGAATATAAAAATAAAAATGGTTTCCAACTGGAACAAGACCAGATCTTGTTTAACATTGTTGCTTGCAGCTCTAGGATAAAGAGCGTAAGCCAGGGGAGAAGAGCTGCATAGGTCTGTTATCACACCCACGTCACCGCTGGGAAGGAGTTCATGTCCCATTCATCCTTCCCTGGTCCTGGTACCCAGCTGAGACCACTGTGAGGTAATTTTTCCTAAGAAGCCAGCAAGGTGGCCTTGAAAAAGGAGTTGATTTGTGTCACTTGACAATGGCCTTGCCAGTTGATTTAGGAGCGTTGCTCACCATAGCTAAGGTTAAAATCTCTTGGATCCTTGGATTGTCCTCTCCAATGCACGTATCCTTAAAGGGAAAATGATATATTTATCATGATCATGACAATAAACTAAACCAACTGCATCAGGTTACTATGTTTTTCATAAGAAAGAAACGGATAACGCCAAATTGAACAAGAAGAATCAGAATGTAATCCATCCTTGCCCTGTAAGAGGGTTGTAAGGATCTCAGAAGAGATGATACAGCAACTTTAGCATTATTCTTTCTGAACTTGTGAATTATTCATTAATATCATGATGCCTGACTTTTTTCTTTTTTTTCTCTTTAACTGATGTTCATTTCCAAACCCCATTTCTTGGTACAAATTGCAGAACAGCACCCTCGGCACGTGACATGACTTCTGTGCTATGGTACTTCCTGACTCAAGGCTGGAATCACTCCAGGTTTTGTTTTACTTGGGTTCTTAACCTTCAAGCTGCTAATCACAAACACGTATGTGCTGAGTGCTCTATTAATATCTATCTTGTGGGCCTACTGCTTTTTCAGAGCATTAAATGCTCTTGAGGAGCCCGAATAAAATTAATGTGATGAGGCGTTTGGCTAAAGCGAAACAGAAGAGCTGTCATAAACCCAGTGGTGTTACTCTCTGGGAGAGGCTGGTTGGCTAATGCCTGCTGGAGGGAAAAAGGATATTGCAGAAGAATCACAAGCAGGTTGTGATTAAATGCATTTGCTCTGAAGCATATTACTTTGTTTAAAGAAGAGCATTCCTCTTAGGTGGCTATTGCTGCATTTGGGAGCACTTCACTTTTTAGTTACAGATAGTTACATCCTGCATAGATTCTGTCTGGATTTTCAGGCATCATTAATGTCACCCTAATGTTAGCTCCTAGATGGACTTTGGGTAGTACCTGTGAGACAAGGCACAACCTGGGGATTTGGGATGCACTTGGCAAGGGATCTCTGAGCTCTTCTTGGAGCAAGTGCATTCCTATCCTTGTAGGGAAAGGGTCCAGCTCTTGCCAGAGGAGAACCTTCAGCTCTGTGCAGCTTTTCTTGCTCCAGGCAACTAAGGATCTTGACTTCCCTGGCACAACTCACCTGTTTCTGAGCCAAGGAAAAGTGGCGCTTGTGTAGCAGTTTGGTGGGACTGACTGCAAAGTCAGCGAATTTGCAGATAACACCAAGCTGTGTGGTGCAGTCAACACACTGGAAGGAAGGGATGCTATCCCAAAGGACCTTGACCAGCTTGAAAGGTGGGCCTGTGTGAACCTCATTAACTTCAACAAAGTCAAGTGCAAAGTTGTGCACATGGGTCAGCACAATCCCAAACATAACTACAAGCTGGGCAGAGAATGGATTGAGAGCAGCCCTGAGGAGAAGGATTTGGGAGTGTTGCTTGATGAAAAGTTCAACATGAGCCAGCAATGCACGCTTGCAGCCCAGAAGGCCAATTGTGTTCTGGGCTGCATCAAAAGGCGTGACCTGCAGGTCAAGGGAGGTCACTTTCCCCCTCCACTCTCATGAGAGCCCATCTGGAGTACTGCATCCAGCTCTGAGGGCACCGGTACAAGAAAGATTGCGCTGTTGAGTGAGTCCATTTACATTGGTACATTTCCTATGCCACTTGAAGCTAATTCTACTGAAGTACTGCAAATGTCTCTGGTGATGTCTGTGTATAGAGTGCATTTTTAAGCCTTGGAGAAAAGAGAAACCTTTTAAAACATATGTTCTCCTGTTTGTGAGACACAGAGTAACATGCAAAATGCATATTAACCCAAAGGCTTTTATAATGAGAAGACTTGCTACAAACAGTAAATTGTGTTAATATATGGATATTTGCACAAAGGAACATTTCACTTTCTGTTTAATTTTAAGGACCTTTATTGCCCAAACCTCAATTTGAGAAGACACTGATTCTACTCTTTTATATATTTTAAACAATTCAGTCCCTAATTTTTATGCTCTTAGACCGATGCTAAAGTGGGTTAGGAAAGCCTGTTTTGGCCTGGAACAAAATGGCAAACTTCAAATATTGTCTTTTGTAGGTCCTTGCTTGTTTAACTTATTGCTAAGTACTAGGAGCGAATGAAAGCTGACGTCTGGCTCCAGCGACAAAAAATCAGGAGCACAGAGAATTTTAAGTGTGAATTGAATATAGGAAACTCTCATCTTGACAGTGGATAAGAAGCCAAAAGAAGAAAATTAAAATTGCATGATGAAAGATGAAAAGGTTGAAGTCAATGTTTTGACTACTGGACCTTGCAGGAAAGATATTTGAGAAAAAGAATGAAATAGGAAGTTAAGCAGGCAGATATCACGTAAAATTTACCACAGATCAAAATACTACTCTTTTTTTTTTTTCTCTTCAAAGGCAACCCTCTTATTTTCATAGGTTATTTAACCCCACTGGCAATCTCTGCAATGCATAAATATTTTTGATGGCAGGCAAAGTGTCTTCTTAATGGTGTATAGACACTGTATGATTCTATGATACTATATAGTGAACAGGTTGAACAGTATAAATATTCATGTCAGCAAAGATGCTGTCAAATTCCTGACTTGACATGATATAAAAAATTAAAAGGAGATTCTGTTTTCTCACCTCCTTTTTCTCCCCAAGTTTGGCACCTGGCTGTATGGTCAGGGTAAAGAAATACCTTTGGAAGATTGTATTTTGGTTCAGGTACAGGGAATTCAAATGAAAGCTCCTCAAACTCGACAGTTTAATTTACTTCTCTTAAGCTCTTTAATACCAAACTTATCAGTTCTCTCTGTTAGGCATTAACTTGTTAAATGAGTCTTAATTATACATAAGCAGATGGAGATTTGAATTAAAATTACCTTACACTCGAGTGGCTTTAGTTCATTATAACATATCTTCCTCTTAATCATTTAGGCAGTCTCATCATCTTTCATATAGAAAGTTATTAAAGTATTCCAATTTCCATATTTCTTCAGATACATCCAATATTAAATGGCACGTAATACACATTAGTTGGTGACTTATACCATGCAATAGTTAGTGAATTATTCATGTCAGTAACAATTTTTACACTTTTATGTCATCTGTATGATTTTATTTTAAAGGGTTTATATTTACAGAATATCTCATATTTTACCTCATTTCGGTTTTCAGTGCAAGGCTGAATGCCTTGCCAATTTTTCTCTCTGAAAAGGAATAATGTCCACTCCAGTTTTCACACTCCCATTAACTGAGGAATGCAAGTGGATCCAAAGTGGCTCCCACTCCCAAACAAGTGGATGTTTCCTTGGAGCCTTGGAAAGACTTGAGAAGGAGATAAAATTTCTAAAGGAAATCACAGTTATTACTTTCTTTTATTTTGATTAAGTACTGACATAATTTCTGGATTCTCCAACACCAAGAAGATGCTCCTTGGGATTTGCCTGTCCTCCAAAATTAAAAGAAGGTTTTGCCTAAAGGGAGAAAATTACAGAAAGCTTTTGCAGGCTTCAGTGAACATCACCTCACCTGAATTTATGACCTCAAATCAGGGCTGCTAGTTAAATTAGTCATCTAGATTAAGGCTTTAAATTAGCTCCAGGAATAGGGAGGAGACACCTGCAAAACACAGCTGATTTCCCTCTTTAAGAAAGGGGTCCTGTGGAAGGCATTTGTCCACCTAATTTAGACTGGGCCTCTAACTTTTACATAGCTTTAGCAGAGAGAAAAATTTCTGTCTTAAAGTATGTTAATGCCTTTCAGAAAAGGGATGGACAACAGGTGACTGGGTATGAAAAACTCTTTCTTCCCCTTGTTTTTAAAGACTGCTGAATACAAACACTAAGAGAGTCGTGTGTCGCTTTTAGACAGAGAGCACACCAAGCAATTTAATCAACCTCTGCCATGTACCTCCTGGGTAAAATCAAGAAAGAGTTGGACAAAAAGCGGCATTTTAGTTCCAGTAAGCAATTTACAGCCATTCACAAAGGAACAACCAGTGGGACTTTTCAAAGACAAAAGCATCCAAAATTCCCTGCTAAAGGTGGCAGACTATTCTCAGCATCCCTTTAGCTAATGTATTAACTAGGTACCTTCAGTGTCAAATGGGTCTATAAGGCAGAAAGAACCGATATTTGGATGATGGAGAATGACAGCTCAGCCAAAAGGCTGAGTCTGCACTCACAAATGCTGCAAAGGGACAGGTCATTTGCAGAAGTCGGGTACTGCCATTTGCATGAGCATCTTTAGAAGGAAAGGGGACTCACTGCATCCTGTCAGCCTCAGCAAGACTCTTGGACCACGTGGCCATTTCACTCCCCTGCTCCTCCAGAAGCCTTGGTGAACTTTAGGATGTGAATTTAACATGGTTAATCTCAATGAATTCCAGTTTTGCATCCTTGAGAGAGAGAGAGGGTGCTGCTGTTTGACTTGCAGAGGGGGTTAGGAGAAAAACCATGAAAGCTTGTGAGGCTCTGTGGAGCTGGGGATCTTTTCTAAGGGCAATCTGTGAATTCAGAGCGAAGAGTTTTCTGCACTTGTAATTAAAAACTGCAAAGCCTAGCTTGACTATACATCTTATTTGAACTTTCTGGGGTTTTTTTATTCACATCCCTACAAGAACTCTCAGGATTAGTAGCCTAAAGGTGAGCAGAAAAGCTCAAATGGGTTGTGAAATTAAATGTTTTTCCACTGAGATATAAGTGTTCTAAATAAGCTGAAAGTGACCTGTAGTCCTCATTACTAAATCATCTGGTAGGAGGCTGTCATCTCCTCTTGAGGCCTTTCAGAAAATTTTATGAAAAAGGAACTGGAAAATTAGACGAGGGCTGGGTTTCCTCTCCTGAAAAGCAGTGTGTATGTGTGAACATGTGTTTATGTGTGTTTGGGGTGGGGATGTGATCTCAGAAAGAAGGCGTTACAGAGGTCAAATGAAGCAGTTTCTGCCTTTTTTCTCTAATCCACCAAAGATCAGGCCAAGAATACACTAAAGTTCAGGGCACAATGTTCTGTACATGTGCTTTTTCCAGTAAAAAGCACACTGATCCCTCTATGAAGTGTGCCTGGGTGTCTGGTTGCTGACACTCACCACATGTCCCTAAAGAGTACATGCATTGCACAGGTTGGCTACCTATCTGGAGGTCTGGCAAAAGCTATGTTTCAGCAAGGGTAGGCCTTTAAAATCACTAATGCCTCTGGTGGCTGGTGCTGCAGGGCCCTGTTTTCTTGAAGCCTCTTTCTGTGCGAATGCGGAATATTATGTTCAAATACCATGCCAGACAAGCAAGGGGAGTAATCTCTCATGCAGCCAATTTAGGAGACTCAAGATAGGTCCATAATCCCTGTTTTATAGTGTGGCCAAAAAGCTGTTTCCCATGTTACTTTGTATAATGCATAGCTGGTCTTGATTATTTATGTCCATGTACTGTACACAGTGATACGCTAGCATGCTACTAAGATATCTGCAGACATTTCTCAGGTTGATAGCACCCATGAAGGGGCCTTGCAAGGAGTTGCTCTATGGTGGGACAAATGTTTATGAGAGCCATGAGGCAGAAGGAATTTCATCGTACTTTCAGCATGGAGGTGTGAAGAGCACAAGTGCACTCTCAGGTTTGCAGTCAAAACACTGGAAGGGAGGGATGCCATCCAGAAGGACTTCAACGGGTTCAAGAAGTGGGCCTGTGTAAACCACATGGAAGTCAGCAAAGCCAAGTGCAAGGTCCTGCACGTGGGTCAGGGCAATCCCAACTACAACTGTAGGCAGGCAGAGAATGGATTGAGAGCAGACTTGAGGAGAAGGACTTGGGAGTACTGGTTGATGAAAAGCTCAGCATGAACTGGTAATGCACACTTGCAGCCCAGAAGACCATGCAATCCTGGGCTTCATCTAAAGAAGCGTGATCAGCAGGTCAAGGGAGGTGTTTCTGCCCCTCTACTCTGCTCTCATGAGACCCCACCTGAAGTACCATGTCCAGCTCTGGGGTTCCCAGCACAAGAAAGAGATGGACCTGTTGGGGTGAGTCCAGAGGAGGGACATGAAGATGATTAGAGGGCTTGAGCACCTCTCCTGTGAAGACAGGATGAAAGACTTGGGTTTGTTCAGCCTGGAGAAGGCTCTGAGGAGACCTTATAGCAGCCTTCCAGTACCTGAAGGGGGCCTGCAGGAAAGCTGGAGATGGACTGTTTACAAGGGCAGGTAGTGAGAGGACTAGGCGCAATGGGTCTAAACTAAAAGAGGGCAGATTAAATTAATTAGTAGGAAGAAATTCTTCCCTGTGAGAGCATTGGAACAGGTTGCCCAGTGAAGTTGTGGCTTCCCCCTCCCTGACAGTGTTCAGGGCCAGGTTGGATGGGGCTTTGGGCAACCTGGTGTAGTGGAGGGTGTCCCAGCCCATGGCAGGGGTGTTGGAACTAGGTATTTTTGAGGTCCCTTGAACTCAAACCATTTTGTGAGTCTGTGATGCCATAGTACAGGGCAGTTCAGTTATGAATATGACAATGAAACATAACTGCAGCCCATAACTCCTTCTGAACACAGCCAAAGAGCTTTTGATGTGCGATAGCCATGCACAGAGAAAGGGAAAGGCCTCTATGAACTCCCAAGTCAGGTCATAAGTGGTAAGAAGGAGATACGTGGATGTTGAGGAACAGTGGATGTTGTGGTGGCCTCTCTCCCTCATAGTGTTGCTGAAGAATAAACATGGTGCAGTGTCTTGCAACTGGAGGATGGAAGCAGTAATTCTAGCACTTATACATGGCTCCTCATCATACCATAGTGGGACCTATGAGGTCTCCCCTCAGCCTCTTTTTCTCAAGACTAAAAAGCCCCAGCTTCCTCAGCCGTTCCTCATAGGACTTGTGCTCCAGACCCTTCAGCAGCTTCGTGATAGTGATATACAGTGATAGAAGCTGTAGAATTTCCTTAGATATCTTTTCCCCTTTTCCCCTACTCCCTGTTAACTGCTCCGTTCATTACCTGGCCAATGTGGCAGAGTGCACCCACGGCAAGTTTGAAATGGTACAAGACTGGGAGGAGTGGTCAACACACCAGTTGGTTGTGCTGCCACTCAAAGGGACTGGGTCAGGCTGGAGAAGTGTGTCAACAGGCATTTCCTGAAGGTCTACAAAGAGAAATACCAAGTCCTGCTCCTGGGTTGGAATAACCCCATGCACCAGTATATGCTGGAGACAAACTGGTGGGAAGACAGCTTTGCTGGAAAGCATCTGTGTGTCCTGGTGGGCATCATAAGCTAACAATGTGCCCTGACCCCATCAGTGGAGAGTGCTGTGTTCAATCATGGGCTTCTCCACACATGGCAGACATGGACATAATGGGACTAGCGAAGGACCCAAACACGACTAGGGACTGGAGCACCTGTCATAAGAGGAGACGCTGAGACAGCTGCGACAATTCATCCTGGGAAGAGAATGACTAGGGTGATCTAATCAATGGGTGATGCAGAGTAGGAAAGAAGATAGATCCAGGCCCTTCTCAGTGGTGCTCAGCAACAGCACGAGGGGCAGTGGTCACAAAATGAAATATGGGAAAACCTGTTTAAACAGAAGAAAAAGCTTTTTATGATGGGGATGGTCAAACATTGACACAGGTTGCCCGGAGAGGTTGTGGAGCCTTCAACCTTGGAGATACTCAAAACCTGACTGAGCACATCCCTGAGCAACCTGCCCTAGCTGACCCTGCTTTGTGCAGGGTGTTGGACTAAGTGATCTCCAGAGGTGCCTTCCAGCCTCAGCAATTCTGTGATTCTATGAGCAATGATAAATTACAAGCCCAAAGATTGCAAGTGCGGGGGAAACCAATGAGAGCAGATCAGTCTGGTGGTCCATCAAGTGTTTTGGCTCCTCCTGACTGCAGCTCACAGACATAGAGCTCTTGGCACATTTTTAAGTATGAAATCCAGCCCATTACTTTCAAATGATGAAATTCAGCAGTATCATTACCAGCAGCACCTTTCCAGAGCATTTGACCTCACCCACAAGCAAAGCCCATCTTCCACCAGACCGCACCTCCATGAGGTGATTGGATTAAGAGTCCAAACCCACAGCCTTGGGGTTTCTGGAACAAAACAATTTTCAGTTGTTTTTTGGTTTTATTTGGGGTGTGTTTTTCCCCCACAGGCAACCTGCAGCCAGCACGTGAATGTAATGTTAACTTCTAATTGCATCGTATTAGCAGTTTGGCATTGCATCATACTAATTCTTGTTTCTCCGGGATATAATGTAGAAATATAATCATATTAACACTCTGAAAGCAAACACAGAGGTGGTATAAATTGTTAATGCAGTCTTCTTTTAAGCAGCTTGTTTGAACAGTGCATTGGTGTGTGAGAAAATGCCAGCTTTTCAGTCTTTCCAAATACTGCAGTGCTTGCAGTCCACTGCAGAATAAATGTGTGTGCTATGCTTAAGGTAACAGATGTTCTTTTGCTGTATGTTCCCATGAGCACCCAATCTTTTCCCAGCATTCTGCTACCATTTGTCTGAGACCCACCTGTGAGCCAGCACAGCAGTTTCTTAGACATGAGGTTGCCTCACTGACATGTCATGTACAGAAGCGGTGTATTTCGTTGACGTATATTCCTGTAAGTCTTCCTCTGCTTTCCCTTCCCATGAGTGGGGCCATTAATTCTTCTGACTTGCATCATCAGACTGAAAATGGCAGCCTGCACGCAGAAATGCTGCTAAGCTGTTTGGATTCTTCAGACTCTGAAGATCAGCCTTTAAACCAACTAATTAAGTTTTCTGCTTGCTGCCATTGAAAGCCTCAGTCAGATATAATTAAAACTGAGCAGCAGATGACAGCAGTGGCATTTGTCAGAATCATCCAGTGGTTCAAATACCAGTTCTGACAGAAATGTCAGACTGATAACACTCCCATCTTCCCCCCACATGCCAGGGAAAGAAGGAAGAACTTTTATTATAAATGCCTGTCTGATAACCTTTATGAATCCCAGAACACCAAACACTGCACGCAAAATTCCATTATCCTAAGAGAGGATGCTCATTTCCCATAAAGTAAACCCTGCATCTCCCAAGGCTTCCCTGTAGTGCCTATGCCTTTTGGGACACCCTTTCAGAAATTCAAAGGGGAGAAAAAGCCCCGATCCTGAAGTATGGGTGCTTCCAGCCTTGTAGACAGCGAAGCTGGAAGAGATTCCTTAGAGAGTTAATGAGCTGAAACCAAATCAACATATTCCTCGTTGAGAAAGGGCAAAGCCATAACACGGCTCTGTAAGCTATCCTTGAGCTGTACAGAAACGTGAGAAGACAGAGTCCTTTATGTACAGGGTTTAAATTGAACTGTTATTGCTAAGGATCACAGAAGGGCAGAGTAAACAACAGAGACAGCCAAGAACAAATGAATAGGGAAAAATTACTTTTGGAAACCTTTTGAGATTATATTTGCTGCAGCTTCGCCCACTGGTTTTGCCCTGTTTTGTCTCATCAGTTTGGCCAGCACATTCATGATAAGTTCTTCCTGTCACTCTAGGGTTTTTGCTTGAGAGTTAGGGTGCTTTCTTCCTTTTGCTTTGGTTTGACTGTTGGTTTGTTTGTTTGTTTGGACTCAATGGAGAGTAAAAAGGGAAACATGACAGAAAGGGAATTGGTGGCGCTTTGAAGCAGCAGTGGTGTTGATTTGTCTCAAAGTCTCTCAGCTCTGCTCTTGCCTGTAGCAATTATGTGTTGTCTGCACATTGGCCAGATAGCAGCCTGCATCACAGCACACTGGAGGGGAATGCATGTGTCTGTTCCTTCCTCAGGCAAAGGAAGACCCATGCAGTGGGTGGCTCGGTGTCTTGGCCTCAGGGCACTTACATGTCCTTACAGCTTGGGCTGGCTGCAGTGGAAGAGTAGCTTCAGAGCAGAAATGCATGCTGCAGATATGCAATATGAGTGTGCTACTCAGGACTTTGGCTTGCCATAACTGCAGAGCTGTCTCCAAAGAATAGCCATGAGCAGGTTGAAAGCTTATGGGTAAGAAATAGACACTGAAGCAACAAAGGCAACCTTATGGTTGGTGTCTACTACAGTCTGCCTTCATCAATCCCCTTGATTGATGAAGCCTTCTTACTCCAGCTACAGGAGGCTCTCATCCTGCTGGCAGACTTCAACCACACCAACATCTGCTGCAAAAGTAGCATGGAGAGCTGTAGGCTATCCAGGAGACTCTTGGAATGCATAAGAATAAGAATAACTTCTTAAGTCAGCAGTGCCAGAAGGGCTATTATACTGGATCTGTTGGTCTCCAAAGTCAAGATTGGAGGCGGCCTGGGCTGCAGCAATCATGCACTGGTGGAGTTTGCAGCCCTGAGGGATATGGGTCTGGCAAAGAGTAAGGTAAGAACCTTGAGTTTTAGGAAAGCAAAATTCCAACTGTTCAAATAAATAGTTTATAGGACCCCCTAGGAAACTGCCCTGAGGGACACAGGAGCAGAAGAGAACTGGCAGATCTTTAAGGATGCTTTCCATAGAGCACAAGAGCTCTTGATCCCCAGGAGGAAAGGACAGCAAGACACTAGCATGGCTGAGTCAGAACCTGCTGATCTTAAAGGGCAAGAAGGAAATGCACAGGAAGTTGAAGCAGGGACAGGTATCCTGGCAAGAGTGTAGGGACGCTGCCCAGTTCTGTAGGGATGGGCACAGCTGGAGCTGAATTTGGGAAGGGATGCAAATAATAATAATAAGCCAGAAAAAGAATGTCAAAGAAAGCCCACCCCCTCAATGAGCAGGACTTGCAAACTGATAGGAACCGATAGAAGAAGGCTGAGGTACTCAACATTATTTTGTCTCAGTCTTCACTGGAAATCTCTCTTCCCAAAACTCTTGAGTGAATGGACTTCAAGACAGGAATTGGGGGAGCAAAGTCACTCCCACTGTAAGAAAAGATCATGTTTGTGACCACTTGGGGAACCTGAACATGCATAAGTCTCGGGAACCTGATGAGACGCACCCCAGAGTCCTGAGGGAATTGGCTGGTGTAGCTTCCAAACCACTCTCCATCATATTTGAAAAGTTGTAGCAGTCAGACAAAGTCTCTGGTGACTGGAATACAGTAAACATTGCACACATTTTTTTAAAAAGCTACAAAGGAGGGCCCTGGGAACTCCTGACCTGGCAGCCTCACCTCTGTTCCTGGGAAAATCATAGAACAGATACTCCTAGAAGCTATGCTAAGGCACATGGAGGACAGGGAGGTGATTCAAGCCAGGTAGTATGGTTTCACCAAGGGCAAAACCCAAGCTATTGTATGATTCTATGATAAGTGAGCTGCAAAGATGTGACAAACCGTTAAAAATAAGGTTGGCTGCTGCTATTGAGCAATTATTATATCATGGCCACAAAAGAAACCACCAGCCCTTTTATAAAAGTTGTATTTGGAGAGGTGAACCTGATCATTTACTCTTCCACTTCACTACTCTGTCTTATCATCAGGAAAGTAATATTTCCTGGCCATAGTCAGACCTGAGGCCATGTTTTACCCTAACTATCCTGAGAGGTTTTTCTGCTATGAATGTGAAAATATTTCTTCTATTATATTGCCTTTTTGTATGGCTGGTGAGCAGGTTCCTATCCCATCTACCCGCAGGGGTACTTGTATTACGTTATTACCTTAGCTCTGTAGTAGTTTAGGTTTGCAGATGATGGTCTCTGATCTGTTCAACATCAGTGTTTCTCTTTTGCTGTCAATCTCAGCGGACCACATCACACTGTAACGTGCACTGAATGCAATAGCTGTGTCTTCTCTCTGAGCTCTTTCCTTTGTAGTAAGTAATCAAAGAACATTTACACTTTCCTTCTTTTGACCTTTATTAGATAAGTAGGCACCTTAATCGGGATGTTTTGAGTTGAGAGTGAAGTCTGGAAGGATTCTATTCTGGGATGTAAAGGTCTCAGAGATCACCCTTAGTATTTGTGGCAGAACTGCATCGAAATTAACATATTACAACAGATTGTGTCAGGCTGGATTGCAAACTTTTACTGAAGCAGGGTGAGCAGAAAGGTCACATTCCTCATCAGCTCATGTATCAGGCTGCATCAGAGTATCTGAAGAGGTTAAATTCTTCTTCCAGGAAATAAAAGTGGAGTTTCCCATTTTCGGGTCCCAGCTGTGCCTCTGAATTTTCATTTACTGCGAGCAAGGCGAGTAGCTTCATTACATAGGCACATTATTTTGGTTTCAGATAGTATCCTTGTTCAAATTATGACATGCCATTAGCAAAGGTCCTCTGTGGTGACTGCAGTTAATGCAGAGTTCTTTCCATCTTGCTCACCTACATCCAAGTGCATATTGTGCTCTTTGTATTCTGTCAACAGGAGGACCTGTAGAATGATCTTCTGCCCACAAAAGTGATTTAAAACCTTTTTGCTTTTATGCAAATAAAATGGGGGAAAACAGTTTCCTGATTTCTTTCAACGGGCGGAAGCTGGCTGGTCAGGACTGCTTACTCAGATCCCGGCATATAATGGGAAATGCCTACACATCGCTGTCTGGCAAGCCGCACAATAGAAGAGCAGCCAAGCGCCATGGCACCCGTCCCCGTTCAGAGCCAGGATAATGGCACTGCAGCTCAAGTGGAAGGATGAGCTTGCTCCAGCTTCATGCTTCAGTGTGCTATCGAAGCGACAGGCTATTTTCCGTTGGCGGTGTGAAAGTCTTTTTATTTTATTAATCCTCTTGTCAAGGAACAAAACCGGAGTGTTCTCTTCTGGTAAACACCGCTGCAAAATCACACAGCTCCCGGTGTCGTTGTTTGGGCCCATGCTGCCTTTGGGCAAGCCAGGTAAATACACAAGCTCTACTTCCCCTGTGTCTAGGATGATGAGCACTGTCAGTGAGCTGAAGATGTCAGGCCACTGTTTTGGAGACGCAGCCAGCTCTTGTTGAGAGAGAAGTGGCCAGCTTGACTCGTGCGAGGGAGAGGACACGCACAAACATCTGCCACACAATGCAAGGTTATCACCAAAAAGCCAATGAGTTATTTTCAGAAGATGTGCTCTCCCTAGGACATGTCCCATAAAACTACAGCCCAGTCCTAGATAAAACACTGCATTTAATTTTTTTTTTTCCTTTTCATTTCATTTTGTTTCCATCCCTTTTTTCTTTTTCCTTTTTTTTTTTTTTTTTACAAAAGCATGCTGTCTTTCAATTAACATAGTAATGACCTATTGTCACCTGTTACCATGCTAATCCTGAGCTGGTGTGAAATTACTTTATAATAAACACTATGGAGTTCTGACTTTCAATTAATTTTTCACATGCTGTGCTAAATCAGATTAACTGTACCCCACCCTTTTGACCACAGACATAATTCCTTCCTTATAATGAAATAGAGGATTAATTTATATGAAGCATATCTATACACATTTGCAAATAAATGTAAAGATAGACTTTGTACCGTATTCGCACTGCTCTCTGTGTCAGGCTTTCTGAGTTTATTAATTTTTGTGCTCACTGTTGTGGTAATGGGTATTGCTGAGGCTTTTATTATTATTATTATTTTTACTAAATGTCTACAACTAAGAATGGGTAAAGAAATAGAGTACTAAGAGATTGGTACCTTCCACAGGGGATCACGCTGTACAGCATTATGATGAACTGGAAAAAATGTAAACACCAAAAGATTAAACCCAATCACCATTAATTTACTAAATTGCCTGTCATCCTTCTTCGATGTAAATATTTGCAACCTGACCAAATATAATAAATGCAGCTGTTTTGTCTTATATATAGTTATTAGCATTATGAAGATGGCTGATAGCTGAACAAAGTCTTTCAAACCTTGTAGACCAGTATGGGGAAATGTATAAGGCAAGCTTTTTAAAACATCTTCATCATCATTGCAGAAAAAGCTCCCAGAAACATGTTCTGTTTTGGTAATTTCCAAGGTGCAGTAGACTACTACCTCCTGTGCCATTTCATAATCAAAAAGTAATACAAATCCAAAGCTGGCCCTTGCTGTTTCTCCACACACACTCTTTCTCTCCAAAGCTTAATTTTGAAGCCCAAAGGTACAGAATCATTTCAGATATTCATTTTCTCCACTGAAAAAGTAACAAATATTAAAAAAAGGTATTTCTGAAAGCTCACAGGTACCTGTGTCTAACTGGGCTAGTTGCTCCTTTGACTCAATTCAACTACTCACCTGGTCCAAAATCTCAAGGTTTTGACACAGTTACTTGAAGCAATTTAACTTGCTTCACAAAACTAGACATTTCAGAGCTAGGCTGGAGCACTCCACACCCCACTGGATGTCTCTGTACAGATCCACCGGCTCCTCACATCCAACCTGATGTGCCAGAGCAGCACCAGGGCTATGCCAGAGGTTCAGGTTTACCTTCCACCCACAAGTCTTCTTTCTGAGGCAGTCTGTAGATCACTTTTTGCTGACTCGGCAGTTAATTCAAGGGAAAAGTCAGGTGCACCCTATGCATTGGCATGGGTGGATTTAGTGCTCAGTGGTGTACCTTTGAGACAGCGAGTTACTGACTTCAGGCAGACAAGACCATTTCACAGTGTCTTTCCAAGAAAGGCCCCAATGTAACCATCCACAGAAGCAAGCAGGTTTTACATATTGCCCAAACTGTGTTTGAAAACACTTTCTGCAGGCAGATTTGGCAGCTACACTTCCTGCCCACAAACCTTGGCTCTTAGACTATTTCAGATCATTCAGGCCCTAGGAAATGTAGAAAAAACATGCCTGAATCTTCTTTGGAATAGAAACTGATTTAACCATGTGAAATGGTCGGAGTTTTTTTGTAAGTTTTAGCCTTAGAAGACTAGGACTAGCTGAGATTAAAGATAGTTTTATTTGTGTTTACTATTGCTTCTTTGACATAAAGGCACTACTGTACCCAAGGAAAACACCTTCACATATTCAGTGTTTCTTGGCTTAATACTGAGATTTCCATGCACTCTTTTTTTATTGCTTTTCTCATACTATTTGTGAAGTCCAAGTGTATAATAATAAACCAGAAAACAACAGGCCTACCTAGAAGGATAGAAACAGAAAAATGACCCGCAGGATGAGAGAGCTGGGTATTCTTGTCACCACATTGCAGGTTGTATCAATAAAGTGAATGTACGGGCATTAGCATTTGCATTAATACATTCCAGGAACAACAAAGTGAGCTAAACCTAGGTCAAACAAGCACCATTTCCACAAAGGGATTAAGGCGGTGAGTAGAGACATCAAATTATTTTTTCATTTTTCCTTAGGACTTTCTATGGCACATCTGTAATAAAGGTCTTATCTCTGCCTTTTATTATGTAGCTTTTTAACTGTACGTGTGATCTGACTTGGCCCGATTCCAGCTTTGTTATTGAAAATCTGCTTTCAAATGCAAAAATAAAAACACTGAGGTAGTAGCCTCAGAATACTTTGTGTACAATGACACCACTAAATGAATGAGTCAGTAATAGCTGTTTTCATTTTATGATTTCAAAACATTTTACCAAATGTCCATAAAAAACCATCGCCATTGCCACCACTTCCACCCAACTGCAGCTAACATCTCACTGCATATATAAACTGATTACAAGCCTTAGCCACATTACTGTAATCTGTCACACGCATGTATTTCTTTCAACCATCTTCTTTGCTTTGAAGGAAGCAAAGAGAGGAGAGATCACACAAAATGCTCCTGTCATTATTGCCTGGAGAGGAGAAATGCCTTCAGCTACCCAATTATGGTATTCCAGTCAGGAAAGCTCAATCCAGTTTCCCCATCAGATGTTAAAGTATTGACAGCTCCTGTCTACTCATGCACTGCAAATCAACACATCCAAAAAGTAAATCAGGATATAACAGTAGTCCCCTCACCGCGTAAAAGAGCTCACCAGCTCTCTTCTCTCACTGTATCGCCCTTCTGCTTTAGTAGAAAAGGGACATAACAAAGCAGAGGGGTGGGAAGTAAAGACTGCATTTTGGTTTGAAAGGCTTGGTGAGCACTGATAATGTTCCTTCCTACACCTGCCTGCTTTCCACGTATTTGATCGTGTGATATGATGTGAGGGGACGCGGTGATCTAGGGGCTGCAGTGCTCAACACTTCACAGAAGCATTGACGAGCAGCAAGATCTGCGTTCCACCATGCCTTGTTAATCTACTGTAAGGGGGAGAGTTGCCTAACACATATATGGGCCCTTTGACCAACTTAGCATGTCATCAAGTCACCTTTTCCACCAGTCTACTGCAAATTTATATTTGCCATGGTTCCTGTGCCTGCCTGGCTCTAGGGTCTGCCCTGTCCCTTTTGGAAACAAGCTCCATGCAGAGGGATGAGGGCACACAACAGGGGACCTGTCTTCTAGCCATCCAGCACCAAGAAGGTAAAAAAGCTCAGCTGCTGTGGACTAAAAAGAGAGGGTAAGGGGGACAAACCCTGAGGCTGAGGAAAATAGGTTAAAATTACACAGACATGAGTAATTTAGCTAGAGTGTTGGGAGAAAAAAAGAGAAAGAATTGTACTTTCAGAGAAGATGGGGTCATGAGTTTTGCTGATGATGGGTAAAGACAAGTTTCTGAGTTTCAAATGTCATGCAGTGCTGCTTTGGGCAATAGGGTAATGTGAAGCATCACTACAGCTCACATGAAAATGTCCAAAGTAACCTGAAAATAACCTTCAGACAGTAGGAAAGAGGAAGCATCTTCTTGAACAGTCTTCAATTGCAGTTTGTAAAATCCATGAAAAAGGAAAAAGATATCATTGAACAGTCTCCTGGTGGGTGTTGTATTGTTGGAACAAATCAAATTTTCACTGCGAAGCATGAACTGGCTGAACATGGGATCCTTTCCCAGATATCCACAGATAAGTATGTTTGTCATTAATGACATGCCAATGAATATAAAACCATCCTCCCGAATGAGGAATTGCTGCCAGATGATGTGCCTCAACAACTAGAGAATCAGTTCATTACAAACTGTAGAAAATAAATGTGTTTTCTCCTCTCCAGCTCAACACCCAGGACAGATATCATTCAACTGGCAATTTTTGTGCTCAGGATCTTTGAATATAAAAGCAGCTATTCCACTGACACCACTGATGAATAAGAGCGCAGGGGAACAGGTATCTTAAATGAGTTCAAGAAGTAGGTCATTAACAAGAAAGTAACGATGATAGAATTGGTTTCTGCAACAACAGATGGAAGCACAGGTATTACTGGATCCAAAGCTTCATTGCTCATAATCATCAACGAGCACTCTGTGGAAAAATGAATAACTTTAAACATTATGGGAGCAGTGGTAAAAAAAAAACAACCAAAAACCACTTTCCACCTTCCTTAACTCCATTTGAGTCAGAGGCCTTTGTGTTTCAAAGGCTGCTTGATTAAGCTGCTGCAGCTTGTAATGATCTAATTTTGCACACTGAGATGAATGAGATGTATGAGAAAAGGTATGGTTTTGCTGGGGCTTTTCCTCTGCTTAAGATCAGAAGTCTTCAAATCAGGAAATGAAAACTCTTATAATCCTTCTGAAAAGATGAGTTTACTCTTCATTTCTCGTTTCTGAGTGACTTAGCTACAAGGCAAATGAACGTAAAAATTGCCAGAAAATGGGAGAATCTTACTGAGATGCTTTGGGTGGTGAGTTCATTCAAAGCTGACTGCCTGAATAACTTGAAAAGAAAATACAGTGTTTCATGGCCACATGAGGAATCTTGGATAACTGTGAAGGCAAAAGCAAACGGAAATGCCAAGAGGAATCATGACTGTTTCACAGAGACTGGTAGGATGGTTCTGTTCCTGGTTCCCCTTGAGGTTGGCCGTGGTGTGGGTGGCAGTGCAAGAGCAGAAGGGCTGGAGAAGCAGCAAGCAAGCAGGAACCTTGTCGTAGAGACAATGGCTTGCACTTTGTATTGCCAGACCTGCACTGTTTTGTGGCAGAGCTCAGGTGGCAGGAGATGGCTCTGTCTCAGATATCTAAATCAGGTCTACAAGACAGCATCAGTGTTTCAGGGGGGCACGATTTGCAGAAAGGCTGCCTCTTCAGTGTTTTCCAGTGATGTACTGAGTGTCACCCAGTATCATGGCCACCATGAACTGTGTAACCATCCAACTCACCTCATTCAATGGAGAGGAATCTTATATGCCTGGCCCATCCCTGTAGCCATGCCTTGGCTTTTATGCTCTGCACACCTTAGTGTTGAGACACCTGAGACACTCACAGGTTATCCTGGCCTGGGGACAAGCAGCCTCACTGCTGTTGAAGATGCACCTTTCTAAGGCCCCATAGTGCTCCAGATATCCTGATGCATGATAGTTTGTCAAGGCCTGTGATCTCAGCTGGTGTCTCTGAGTAACTGTAATAATTGCACCTCCGAGAAGGGAAGCTTTGTCAGGACCGGGTTAGACAGAGGATGCTCCTCTTGCACTTCAGAGGCCAAAGAAGTCTAGGTAAATCAACTCACGTGGTTCATGGTGCAATGTTATCACCTCACATACTAGCAGGTGTTGAGGTTCTACCCTGTAGAAAGTTAAGTTCAGATTCAACAGAGAAGCTGGGGTGGGAGGTTAGGAAGTATTGTTATGAGGCAGAGAGCAGACTTCTATAACTCAGTGGTGTCTTGGTTTTTGTTTTCCTGTACTCTCCCAGTGACACCAGTGGAGGCCAAAAAGGTTCTGGAAGGTCAGTTTGCCTGAGGTGCAGCTTTGCTACAAACAAATCTCCTGGCCTTTATCATGAGATAATCTCCTACAGATGGAGGCAGAGCAACAAGCCCTTCCCTCTCCAGCAGTACCTGCTGTATTGATTTCCTTACTCTTGCTTTGCTTTCCTGCACTAGAGACCTGGCTTTCTTCAGCAATGTTTTACCCAAGAAAACCTTTTGAAGATTAACTTGGTATTTTTCAACCAAGTTGAGTTTACCCATTTTCAATTTCTGTCTTTCTCTGGTAAACACATTTTTAACTGCTCTGCTTTTCATTTTCTTACTTCCAGAAAATGGTGAACTCTTAAAATATGGATGCTCTATATAGAAGTAATATTTGAAGCAGATTGCACTATACATCTAAAATGAATTAGAAATGTAGATGCTCAAGTATTTTCTCTGGGAATGATGTGTGCGATTTAAAACAACCTTTCCTTTCTCTGTTGCTTTCGTGTGCTGTATAGCATGAAATGGTCTGGTATTTCCTGACAGAAAAGCTACGTTTGTCCACTTCTAGTACCCACAGGTAGAGAATTAAAGTCGAATAGGTTCTTCTCTGTGTGCTGTTGAAAAAAGGAAAACTCCACAATTACTGTAACAGAAAATAATCTAACAAGCAAACTAACCATTTTTAATTTGATGGAAGCGTTTACATCTGCTAATGTGCCATTTAATGTGCTGTGTAACACAATTCTGCATTCCTAATTGAAGCAAACTTTACTTGTGCTATATCAAATGTCTCATTGGTTGCATTTCAAATGTCTCCCCAAGACTTTAATTATATTCCTGTGCCAGGGAAAAAAAAAAAAAAAGGAGAAAAAAAAAAGAAGAAGAGGAAAATAAATTAGAACTAATTCCTGTTAAGTTGTCTAAAGTTAAACAACCACAACCAGAGGCGTGATCTGAAATCCCCAGAACTTAAAAGAAAGACTCCTGCTGAGTTCAGTGGGCATTGACTTGGCTGTTGTGTAAGCACTGTTGCAGCCATACCTGCACTCCACAAGCACTGCAAAAACAGGTGGAGGGAATCCAGCGCATTTTGGAATTCACTGGCCTGGGGGGAAATATTACAAATGCCATAAACATCTAATATTCACTTCATAGGTGTCTCTGGCCTCATGACAAGCGAACTCAGCCTTTGAGCAAGCAGGGAGAAGAAACATAGGCAGCATGCTTACAAAATACATTAAGGCCGTTTAGATGAAAAACTCCAGTAACTGAGCTGTTCGTAGCTGTGAGCAAGATGATTAGATACTGTCGGTTTTAGTGAGAAATTTTTCTTATGTTTTTTTCCTAGCATAACACATTCTTGGTGAAATGGCTCTCAAGCAATAGGATTTTCAAAAGGCTTATGCTCAGTACGGTGAGATGTGTTTTGACTTTGAAGCGGGTTGCATTAGTTTACACAGATTTACCTTCGGTGCCCTGAGATATCCCAGTTGTCAGTAAAAAAGTGAGTAGGAATCCTTTGTCCGTTCCCTTGCGGTGCATTGCCTCACTGCTAGAGCCTCACAAGTCTCTCTCTTACTGGGCATCAAAACAGGTGCTTAAGACGGAGTGAATATTATTAAAATAGAGAAGAGAAGACTAAGGGGAGACCTGATTAAAGTATATAATTATCTTCAGCAGGGGATGCAGGGGGAATCAGCCAGCCCCTTTTCGGTGGTCTGTGGGGACAGGACAAGGGGCAATGGCTGCAAGTTGGAGCACAGGAAGTTCCGCACCAACATGCGGAAGAACTTTTTCCCAGTGAGGGTGACAGAGCCCTGGGACAGGCTGCCCAGGGGGGGGTGGAGTCTCCTTCTCTGGAGATATTCAAGATCCGTCTGGACACCTATCTGAGTGATATGTCCTAGGGAGCCTGCTTTGGCAGGGAGGTTGGACCCGATGATCGCTTGAGGTCCCTTCCAACCCCTACCATTCTATGATTCTATGAAAACGTCATTCAGGTTACTTGTGAAGCATCCAACCAGGTTGGCAAAGCTTATGAACTCATTTATTTCTTAAAAAAGGGAGGTCCGTGCCCAAGTTTGCCTTAATTCTGTACAGCATGTTACCTCACAGAAATTCTAACCTGCAATGAGGAATTCTTGTCCTAGAGGACAGTTTCTCTACTGAAACAGATCCTACACAGTGTGTCCTGCAATCTGCAAGTCCTCATCTTCCTTCAGGAAGGTTTTCAGCTGTAGGAGAAGCTCTACCTCATATCTATATCCAAATTTGATGTTTTTAAAGCTGTTGTTCTTCCAAATGATGTTCTTTCTGAATCCCAACTTCTATATACTGTGAAAACGAACACATCGGGGCAGCAGAAATATGGACCATTTTGCAGGTGGTTTTGATACATTCTTGGATAGAATCACAGAATCAGAGACCAGTAGGGATTGGAAGGAACCTCTGGGGATCAGCTAGTCCAACCCTGTGCAGGATCACTTAGAGCAGGTAGCAAAGGTTGTGTCCAGGTAGGCTTTGAATATCTCCAAAGAAGGAGACTCCACAACCTCTCTGGTCAGCCTGTCTCAGTGCCCTGTCACTCTCACAGCAAAGAATTTTTTCCTCATATTGAGATGGAACTTCCTGTGTTCCAGTTTGTGTTCATTGGCCCTTGTCCTGTCACTACGCACTATATCCACCCTTTACATATTTGTAAGTATTGAGTAGATCCCCTCTCATCCTTCTTTTCTCCAGGCTAAATAAACCTAGCTCTCTCAGCCTTTTCTCACATGAGAGATGTCCCAATGCCCTCTTCATCCTCATAGGTGGACTCTCTCCAGTAGTTCTTTGTCATTCTTGAACTGAGAAGCCCAGACCTGCACACAATATTCCAGATGAAGTCTCACCAATGCAGAGTAGAGGGGGAGAATAACCTTCCTCAACCTGCTGGCCACACTCTTCTTGAATACACCTCAGGAATGCACCCTCCTGGCCACATTGCTGGCTCATGGACAACTTCTCCACCAGGACTCCCAGGTTCTTCTCTGCAGAGCTGTTTCCCAACTGGTCAACCCCTAACCTGTACCGGTGCCTGCTGTTATTTCTCACCAGGTGCAGGACCTTACACTTGCCCTTGTTGAATTTCATTAGGTTCCTCTCTGTTCAGCTCTCCAGCCTGTCCAGGTCTCTTTGAATGGCAGCACAGCCTTCTTGTGTGTTGACCACTCCTCCCAGTTTTGTATCATGCTGACGGTACCCCCTGTCCCCTTGTCCAGGTCATTGATGACTGTCACAGAATCACAAGGTTGGAAAAGACCTTTGAGATCATCAAGTCTAACCATTCCCATCCTATGCTAAACCATATCCCTATGTACCTCACCTACCCTTTTTTTAAACACATCCAGAGTCAGTGACTCAACCCCCTCCCTGGGCAGCCTGTTCCAGGCCCTGACAACTCTTTCAGTAAAAAATTTTTTCCTAACATCTATTCTGAACCTGACTATGTTGAACAAGACCAGACCCAGTACTGACCCCTGGGGCACATTGCTAGTTACAGGCCTCCAACTAGAGTCTTATCACAAGTCTAGAAAGGGCAGAAAAGGGGCTCCCCAGTCTTCTGCTGAAGAATTGTTGCTGTCTGTAAAGCAGAAGGCATTCCAAGGAAGGGATGAAAATTAATGGTGGTTAAACTCTGGGAGGAAATCTGTAACCTTCACAGAGGCTTTCTTTCCAGCTGTGTTCAAAGGCACTGTAATGACTTCAGAGAACTGCAGTGACTCATTTTAGATGATGACTACATAACTATTCATTTACACTTAATGAGTTTATTCCACCAGGTATAGGACAAATTCTAAACAAATAACGCCACTGAATCATACACATCAATAAATTTGAGCACTAAACTGATTCTGGGTAACAAAGGCAATGATAAAGAGAGAGGAAGAAAAGCTGCCTCCAATTAATGAAAATGCCCTTTGTATTTTCTAATAGCTCAAACATTAATTTGAAAATGGCTTTCTCTGCAATAATTTACAGACAAGCACTTCATAATGGGGAAACAATTCAAATTTATGTGCACTTGAACGGTGATGATCTGATTAACTTATTAAATTCTTGTTGATTCTACAGTCCAGATGAAGTGTACCATTCTTCATGGGTTTTCTACCTTGCAGTTTTAAGTTCTCACAATATCAGGCTTCAGGCTTCGGTTGCTACTGAAGGTCTTTTCTCTGGAACGTTCTCTGGTGCAGAGTGGACAGAACCAAGAACCCAGGGATGGATTTCATTTGTCTCTTTCCATTATTTCCAAAAATACCTTCTCTTCCACCTTGGAGGAGCACTTGATTAAATTTAGCACTAGAATTCACAAGGTCCTCAGCTGCTGTGGAGTGTAATTGAAATAGTGTGAAATATTAGAGACACAATTCAAGTTAAAGCTGATTCAGTCAGGGGATAGCCATGCTGGATTTAAGTTCAAGAAGCTTAGCTTGAACCCTGTCAAGCTTACTGTCCTTCAAAGGAAGCGAGTTAGCTTTTGAAGCAAGAGGTGATAAAAATTATCCATGGGGAAAGACAAAAGAAGAGTCAAATCAGTCTGCCAAACCCAGTGTCCAGTGGCTTGAAACAATGGGCAGTAATACAAATTTAGCTGTAAAGTATTTGTCAGTGAGGACCCTAGCTTTAATCACCATCCCCTTGTAATTTTTGTGCACCCTAGATAATTCCACGGACAGTAAAAAACTGTTCGGGCCCTCAGATGTTATGTAGAAAAGACTGCTGAGATGCCACACACTAGCAGAAATAACTGTAAATATAAATACAGTTATGTCCAGCATCCCTTCCACAATAACTGTGTCACATTCAATAGTGCAACCTGGTACAACTGGTATTGAGTAAACATGAGCACTAAACCAATGAGCCCTTCATCTACCACTCTGCTGCATGGCTAACTTTACCAGTTATTCCCTGCCCTGTTTTGACCTTCATCTGCTCCAACCTTTCAGTGTGGTACCAGCTGAGTTCGCTCTTGCTTAGCCAGGAGATGGGCCTGAAGTAGTACCTATGCTTTTTCAGGCATGACTTAGGTCTTGTGGCTCTCTCCTGAACACCCTCCTCAAGCTATAATTGCGGATTAGTACTGTGCTTGCCCATGTTCAAAAAGAGAGAATTATTTTAAAATATTTCAGACTGTCATGGTCAAAACTTAAGCTTCTTCCTCCAAAACAGCTTTAAGCCTTTTTCAGTATGTGCAAATCCTGAATAAACCTGTTACTGAGGTGGAACATGAACCTTTCTCTTTCAATGAATGCTTATCTTGCTTCTTTAAAATGCAAAATTCCAGCTTTTTCTTTTGACTTTATTTACCAGGTATTGTTATCAAACACATTATACAGATCTTTAATTTCATTTCCTACTTTAATCATTCTCATAGCTACTGACCCAGAGACTCCAGGACTCCTGCACCCTCAAAAAACCCCAACAAACCCTCCAAAAAACCCACAGTGCACTCAGAAACACAACCACCGCCACCCCTCAAACTAACAAAAAAACCCCAAACCTCTCATTCTGGAGAACAGGATCTGAAGTCTGAATCAGTCTTTTGTTTAAATACAGTGGAAACTTGGCTTAGGTAGAAAGCTTGAGCCTTTATCCAAGTATAGTTTAAATAAAATGATGTGTCAGTTTCTGACAGAGGCATCTGCAGAGACCCAGTTTAACTTGTAAAAGAAGAGTCACTAGCTGTGTTTACTAGGGCTTGTCTGCACAAGGACACCCAGAGAAGGTTAGATGAATGAATTAAATTTGTAAAGTCAGCATTCATCTATTGTGTATCTTCTAGGATTAAGCCACAGCCAGTTAAAGATGCTTTGTTTCTGAGTGAAAGCAGCCACATGGTGGTTTAATGGGCTGTAGCTTACTCATGTTGTCTTCACACCTCTCATTTCAACTTTTCTGACCTCCTCTTGTCAGTTTGCCCACATGTACCTTAAAAAACAGGGCCTTTGTGGCTGAGGCAAAAGAGGATCCTGGCTTTCTTCATTAAAAATTAAAATTCTTGCCATAGAAAAAGTGAAATTCCTGCCTGAACAATACAAAGATTTACTCTATGTTTCAGGCAGGAAGATTCTTTTAAGTGCACCCTACTAAGCACAGCTAGAAACTGTCTGCACCAAACAAAGTAAAGCCAAGTCAGATGCCATGAACACAGACCACTCCTCTGATGTCTCACAAAACTTTTCCCTACATATAGGGAAAAGTGTGATCCCACCTGTCTAAATACTTCATCACTATTCATGTTCTTCCTGTCAGCCTTGGACCTGGTTAATGATGGCTCTGCTTTTCAGTCTAGGGCTCAGTGGCAGTACACTGTCAGCACAATGCTGAGTTTTATCTCTATTTTCCTGGCACCAAAGGAAGGCAGGCACCTTTCCTCAATGACGCACGCATGCCCCCCTGCATGTCCCCCTGCACTGCTAGGAACTCTTGCACAGGGATAGGCCAGCAAATTTTTATCCTGGTCTGTTAAATGCATTCCTGCTTTGCAGACATAAAACATTAAAAAAAAAACCCCAACCCAAACCCAAACCACATCCCTGCATTTGGGATGGGAAAGCTTTATTTCATCAAATGAGGCTGTTTCTTGGCTTAAATCTTGTAATACAGCTTGCAGCCCAAAGCACTTTTTTATGACCACATTACAGTGTTAAAAAAAAATCCCATGGCCTCTGGAAAATACAGTAGCTATGACAGAGGTGCTGTCACAGTCTTAACTGAAGCAGTATAAATGCATAAATGGAAGGGACAAGGTGGAGGCCTTCAGGGCCTTCCCCTAAAATAGTCTAAAATAGTTTTGCCCAAGCTGGCAGCCAAGCACCACACAGCCACTTGCTCACTTACAATCCCTGGCAGGATTGGAAAAAGAATCAGAAAAATAAAAGTGAGAAAACTCGTGGTTTGAGATAAAGACAGTTCAATGGGTAAAGCAAAAGTCATGCACACAAACAAAGCAAAACAAGGAATTCATTCCCCACTTGCCATGGGCAGGCAGGGGTTCAGCCACCCCCAGGAAAACAGGGCTCTGTCACATGTAATGTTGACTTGGGAAAGCAAACGCCATCACTCCAAACATTCCCACCTTTCTCCTTCTTCCTCCATCTGTACATGCTGAGCATGATGTCATAAGGCATGGACTATCCCTTTGGTCAGTTGGGGTCAGCTGTCCTGGCTGTGTCCCCTCCCAACTCCTTGTGCACCCCCAGCCCCCTCACTGCTGGGATGGGGTGAGGAGCAGAACAAGCCTTGTCTCTGTGTAAACCCTGTTCAGCAGTGACAGAAACATCCCTGTATTACCAGCACTGTTTCAGCACAATTGCAAACACAGGCCCATATGAGCTACTATGAAGAACATTAACCCTACCCCAGCCAAAGCCAGCACAAACAGTAACAGCTCTCTACCTAGATATTTAAAGTGAATTTTCCCCTATTGAGAAACCGCACAGCCAAAATTAGTTCTCATTCCAGATGAGTGACAGAAGGTCAGCATCCCCTCACCACCTGACTGAAATTATCACACAGTATAGAAGCCAATTTTTGGTTTTTAATCTGTGTT
Source organism: Zapornia atra (assembly GCA_013400835.1). Taxonomy (NCBI): domain Eukaryota; kingdom Metazoa; phylum Chordata; class Aves; order Gruiformes; family Rallidae; genus Zapornia; species Zapornia atra. The sequence goes on from VZTU01022779.1 coordinate 192,201, forward strand.
GCAAGCATAAATTTCTGTTGTCCCAGAAAACTTTCTATAAAAGCCCTCTGTTCACTTCTTTCCTTGACAGTCCCCGGTGGGTTTTATTTCTGACAGTCAGTGCAGGGCACACACCATGCTTTCATTGAACACAACACAGCAGCCATGGGGCTGGTGGTGAGCCTGGGACAGGCATCAGTGGTCAATAAATCCATATAACACTTTTGCACGGCTGAATACAGGCCACCAATCTTGCCCTAGTGACTGAAAGCGGTAATTGGTAAAAGAGTAGCTGTACATATGATTTAAAAACCTGGACAATACTACAGGCCCCTAATTATCATTAAAACACTCCACTATCCCATTAATTTTAATGCTCTGATCAGATTTTGATTAGGTAGATTGCTAAGCCTCCATTATCTGGTAGTGCCGAGGTCTGAGGAACCACCTCTCACACGACAGAGGGTATCACCTGCACACAGTCTGGGCATCATCGGGAGCTAAGGTTGTGTCTGTGGGGTATAAATTAACTGTTGCAGCAGCCTGAATCGCTTATTTAGTATTTCAGGAGCCATATGTCAATGTATATCAAAATAGCAATACATCAACAACTGTCAGAGGTGAAGGACATGAAACAAAAAAAGAAAATGGGATCATTTTTCTAAAAAACAAAATAAAAAATCTGGATTTGGAAACTGTCAAGTTACTGATGGGTAGCTTACAGAAGCCACAGTTTGTCAGCCAGCATTTGCTAAAATCAGTCCTGGTCACCCTGTGGGCAAAGGGAGGGAGAAGGAGACCTGGGTGCAGCACTGAAACCCCTCAGCTCCAGCAGCTTGAGCTGGCCCTCGGTTTGGCCTTGTGCCATGTCATTGAGAGTTAATTAGTTCAGGGTCATTTAAAAAGCGCTCATATGACCAAATGCAGCACATACCTCATCAAAATGAGGGGGATTTACATCAGCCTTTCTGTTTGTATGGAGGTTGACTCTAGCTGTAATGGCAGCTCTGTATTTATAGCCGCCCCCAGAAAGGTTTGCTATGCCATGTACTGCCTGATAAACAACAGAATGAGATTTTGATACCACACGAAACAAAGAAAGAGGGAAAAGAGATGAGGAATGTCACTTGATGGACACTGATAGGTATTTATTCACCATGACCTAATTCACTGATTGTTTCTGGAGCCCAGGGCAATGAATAACATATTAAGTGATATTAATGTGAAATATGGTTTCTGCTCCAACAGCAATCTTAGGAAATAAACTGCCATTATATGTAAAAACCACACACAACCCTTTTTTTTTTTTTCATACCCCTTCTCACAGTTGCAGACTACAGCAATACGGTTAGTTACATTAATTCTAGTGTTATTACCAACCCCAAAGCCCAGGACTTTTCTAGTTACCCTACAAAGCAACCCTGCCACTCTAATTCCACTGCCTTCTTTTCCTGAGTACCCTTCAGCCCCTTTTTAATGTATGAACGAAGTAGGAATGCAGCTCACATTTTTATGTCCATCAGCACTTTTAAAGATATTAACCAAAGCTGTTTATCCCCTCTCTCTGTAGCAAAGCAGAAGCTTGGAAACATCTCTTTATTTCCTAAAATCTAGGAAACAGGAGTGCATGTTCACAGGTGTATTCGATGTAATATTTTATATCAACATGCTCATTTCTTTCATGATGAAAACAGTCAGCAGATGAAACTGGTAACCACTAGTAAGCATAAGCAAAAAAATATTCATGAAATACGATACAAAATTGCTGTAATAGTATTTATGGTTTTTTACACTCATTTCCATAAAGTATAAATCAGGATAAGACTGAGATTATACTCCTGCCCCTCTTTAGTGGAGCAAGAAATGCAAATATTCTATACATTAAAATTCGTTTCTGGGCACTCTTGGAAACATAAGCATCAGACAGAGGTTTGTTGTTTTTTTTTAATGACATGACTGACTTTTTTCTTGTGGCTGAAATTAAAAGCATCCATACTAAAGTAAGGGGAAACACGTGCATTAACAGAGGGGAACCTCCCAATTTGCACCAATAAACAAATAAATCCTAACAGTTTAATGCCTGGTAAACAAGAAGGCAATGCTAACTGCAGTTTTGTGGAGCACAAGATATGCTCCCAAGGTGTAAAAATGTTGCAAAACATTGGCATTTTAAGTAAAATCTCGCTCTGTTTCTAAATTAATGTTTTGTTTTGTTTTTAAGCAGTGTTTTTTAATCTGGCAGACTAAATTAAATCTCTTTGTATTCTGTATCCGCCACACTAAAAGGCTGATACTTAAGGGTATCAGCAGGGTGAACAGTACTTGGCTGGCTTCAGGTAAAGATTGTCTGAATTCATCTCACCTAACTCTAAGGTTTTTAGTATAGGAGCTGCCTGCCCAGAGGTCCCTGTATCCTCAGTGGAGGGAGGCGAGCCCCTCCCAACAACAAGGGCGGGTGGTCCTCTCCATCCACTGTGTGGTCTCTGCTGGGATCCTGGTCCTTCATGGCACAGCTGGGATAGATCCCCGCAGGCAGCTGAGAAGAGACCTGGATGAAGCGTATGGTGTCCTTCTAAGTCCTGACTGGGACCACAGGTAGCTACACCACACTCCCAGAGAGCTTGTGTGAATTGTGGCATGTGCCACCTGTACAGCTATGCAGATCCAGACTGAAATTATGGGATGCAGCTCATTTAAATTAGAGTAAGGGTACCTAAGACCTGTTTTAGTGCCAGATCTGAGCCTCACCCATCTACGTGCCCTTATCAGCAGCTCCATTTGCAAAGCACGTCCCAGCTCATTACCATTAAGTCCTCAGGACATGGAACTACTGGCACCTCACATTGACACCTCTCAGGAGATGGTCCCATCACTGTTTAGGCAAAATGAATTGGTGGTGGCATTTGTCCTTTGCACAGCGGCTTAGTGTGTAGAGAGATAATCTTGAACATCACCCAAGGCATAAAGGCACTGGATACAACCATGATGATGTTCCAAGACAGGCTACCAAACTATAAGGCATGGGGAAGGTAGATGAAGTGCTAAATACCACATAAGAATAAGGAAACATGAAAAGATTTACTTTTGAGGTTTGAAAAATAACCACAGTAAAAGCAAATCAGTTTAGAACAGTGATTTTTACAGAGACGGAAAATACAAAGAACCTTTGCAAATAATTAAACACTATAATTGTAGATTACTTTTACTTAATAAAGAGAAAGGTTAGGCACCTTGAGAGCTTTAGAAGACTGTTCTGTCATTGTGTCACAATTGATCGGAATTTAATTGTTCCACTTGAGGATTATTTGCCTCTTCTCCACATGATTATATCCTTTTGGCTCACAAATCAAAAGTAGCTATTAGCAAAAGTTACTCATTTCTTTTAAAGAAAGAGCTTTCTTTTGAATTGTTGTGCTGAGACACTGGTCTTGATTAAATTTATCCTATAATTTATAGAAGATGGCTGGTTTAAGTCTCAGATTTGTTGAATTTATGTATTTCTTACTAAAAGCTACGAGTTTAATCCATTTCAGAGGCACAAAATACCTCTTAAATTTTAAAATTAAAAATCTCTTCCTTTCTCAGGTAGGGTAACTTGGTTCTCAGCATACCAGAGGTCCCTGTTTAGCTGAAAAGCTAAAAGATGGAAGTGAGATGGATGTCCCTACATAGCTCTACAAATCTTGAACTTGATGTTCAGATTTGGAATCAGCTGCAATCCACATGCCACCTTAGCCCCAGGCACTGACATTCATCATTTGTATTCCAATGGTCACAAAGGGAGCAGGACATCAGCTGTATTGGATCCTGATCCAAATTCTCCTGACATGCATTATGAATTTTTTGAGGGGTATGAGTTGCATTGCATAGTTAGTAAAGTAGTAATAAAGTAGTAAGTGAGTAGAAGTAAGCAAAAGACAGTAAAGATAGCAAAGGATAGTGATATAGATTGGTACAGTGAAGGAGGAGATGTGGCAATAGCTTTAATTTTTATTTTAATTTTTAATTTTTATTTTAATTTTTCCAGTTTAGCGTATTTTTCTACAGTCACATTTTCTGCTTGTTGACAATAACAGTATGCATCCTCTGGCTATAGGAGGGCATATACTCATTGTAATTAGCAGATTCACTTTAGTTTCTGTGCATGTCATCACTGAAAGTGTCTACAAGCATCTCCAAAGGAGATTCAGAAGCAAGCCCTGACAATAATGAAAGTCTGTCTTCCCTCCAAAGACAGCAGAAAAACTGGAGGGCTTTCTGCTGCATTGTACCAAGTGAAATAGGAATTATTGTACTACTCCTGAGGCTGGCCTTAAGAGGATAAAGTACCAAGGTACCAGCCAAATGAACCATAGAATCACAGAATGTGTTAGGTTGGAAGGGACCTTTAATGGTCACCTAGTCCACCCCCCCTGCAGTAAGCAGGGACATCTTGCCTAGTTAAGGCTGCTCAGAGCCCCATCGAGCCTGATCTTGAATGTCTCCATTGGGAGATGTAATATCATGGACTGACCCTACTGGTGCTCTGAGTTTCTTGGGTTTCCAGCTCAGGTTAGGGACCTGTTTTGATAGGTGAGCATAGGACTGTATGTGAAACAATTAATCTTGGGATGGATATAGTCTTAGGTGTGGAGTTGTTTTCATCTGGCCATGCAGCGGTACCCTTGCAAAATGGGTGTTCAGCCTTGCAGAAATGGGTGTTCAGCCTTGCAGAAAATCCAAGTTTAAAAAATAAATAAAATTGAAGCTTCTCAAAGGTAGTTAGATGTCTGTCTCCTAAATCAAATAAAGGTAGCTTTGAAAATAGCTTCAAAATGCTAAAGCAGCAAGGGACGTAACTTCAGTATGCGGCTTTCCAGGTGTCAGGATTCCAAGACACTTAAATATCAACAGCTTCACCTGCACTACAGAATTTTCGCTAAAAGTCTGTGTAGGTATATATGTGTGTGTGCATGTAGTATTCTATATTTTTATTTACATTGTCTTTAATACAAGAATCATTACATGCCAGGCTTACTGTGGCAAAGCCAAGATCCATACAATCACACAGGAACCCGTGGCCTCTATGCCTGCTTGAGAGTAGGGCTAGCTTTGTTGCCATGCTCTCCATTTCCCGACACATTGCTATCACGCTTTTTAGCATAATACAAACAGAAACGCTCCTGTGCTTGCCAACTGGTGGCCAGCCATGAGAGCCGATTTAAGCAGTTAGCAAAATCCCCCATCTGGTCTCTGGACTTCCAATGTGTGTCCCACACATTAGCACAGCTGAGGCTCCAGCTGAGACCCTCACGGCATTTCCACCAGGTGAGCCAAAACTCTAAGCCGGGAGGAGCTTTACTAAACTTGTCTCAGCTGGAAGCTGGTTTCTGCAATATTTTTCAGTGTTATTAAATTAGCTAATTCCATTCATAGATTCAGATGCTATTTTAGAACAGTTTTACTCTTTTCCCCAGGCAACGTGGTTTTTTTATTATGAGCTATTTTTATATGAATCTTGTTCTGCAAATTCCCTGGAAGGTGGAAAAAAATGGTCTCTGAGCTTAGGGGGTGCTCAGCATCATTCACTGATTTATCAGGTGAATTTGGTATCACACCTCTTTTCTCTTCCTCAAATCTCATATTGCTCCCTGAAAGCGTCATTAAAAAGATCAGTGCCTAGGGATCTTAGCACCTGTATTCTTTATCAAATACATTGTGGTATTAAAGATTTTTGAAGTATGCCCCTTTTTTTCAGAAATGATCTTGTTATTGGCTCTGAAGTGTTCTTACTGGATGAAAAGAAATGGTGAACACCTGGAATGTGTCTTTGGGTCACCAGGACATCTCCAACCTCATCTCTTTATTGTCAATACAGTCTATAGCCAGGTGCTTGTGTTACTTGTAGGCCTAATTCTCCCCACCTGATTTTAAAACAAAAGTAGTGTCAGAGAATAATTTAAAAGTGCTGTCAATAGGAAGGGATAAACACCCTCATTTAGATATAGATATATGGAAAAAGCTTTTTACTGTGAGGATAGTGAGACACTGGAACAGGTTTCCTAGAGAAGCTGTGGATGGATGCCCCCTCCCTGGCAGTGTTCAAGGCCAGGTTGGATGGGGCTTTGAGTAACCTGTTCTAGTGGAGGGTGTCCTTGCCCATGGAAAGGGGGTTGGAAATAGGTGATCATTGAAGTCCCTTCCAACCCAAACAAGCTTTTGAACCCACTGAGAGTTTTGAGCCAAGTCAAAGGACTTGCCAGAGGGATTTTGATAGTGTAGTGGAAAGGACCTTGTTAAGCTAATCACTGAGTGAAGACAGAGAAAGTTCAGCCCTCATGTTTGTATTTGGTCTGTCTAGCAGTCAAAAGGCTGCCAGCTGTCCATGCACACGTCCAGTCACACCTTGGAGCAAGGTGCAGTGTCTTCCAGCCTTTGCCTGGCCAGCAAGCAAAGCACATTTGGTAGAAGTCATGGGAGATGTCAGCCTCTGCGTGCAGGTGCAAGACATGTAGATTTGGAGAAAAGTGTACTCTCAGCAGGTGAATGTGGTATGACACACTGGGGTAACAGAACAAAGATAAGTATTGTACAGTTAATTACACACAAAGATATTCTATGAGAGTAGTCAAACAGTGAGACAGCTTGCCCAGAGAGGCTGTGAATTCTCCATCCCTGGAGATACTCAAAACCCAAGTGGACATGGTCCTGACCAGCCTGTTCTACTTGACCCTGCTTGAGCAGAATTAGAGATATCAAGAGAACCCTGAGGTTCCATGACCTTGTGAGACATAGGATAAATGGAAGTGATCATGACTTATTCAAGTGGGGATGCCAGGAATGTGAGATATGCTGAAGGGTGTAAGGGGGACAGAAGGTAGTTGGAGAAATGTGGGAAGTTGTTATCAAGGAGTTGTTAGGGTACTGTGGGTCTCTAAGTAAAATTGAAGGACAATAAGAGTACCACAGAGATTGCAGTGTTGTTGGGACTTGAAATACTGCAGAGGGGACATAAAAAGTGTCGGTAGGATTCATAAGACCTTGGGTTTATTACTGGAGAAGGTCAGGATAGAGGATCCTCGGAAACATGGCTTGATTAGTTCCATAGCTCCTGAGAGGCTTGCTGTGCTTCACCGTGTTTTCAGTTCTTTTCTGCACAATGTTGGCTGCTGGTTTGGGAAGGGGGAGGAGGGGGGTTATGTTGTTTGTTGGTCACGGCTTTTTTCTCCTTAATTTTTGCTTTAATGTCCTGCATCTCAGTGAGACCATTTTTCACTTTTTTGAGTTAATTGTAGGCAAGAGGTGGAACCTGCTTACCATGTGTTACTTTATTATGTATTCTTTCTTTCTGTACACTACTCTTTGATACAAATTACTTTGTTGGGCTCTTTTATTGTGGTTACAGGGTGCTAATGTACTTCTAGCATGCCAGAGGAGTCATTCATATCACAAGAGCTTAGCTTTGATCATGCTTTTCCTGTTATCCTTGTTGATTACCACTATTTGCATATTACTTGATTCCCCAGGTTTGTGATCTGTCGTTTGGTCTGGTTCCATCCTCTCACGTCTCTCCAAGTTCCTTGTTTGCTTTGCTCTGCTTTGGTGAAAAAGATGTTTTGAAACTAGTTAATTTCAAAGGCAAAGGTTTGTTTTACACATTTGCTTTTTTAACTTTTGGCAGTTCTAATTTATTTCATTGTAAACGAGACTTTGATATTCACCAGAGATACTGTGGTGAACTGTTTACTGTTCAATGCCAGGTTGAAATAAGAAATATAATCATATGCCAGTGCTTCAGAGAATCATTCCTGAGAAAATTGGGAAAGCAGTTACTTCAGCATCAAGATCTGGGCAGATCCAGCTGTGCTCCCACATGAATTTTCTGGACAGATGTCATACCTCTGTCTGGATGGAAGTTTTTTATCAGCTTTCTAAGATCATACAGTGATAATAACCCAATTTTTAATGGTATTTGGGACAGTAAAGGTCATTTCATCTACTTGCTTGTGTCTCCTCTGTAAAGACATGCACTATTCTGTTTTGTAATTTCCATGATGCTCCTCAATTTAACAGCCTATGAACCTGCACATTGGGTAAATGAGGTGCTGCTGCCTGCAAAGTAGCAAATATCCAAATATGAATAAATAATGGTGCAAGTTCTTTCTCTAAGGTGGCCATCTTCATTCTAGCCTACTCTTTATTGCTGAGTGGATACATCCCTTTGACTGTATTAACAGTTCTCAAATCTGCTTGCTCTCAGGCTCACATGTCCTTCTCTTTGATATTTCATCTTGGGTTGGCTGCCACCATAAACCATATCAAACTCGGTATCTCCAGAACTGAATATTCAAGGCTGCCCCCGAAACCATCTCAGCTCCTCTCCAGCACAGTCAGTGACAATACTTTCTCTCTCTTCTCTGTGAGATGACTTATTAGCCTCTCCAATGTTCATTCTTTGACATCAGCCAAAATATCATTGTCAGGCTTCCCATTGCCTCAACTCTGGATCTCTTCTTTCTGCAGTCTGAAACGTATATAAAATTCCAAACGTTTTCTTTCAAGTCCCTATAAAAAGCTTCCAGAAAGTCATAGGCTGAGGTCTGTGTGTCCCATTATAGATTTGTATATAACCAGTGCAAGTGTTGAGCAAATGAGAGTCATGACACAGCACCCTCTCCTTATTTTCCTCCACATTTTTTCTATGATCTTTGAAAAACTGGCTTCTTACTCCTATGCTTTCTTCCTACTCAGGTGGTTCCCAAAAGTTTACATCAGTAAATACTGAAAGTATGTATTCCGTGTTAATTGAAGACACATTTAAGCTTTTGCACTACCAATTGGCTTAAACTAAACCAGTCTGTAATATGGGTTATTACTCTCCCTTCATGGGCATCTTCCTGTGTTCTGAGAGGCCCGCAGATCCACAATGTCTTCCCAGGCTGTCAGCACGATTTCTCTGTGAAATTTTACACGATGGTCCCATGTTATTAAACATTTTGAATCAGTGCCAGGCCACAAATCCTACTGCCTTCTACATATCATTGGTGGAGATAATGAGGGCACTGAATCAGTTTTAATTTGCCAGACACGCTTTGTGCATGGACACACTCTCCCCTTTTTTGGGGCTGATTACCATTTTAAACATGATGTTTGCTTTACAAGAAAAGGAGAAAATACTCCATGCATTCCACAAATCTGGGAGTGAGAAGAATTTAAATATTTATGGATGCATATATGTACATATATACACATGCATATAGCAGATATGTATATTGTTTATATGTGTGTAAATACACACAAACATACACACACACACAGAGGCCAAGAATAAATGCAGGAATCTTTAAATAATCCTATTTATGGATGCAAAGTGACCCTTTGAAGCAGAAAATGCCAGCTTACTTGTTTATACTTATAGGGCACTCACATGAAAAAGAACGTAGAGCCATAAATCCTATTATTAGAGAGTTTCACTCTGCTTTTGTTATTTGTGCAATTTTGGAGGCTTCTCCTGAGCCAGTGGGGTATCATTTCATAATGACACAATAATATCTTTCCTCGAGCATGAAGTACCCCGTGTTCATTTTTGCAGCTTTATTTCTGCTGGAATCAGGTAGAATAAAGAACCTGGTGCCTTTGTCTTTAGAAAATGCTCGCAATGCATGCAGTGAAGCTTAGCATTTTCTGAAGCTATTCAGGCCTTAACTTTCCTGGTGTGGCAGTTTAGCATTTTGTTGTGAGAAACAAAGTTAGCCTTTCCCTGGAGCCAGAGAATAGGCCTGAGTGTAATCTCAGTACCAAGCTAAGATGAACAAGTGATTTAACACCTTTTGATTCACTTATATTATTAACACCTGAATAAAACATGCTTAATTGTTTCTGAAATGGGAGGCCTTGCTGCTATTTTTCACAATTTGGATGACTCCTGCAGATCATCAAATGCTTGGGGAAAAAAAACAAAAAGAAAAACTAGGATTTTTTTTTATATTTTAAATGGTTTATGTAAGCAGTTTCATATTATAACTGAGATGCAGTCATAAAATTGAGACAAAATTATCAAAATAATGTACTGGTTTGGAAGAAGTGTTTACTAGTCATACGAGCTGATCATTTTCCAGGAACAATGAATATGACTCCTTTTCAGAGCAGTTTTGCAATATGAATTTTGAAGTTACAAATATCTAACATGCTAACGTGATCCTGCATCTCTTCAGTCAGAATAAAATATACAGATTTCTTTGAGAAGCTGGGGTCTCTATCATCTCTTTTGGAGAACAAGTAAGTCCCTGGGGCTAGGGGATGAATCATGAGAAAATGAGGAAAAAAGAAAAATGGGGGGGGGGAGGAAATAGAGAAAAGGAAATTGTAGTCGGGCATGGGACAGATTAAGGAAAGTCTGTTGACTAGGAGCTTCAATTTGCAATGCAAAGTCTGTATTTCCAGAGAAAACTTATTAGACTTATACCCATATACAAACAGATTGAAAAATGGTAATTGTGTTCTCTGGTCCTGAGTGTTTCCCATAACGTGGTATTGTGCAACTGAAACTGCCGCCGTCTTCATGCTTGTCATCCCAGTTTGTTTGTGAAAACTGCAGCATCAGCGCTTTGCCAGATTAGGTCATGAGATGTGAAAATTGTTGCTTCATTTCAACAATTTTACTACTTTTTTTTATATATAATCTAATAGCGTGTTATAGTCATAGCATTCCCTGTTGAGCAAGCACAAAAGTTTGCTATTCACCCACTTTCTGTATTTTTCAGTACCTGGTATGCAAGCAAAATCCGTGAATTTTACTAGTTCTTAATAAATACTCAGCAGTGATATGAAGCAGCAGGGGAGATGCAAAAGGAATAATAATTCTATTAAATGAAAAAGAGTAGGATTAAGCCAGTTCATTTATGTTCAGAAAGGAGAAGGAATATGCTTACACATGATAAAAATAAACTGATGAAATTTCTAATATTTATAGAATATTTCTCCAAAGTCATTTCAATGTGAATAACAAATTGCCTTTAATCTTCCCATCTGAGCCAGGCTTACCTTCAAGTCTGCACTCTCACCCCATTTCTTTTGCGGGACCTCCTCCCAGTTTCTGCAGGGAAGAGACGGCAGGGAATTAAGGGGCTCTCCCACCCTTGTGCCTGGAAAGGTGCCAATACAAATGACTTACTCCCTGGTCTAGTTCATTATGTTTCTGGAGCTACAGTAGGGAAGCATTTCTCAGAAAAATCCCACTTTAAGGGAGAGCTGCGTGCTGCAGGCATGACCCTGAACAGGCCTGTGGGCCGAACAGCAAACACCACTCTCTAGAGATCGCTCACCTGAGGATCCTTGCATGGATTCACCGGGGAACCACTGGATGCAGTGTAATTTGCCTTCCATCCACAGCTTTACAGTAAGGAATAATGTCACACTCCCTGTCAAGCAGAACCAGTTGCCAGTTGTCTGAATATCAGTGTTGCTGTTGTTTTCGGGGAGCTAGAAGCATATAGTTCACTGCAAAGGGATTCGGGCCACAGTTATTGAAGAGGCTGGATATTCAGGATCCAGAGCTCCCATTGTAGCCATTGCCCTCTCTTCTGCCATTACGTCATATGCTGATGGTTGTATGATACCTACCCCCCTCTATTGCCAGCATAGTAATTTGTCATTTTAACCTGTTTTCCTCCAAAATGCTGTTTTCCTCCAAAATCTGCTATTCCATGCATGCACAAGCAGTAGTTATTTCAGTAGGAAAGGTGTTAGATATAGGCCTTTGGCCACATTTCAGCTCAAATTTTGTCATTTGGTTTTGGTTAAAAAGCATTTCAGTGCTGACTGGAATGCAAGTGCTGAAGAGGATGAGCCACTTTCTAACTTGGCACCACCTGGCCTGGCCATACCGCTCCCCTCTTCACCATGCCCAGCTTGTGCTTGTTCAGTACCATTGCCTGTACAAATCCATCTCCATCTCTATCCCACCAGCTTCCCTTTGTTATGTCTTTTCTGTGGTAACAGCCTGGGAACATGTAAAACCTGGTCTTTCTGGATCTTGTCAGGCATATTCAGAGACTGTCTAATCCCTGTTTTGGCACTTCTTGTGTTTGTATGTTGGGTTGCTGACATGACTGAGAGCATGAAGCAACTGCCATGATCACAAGTCCCAAATTAAGTTTAAGGATTGTTAATTTGATGATCAGAGTTGCTATTTCCTCACTAACGAATACACAAAGCTGGGATAGGATGGAGACAACCCTGTGTAGGGGAGTAGGTTTTACCACAGGGAATTAAAAAAAAACCATAAAAGAAAGAGTTGGAGACAGGAATGGGGGAGGAGGAAGATAAATTGCAGTTGGGCTTGGTGCATCTTATAAAGGACTTGGAAGGCCATAGGGTGTTGCAGCCACTCCTCACATTGTGCAACAGGTCTACAGGTGGTGAAGAGACATCTCTCCCCTCAGGCAAATTTGGTCCATGGAGTTACATGGAGGTCAACTTCCAGATTCCACCTTTGCAGAAATTCCTCAATGACAGAAAGGAAATCTGGCATGCACTTGGGGATGGTGTTTTGTGGGATTATGTCATTGTTTATAGAACAAAAATGTTGTTTGGCTCACAGAAAGTCACACCGATGCCTCTGGTGTGGCATCTGATTCTAAACAAGGGAACATCCTCTGCAGCTGGCTACCCAAGCAAAACTGCAATGTTCTCACGTGCCTGGATGAGGCACATGGAATCAGAGTCCACTGCAAACTAAGGTAATAAATTAAACTGGTCTTTCAGCATCAGGCTAATACACTCCTGAGCAGTGAGGTCACTGTGGTCTGTCAGCTGCTGCACACTCAGATCACCTCTCCTTTCTGTACCTTAGTGCCTCGCTTTAGCTTCCTTAGTGCTACATCACTGTTGGTCTCTTCAAGGAACAAAAGGATGAGATTCACTCCTTTTGGCTGTTAATCCCCCTAATGTAGCAAAAGAAATAGCTGTGCTGAAACCTGAGAATTGTCCACCCATATACAGTTACAGGAGCTATCATTGGGTACGCTTACATCATAGTTTGCATCTCTCCTCTATTTTAACTTCTATAATTGTTTCACCCTCTGTCATCAGTCTCTCATGGCTCATTTCTGTGCTGCATTCCCCTGCTCTGCTAATAGCTTGCTAAATGGTATGGGTCCAGCACCCTGTTGGGCTCTTCCAATGCTGACACCTGAAGTTGCCAAAGCTGAGCTCCTGGGAGGTTGTGAAGACATCCACCCGCTCTGCCTTTAAGTGGTCAGGAGCTACATCAAACAGGCAGGAGATCCCGCTGGACTGTGCTTGCCAGCTGTCCAGAGCTCCTTCCAGTTGGGCTGCGTTGCTAACTTACAGCGCTGAACAAGATGTGGGAATAGATGGGGGTGACCCGTGGCAAGGGCAATTCACTCTTTCAGTCAGGGATGGGGAAGACAAAACGCAGAACACAGCATGCTGTGTATTTACACTCCTAGAATACATAATTTGTCAAAATCAAGTTCTTTTTAATACCTGATTAAGTTCCCTTGCCAGCCTAAGGCAATGGTAGTTTTTGTGGTTAATGGGGACCTCTAGTGCCAGGGTAACTCCTCCTGTGCAGCAGTCGCATTCTCCCACATAAATGGGGAGTGGAAAAAGCAGCCTGATTTTAAGGCAGTTATTTTTACGGGATACCCCTGCTCCCTTCTGGAAGAAAAGTGTGAAATACCCACTGTGCTGTGCTGTGACTTTAGAGATTATTTAGGCATCCCATGAAGATGACTTACGGAAAAACATGTGTCAGTAACTAATGTATAGGGAGCAGACCCAAATTTGGGTTGGAGTGTGAGGAAGGAATAGTTGAAAAAGAAGGTGAAGCAATGCAAACCCATTCTGGTTCAATCTTCTGCGTTCAAACAAAAGCACAATTTTTAGATCCACGTTCGGTAGTTTGAATCTGATGAACTTTAATTCTCACTTTGAATCTATAAAAAAATGTGAAATCCGTATTTCAGGTAAATACATGACTTTGTGCCAGAGTCAACTTGGGAAGCTAGAGACCAAGGATGTGGCAAGGGATAGTCTGTTAAACAATGCTGTGGTATGAAGGACATTCCCTTTAATACAAATATTTCACCTCTTGATATTTACTGTGAAGGCTGTGGTTGTGAATTCCTTTTCTTTGTGCATGGGCTTTTTTTGCTGTTCACATTTTCATTTTCCTATTAAAATTCACATCACACCAGAGTTCGGTTCTATTGAAAAAAAAAAAAAAGAAAAAAAGAGAAAAATCCCATGATATTCTTTATCTGATACATTCCTGTGCACAGTTCTGGTAGGACTTATCTCACCTCCATTGATATTGTTAAAGTTTTACACCAAGCCTTCACACTGTTCTGCTTTTGTGTAATCTTTAGAGTAATAGGGCTAATTCAATAATATTCACGCTGCCAAGTGAAGAAGCCCATAAGGTAAAACTCAATTACCTTTTCTATTCCTTTTCTCAGTTGCTCTTCTGCTGTGCTTAGTCTTTTATCTTTTTCATTGTAAACAGGTAGCTTATTTAAATTTAATAGACACCACTGCCTTCCTCGTTTCCTTTTTTTCCCTTGAACCTTCTAGTCACTCTCATGAGATGCTTATTCACCTTTGTGTAATACCATAGTAATAGTAATACGGGAACAAAATGTAATGATTGCATGCAAGCTACAGTGAAGGCCTAATGAACACTGTGTTTATGAAGAATGTCACTTGGATTCCTAACTGCACTTCGGTAAATTATACAAATTAAATATTCATTACTTTGTACTTCATTAGTTCACATTTGGAACACTTTTTCTTCATTATAATAGCCTGGGGTGAAGGTTTTTTTAATATGGTTTGTTCTGTTATTTTTCAGAAACTGTTTAGTTACAATGTTAGAGGAAAGTTGTATTTATTCCACAACAGCCCAGAACATCCACGTATTCCAGAGACTAAGTATTTTCTCCTGCAAGAATATTATGTAGGTTTACTAATTGTTCAGAGTTCTTATTTCAATAACCAAAGTAAATAAATATTTAAACTGATTTTCACAGTAAGTTTGCTTACTGATTGTATCCCAGCTCAGAACGATTGCAGTTTCATTAGCACCAGCAATACCTGATGAATGGTGAAGCATAAAGCATCTGTTCTGCACGGTCGCCTCATACTGCTTGCTGCTGGTGCTGGTTGCAATATCTTTGAGCAGGTTTATTCGGTGCAGGAGGCAGATGCTGCTCAGCAACCTTGAGAAAGTGGGAAGGGTTACAAGGCAGGTGATGGGTGGGGATCCAGTGGCCCTAATCCTCCCTGTGGGAAGGTAGCCATAGGATTGTCTCTGCCCTGCAAGACCCTGGCCAGCACGCAGTTCTTCTTGCTGCTATTTGAAACATTCATAGAATCATAGAATCATAGAATCATAGAATCATAGAATGGTCTGGGTTGGAAGGGACCCCAAGGATCATAGAGCTCCAACCCCCCTGCCACAGGCAGGGACACCAACCTCCAGGCCTGGATCTACACAAGGTTGCCCAGGGCCCCGTCCAACCTGGCCTTGAACACTTCCAGGGACAGGGCATCCACTACTTCTCTGGGCAGCCTGTTCCAGCACCTCACCACTCTCTCTGTAAAAAACTTCCCCCTAATATCTAATCTAAACCTTCCTTCCTTTAGCTTTAATCCATTCCCCCTTGTCCTGCCATTGTCCGCTCCTTTGAAAAGTTGAATCCCCTCCTGCTTATAAGCTCCCTTCAGGGACTGGAAGGCTGCAATNCCAGATGGGGCCTCATGAGGGCAGAGTAGAGAGGGACAATCACCTCCCTGTCCCTGCTGGCCACCCCTCTTCTAATGGAGCACTGGATACCGCTTGCAAGCTGCAAGAGCACACTGCTGGCTCATGTTAAGTCTCTCACCCACCACAATCCCCAAGTCCTTCTCAGCAGGGCTACTCTCAAGAAGCTCTTCTCCCAGTCTGTATCTATGTCTGGGATTCTTCGGGCCCAAGTGCAACACCTTACACTTGGCAGTGTTGAACCTCATTAGGTTCACCTGGGCCCACCTTTCCAGCCTGTCAAGATCCCTCTGGATGGCTTCCTTTCCATTGGAAGGATGTTAACAGAATGAAATCCTTTGAAAGGTTTAGTGACTCTAATTTGCTTTCCTCAAGTGGACCTCCATCCTCAGACACAGTATCTGGTGATGCAGTCCATCTCCAGACAGATACTGAGAGTATCCTCAGAAGCTGTGCAACACTTTAAGGCAGAAAAGCATTTTCTGATGGTGTATGGGCAAAAAGCCATGTCAAACCTTGTTATTTAGACTTGAAACTAGGGGAGTTGGCAATTTTGGCTATATTTTAGTCACATTGCAGAGTGGGGGCTCATTAAAATATAATGTAGAGTGAGTTTGGATTTAGTTTGTTGGTTTTCAGTAAGCACACGGTAGATATATATAGAGATCCCATATCTGGTGATTAGTAACTGCAAAAAGAGAAATCATTTTCTCTATAAGTCAGCTGTCATATTGCTCTTTTCCAGAAGAAATAGTCTTTTAATTCTCTTTTTAAGTAGTCCTCACAGCAGGATGTGCTTGTGCAGGTGACAAATTTGTGAAGATGTGCTTGTGCTGGCCTGCCCCTACCCAATCAATAAGGCTGTGGAGTGCTGAGCTTCACAGGTTGGATGCTTAAGACCCCGTGTAGTCAAGCAGGTGTTAAGCAGAGCTGATGGCGGACTGGGGAGATTTTTGTGAATCCAGGGTTGAAAACCATGGTCCATGTGACTCTGCTGAAGTTCCACAGGAAAACCATGGAAGAACCATGAAGAATCAGTGTCTTGTGATTTCTTTTCCTCTCCATCAAGAACACAACTTTTTCTCCACTCATCTGCCAAAACACTGTGTTGAAATAACGTGAGATGCTTTTAGTTGCTGCTATAGGATGCAGTAATATACCTGTGTTTAAATGAGGTTGTGGCGGCTTTAGGTCCTCATCCTTCCCAGCCAGTGGGTCTCATGTACATTTTGGCAAGCCAGCTATTCTTGTTGTGCCTCTGGCAATGCAAGTGAAAAACTGGGGAGAGAATAGGACTTTGCTGAAAAGAAACAGGTGCATCTGTAGTGGGTTAATAAATCAGAAACAGGGAAACATTAAATCTGAACAGTGTCCAGCTCTCTGTGTGCCTGCGTTTTGCTGCATACTAATTCTCTCTTTTGTGAGAACCACATGAAACACAGATCAAGTTCTACCTCAGACTCTGCATGAAAATCAAATCTCGTGTGGGCATTGTTTTATTCACCGAGAGCAGACATCTCCGGACCATGTTTAGAGCTTCAGTGGGATGTCATGGAAGAAATACAAATCAAGGTAAGAAACCTTATTACCAGTCACTGTCTCTTATAAAGGTTTATTAAAAGCACAAATAAATAAACACTGCTTGAAAAGCTTAAGACAATAGCCAAATACGGATCAGAAGAGCTGCATGCTTGGCCCTTGCATGCTTTATTAAGCAGCTACGTTGGCCACCACATAGTTATTTCCAGTTTAGCTGCCCAGATTGTTTTGTTAGGACTGAGCCCACGAGTTCCATGTAATCTAAAGCTTCTTTAGCTTCTTGCAAAATGTTTCTTTTGAAAGACATGTTACCTCATTGTTGGTCTCCTTTCCAATTCTACACACAGATGCAGGCCTGCAGCCTAGGCAGAGCTCCCTCACCAGTCAGTAAATTCAGTTCCTCATGCCCTGTGTCCTATGACTTAAAGGACTGTAGCACTGTCTTGTTCCTGATTTCCTCTTCCTAGACTTTTCACCCTCCGGACTAATGCATACTATGTCGTTCACTGAGTAACTTCAATGTAACTCTCTCCAAAATATGTTTATATTGGTCCCCAGTTAAGTGCTGCGCATCGGTTCGCAGCCACTCACATCTGTGTGTGCTTACTGGGGTGAGGACTCTGGCACACATTTTCCTCTGAATTGTGTCCATGTTTACCTCCCAACAGCCCTACGTAGTTTGTTCTGATTTGGAGATTGTTGGCTGATTTCCGGGAATATTATTAAGGGGTTCTTGTCTCTGGTGGAGTGAACAAGGCTGACCATATAGACATACTCCAGGTTCACTGTTCTTTACTTGAGGAAGATATGGCAAGAGAAACAAGTGCACAGATTTTTCATGGACTTCCAAAATGTACTTCTCAACTCAGCTCTTCTCACAGTAATGAAGAGCAGTACTTCTCTCTTGCTTCAGCCTAAGCCCAATGTCTCTCATTTGTTGAGTCCTTCAGTGTCCTGACTATGTTCCCTTGAGGGTCTTTGGGAAGGACATTCACCTGAAGTGAGGAGATGGTTCACTTTACCTCCACTGGTGCCACAGGACTTGCCTACATCATGGTATGTTGAACACAAATTTCCCAAAAAAAGCAGTGTCTAGTTCTGAACTCTAAATAAATGTGACCAAACACCACTTATGAAGATAGTTTCACTAATGAAAGTAAGAGGGTTGTATGTTTAATGCAAGAAACACATAGAAACTATGCTTCTAAGCATAGTGTGCAAATTAGCAGGGTCCCAATGTGTAAATAAGAACATCTGATGACACAGACATTAACATACAAAATTAATATCTTCTGCAAGGCATTTACACAGCTTGAGGCAAAACTCAGGATGGTTAACGAACCCCCTTGTGTGTATTATCCAACAAGAAGACCTGTGTCATCAAATATTTTTATTATTAGCTGAGATTGCCTACACTCTAGAATGGAGCTGTAATTGAGAGCTCCAGTTGTGATTCCTATAGCAAGCTCTCCAAATAAAACAAAAGCCTAAAACAAAGGAGCATTTTTGATAGAGTAAATCATAAACCTGGCAGATCTAATACTATAGTTATAGCTCATCCCAGCCATGCACGGCAATATCAATTCTGTGCTTATTTCACTACGCTTTTAACATGTTTGAAAATGATGGGGCCTAGGATAGACCTTGTACTTTGTCATGAGCATTCAAGGGAGATGGGAATAATTTGTGAGTAGCAGACACAATGCTGCAAAGATGGCACGGCACTGTGAGCTGGAAGGGTTTCACTGTATTTTTTATTGAATGTCCTTGCATTCCTAATCATCAAATAAATAAATAAATATCATCAATAGTGCAGACCCATTTTGGGATGCAACAGCATAAAAAATAGTGTAGTGGTTTATAGCCATCTCATTGGTGACAGCTCATTTTACTGAAAAAGGGCAGAGCATTCTAGCTCCCCACATATGGCTTGTCCTTGAAAAATGTTAATGGTTTCATCTGCAGTTTCAGGTAGTTTTGAGACCCCAGTAACTGTCAGCTTTGACACTCTGTGTGGTAAATAGGAAAGAGATAGGAGAGAAGAAATTCACCTACCCAAACACCCAAGGCAGATGTTGGTCAGGAAGGTCACAATGCTGGGGAGGAGAAAGTTATTTTAAAAAAAAAAAAGTAACACATGATTAAATAGTCTGAAAATGACCTGTGGTGTTTGGTGTAGGGTGGTGCAGGAAGATTTAAAGCAATGAAGGCAGAAGGGCACAACCCCAAAAGGACTTAGGAGAGGCAGCATGCCAAGTGCCACTTCCAGGTTATGTACTCAGGTGCTGCTGACAGGTCTCACCTCCTCACAGGTGACCAGCAACATGCAACTGAGTCTTGCTGGCATTCATGACATCTAAAACACTTCACGGAACTTGCCTAACTTAGCAAATAGGTGCAGAAATGACAGGGTGCCTCTTAACCCTGACCTCTGAGATGCAGGTGCTTTGGAGTGGAGAGGGTGGTCAGGCACTGGAATAGGCTCCCCAGGGATGTGGTCACAACACCGAGCTTGGCTGAGTTCAAGAAGTGTCTGGATGGTGTGCTCAGTCCCATGCTCTGACTTGGCTGGCCCTGTGTGGAGACAGGAGTTGGACTCGATGATCCTTATGTGTCCCTTACAATCCTCAGGATTTTCTATGATTGGAGAAATGCCTTTGGGCTCTGCTGAGCCTTCTCCCTAAACATGCCCTTGTGCCAGCCTTGTCCTACGAACCCCAGGTGATGGAAGCGGTTGCCTTTCCTCATGCAATAGCTGAGGTCTTGCACCCACCTGGAGGAAAAGTGTGAGATGAAACTGCAACCTTTCTGCTGCTGAAATTTTCCCACCTCCCAAACCATGTGCTAATCACCTGCAATGGGAGATGTAGTCATGGTACCCCACCTCAGAGAGAAAGAGACCTGAGCTCCAGGCCAGTGCTTGCAGGGCATTGGAAGACTTTGTATCCCCTGTCTGAGGAGCAGCCCTCAGGAGGTAGGTGATCCAACTGTCCTTCTGCCTACACGGCTGAGTGTGCCACACTGAAAACGCAGCCCTGAAACCAACAGCGGGCATTTCCCCCGTTGACCAAGAAAAACTCACAACGTTAGTAGCAAAGCTGTGAGAGGTTCTGCATGTACAAATTGCATGAATAATTAATGAAGAAAAAGTTTAGGTAACTGAATGCAGGGTTACTGCTGTCTCACTGTATTATATAGCTCTCTAACAAATGCAAAATGGAAATGCAGATATGGATCTACAAAGTTGTAAATACTGTGCTGCAGTCTTTCTGCACTCATAGACATCAGGGAAAGATCTCAGTGCTTTTAGGCTGAATTTTATTTTGTTTCCTGAGCCTACGACAACTACTTATAATACCGGGTAAAATAACACTCCAGTTACACTATTCCAGACACGGAACAAATAAAGCATAGTGTTTATTCTTCTGTTTTTGCAAGCCCTTCTGACTCAGATTCTTGTAAAGTAATGATGGATCTCCCCATTTTTTTAATTTCTCTTCACTCCTGAAAAGATATTTCAAAGGCATAAATTATACGAGGCCAGGGACAGACTTGTAATATCTCATCTTTTCCTGGAAACAATAAGAAATCAGATAAGTCCTTCAAGCAGAGTGCATTAAAGGTGACAGAACAGAGATCCGGCAGAGACCTCATCAAACACAGACAATATTCAGCATTAATTCAGTGTCCATTTTGATTCTCTGCAGTCAGATAGGAAATGAGGCTTGAGTGACAACTTTATTTAGTAAGTCATAGGCTGCTGAAAATTTTATGAAATGATGCAACATACATGCAAAACAGCGGGGCTTTTTTATTAGCAATGCTTGATAAGATACAGTGAGAATGTGAGTAATTCTCATTAGCTATTTGTCAATAAAAGGCATGGAAAATAAATTAGATTAAAACCCTGCTCTGCATAATACTGCCTTTGTGTTTGCAGAAGAAACCTTATCATAATACCTTTTAATAATGCGGAGCATCTATTGCAGCGTTTGTTGTTTTACCCCATTATGCCAGGAATACTAATTGTTCACTTCATTTTGTCTTCAGCCAAAGTTCCCATTTGTGATTTAGAGCGTTTTCCTTTCCAATATTCTTACATCAGTGGTGCTTATGAAACATCTGGTGGTTTTACTGCCGTGGACAGTATTTAAACCAAAGGTGCATTTCCAGATACAGACTCCCAACTTCTTTCAGAAAAGCTGGCGCGTGTGCAACGGCTTGTGTCCTGTGCAAGGACAATCCTATTGTACCCACCGCTGAATTAAAACCAGCAGAGAGCCAGAGATAAAAAGGAGGTGAGGAGAGTGCACAGCCCCAGGGCACTATAATGAATATCATTCTTACGGAAGGTGTCATTACTGCTGGCATTTGAGATTGAAAATAGGAAAAGTTATATTAAACCTCTCTCATAATAATAGTAATAACAATCCTGTAGAATAATTTTTAAATTAACCTTATTAGTAAACTCATCTAGGTTTAGCCCTTTCCATGACTCCCAGCAGAGGAATTCTTCAGAGGGCTAATGCCAGCTATGTGTTTCCCCGCCTTCTGACAGCTTTCCTTGAACTCTACATGGAAATCAGTTTACCTCCTCATTCTTTGTACAGGCAGCAGCTTTTACACGGAAATATTCCTTTATGCAGAAGGCAATTAAAGGGCTGGCAAACTCTTCCCAGATATTAAAGCTGCTTATTCCAAAGCACTGAACACCGGGGCCAACTACAGAGGGAAAAAACCCCACCAATTTCCTTTTCCCAATTTAGAAGCAAACCCATCCTCATGCAAGATACTTCTAAGCAGCAAAAGGAAGACACCATAGTTAAATATAGAAGAATAATAATTTTCTTTGGCTTTCTGTAGTAGCACGCAAATATCTGTGAGTAATGCCCCAATGCTACCAGTGAGCAGGGCACTTAATAAAACCCAAACAACTGTCACATGTAGGTTATAAGGTCATTTCTCACATATAAGATAAACTGGAAATCCATCCAAAGGATGGAATGTGAGAAAGCGTTATGAAGTTTACTGGAAAATAAAAAATGAGTTTCACATGTTATTTTATTTCTCAAGGGCATTTTGATAAACATATGCATACACTGCCAATTCACAGCTTACCCACAAAAAAGGGAAGAAATCAGAAGCACAGGGATTTTAAAAAGCGAGTGTCTTTTAACAGCATGTTATATTGTTGTTGATGATATATAAACAATTTTTTTAAATGTACAGTTATGCAATGATACCATTGTGGTGCATTTCAGAGTTTTTTCCTGACTATATTTGAAATGCTATCGCTATGGGCTGTTACTGCCTCACGGACGGTAAAACAGAAACACAGAGTTCAAGGTCAAAGGCCATAACAATTTGACTCTGGTTCCCTAAATGAAGCATCGAAGCCCAAGCCCAGTGTGATAACTAGGTAGCTGTGTACTGAGGGTAATGTTGTCCTGCAGCTCTGCATGCGGCTGATGCTCTTTGAGAGCCGGCAGAACCTGCAGCTGTTCAGCATCTCTGAAAATCAAAATTTCCTCATTCACCCTTTAGGCAATCAGATTCAAGCCTCTTGTTTTAAATTAGACTCTTAAAATTTACTGGGGGAAGGTGGGGCAGAGGCTGCACGAGGCAGGAGCAGCAAGCCCACTGCTTTAACCGTGACCAGAGGGCACACAGACCAGCCTCCATGCCGAGGCTCCCTCTGTATGCATCTTCCCAGGGGCTGCCTTTGACTTCCGATGACCTAGATTGTAATGGCACTGCCCTGCTGGTAGCTGCCACCACCCAGCTGAACAGATGAAGCAAATTTTTCACCAAACACGTTGGCTTCCTAATCACTCTTGCCCGCCATGGGAAGTGTTGCCCCTGTTCATGATAAAGGCAAATATAGCTTGGGGTCTGGCTGCATCAGATCCCACCTTCCACCTCATGATCTTCCATGGCAACTGGGGTCATGTGGAGTGCTGGCGCTAGAAATCCGCGTATTTCAGTGTCTCTTCTGCAGCAAGAGGCCCCTGTGTGTTTAGAGACAATGTGAATTCAGATGCCTTTCCAGTGAGTGGGATGCGGGATGTTTCCTTTCTCCAAGACAAGGAGGGGCATTTGGCAGGGATCTCCATTCCAATCATCTTTCCATTTTTTGCCTTTGAAAAGAGACCGATCTGTGCGCATTAAATTGCACCAAGATCAGTCAATAGGGCACCTTTTGTGAATCTAAAAATAAATAAAACTAAAATTGCTTTTGAGAAGGCTATCAGAGCTCCAGACATGCATAGATCTAGTCCTAAATAACATGCAGCATGAAGTTCTGCAGCACTGATTTGAATCTTCTCAGAGGTGAGAGAAGGAGACCATCTTAACACATTGCACTTGTTCTGCAGGCTGGTGTAACCATGCTGTCCCCGATACAGGTCTGCTGGGCTCTTCTCCACACACTTCCAATTGAGGGCCACTGAAAACCCTGCTTCTGTATCCCACCTCACTGTGGGAGGCTGTGTAGTGCAGAATTCAACAAAGCAAAAGGTTTTGCTGGAGAAAGACTGATGGGGCCACCAGCAGCCCTAAAATTTGACTCTGCTCAAGGTATGCCGTCAGAGAGGAAGGAACCCTCACATTTCACTGCCCTTGAGTTCCTGTTTACCCAGCTGCGCATGGAAGGCAGATGTCCACGGGAAAGCCAACTTCCTTGTAGGCTGAGAAAGTACAATGTGACAAACTCCCATCTGGAGTACTGTGTCCAGATCTGAGGCCCGCAATACAAGAAAGATGTAGAACTGTTGGAGAGGGTTCAGAGGAGGGCCACAAAGATGCTTAGAGGGCCAGAGCACCTCACCTACGAAGAGAGGCTGGGGCAGCTGGGCTTGTTCAGCCTGGAGAAGAGAAGGCTTCGGGGAGACCTCATGGCAGCCTTCCAGTACCTGAAGGGAGCTTATAAGCAGGAGGGGATTCAACTTGTTAAAAGGGTAGACAATGGCAGGACAAGGGGGAATGGATTAAAACTAAAGGAAGGAAGGTTTAGATTAGATATTAGGGGGAAGTTTTTTACAGAAAGAGTGGTGAGGTACTGGAACAGGCTGCCCAGAGAGGATGGCCTGTCCCTGGATGGTGTTCAAGGCCAGGTTGGATGGGGTCCTGGGCAACTTTGTGTAGATCCAGGCTTGAGGTTGGTGTCCCTGCCTGTGGCATGGGGGTTGGAGCTCTATGATCCTTGGGGTCCCTTCCAGCCCATGCCATTCTCTGACAATTCTATGAAAACTTCCCAAGCATAACTTCAGCATGTAATGTCTTCAGGGGTGCAAGGTACAGAGAGAGAAAAAAAAAAAAGGGGCATACTAGTGTGAAGAGGCACAGACCCATCCCTGCAAACCCTTGGCCCCACACCTTGCTACAGTGGCTCTGTGCCTCACACTGTTAATACCTGTAAAGCCCTGGAGTGGGAATAAAAGAATGAGCAATCAGGACATTTTCAGCACCAAAACCATTTCAGACACCCACATAAAATGCACATTATGAATCATTGCTTGGATGAGTAAAGAGATCTCGCCATGGTCTCCAAGACCAACAGGGCAGAACAAGAACTTCCTGCACCCTTGGGAGCTCCCATTTTGATTAAACATCTAAGCAATTTCCCAAAAGACTATTACGCTCAATCAATATGACATCGCTTCAGCTAACGAAATTCTTTTAACATCCAACATCCTTTGAATCACGGATTAGAGAGGGCAGGTTAGTTCAGATTCTGAACTACATTTTAAATTACATAATTATCTACTAACACTGTATATATTAGAGCATCTATTTTCAATGGAAACCCCCAATGTTCTTGTATTTCTATGTTAAAAACTGTAAGTCAGTATAAAACTGAGTATTTTAATATTTTGAACTATTTTGAAAGCTTGAACGAGCTTTCAGTATTGTTAATGTCATTCAAAGTCAACTGCATATTCTTTAACATAGGAAAATAAATGAATATACCATATAATTATTGCTGACATCTAAAGATCTTGAAGTTAAGGCAGTCAAAAGCATAACTACTTACATAGCTGTATGTATTGCTGGATTGTGGATGTTTCATTGTCAGTAAAATATTTTTCTATCGTACAGAACATATATTTCATTATTTAAAACACATTTCTGAAGGAAAATTGATGATGGCAAATTAATAAATGCTCTAGCCTTGATTTTTCATGTTTATATTAAAAATAAAGCTTACATGTTGGGGTTTTTTAACCATACTAAGCGCTCACATATTTAGTATTTTTATTCTTTGTGTGACAGTTAAAGTGCTGTCACATGCCGGAATGTATTAGATATTATACTGTTAGAATATTGTCAAAATTCCACAAAAAGTCTCATGCAAAACTCTGATATGTGAAATACTTTTAGGATTGTATCCTACCACAGTTATATTTACAAATGCATTTTAGTCCAAGTCTCCCGCAGCTTATCTTAGCTTCAAAACCAGGAGGATTGACTGGGGTACTATTTTTCTATCAAACTGAAATATTTGGGACTAGCATGTTTGGAATAAAAGCTTTAAAAGGCTCAGGGAATTGGTTTTGGCTTGTTTTTTTGGCTTTTTTTGGGGAGATGTTGTTCTTAAAAAGGGAAAACAAACAGAGAAGACAATGAACTTGAGCCCAGTTCTGCAGGCGCAGTAGGTATGGGCATCAGAAGACTATTTCCCATCACAGTGCTTATATTGTGTCACTTTTCCTCACGACCCCTTTTCCATCCATCACAGCCACCTGCCTTGTGTTCACTGACACCTGCTAATTGTTCACTGCTTCTTTCAAGCATGAATTAGAGTTCCTGTTTCTTACAAAAACATTTTCACTGAGCGCCCGTGAATGCAACCAAAATCCTTACACTGTCAAATGAAATGTTATTTCATTTATACAATGTACAATGGTGTTATTAAGTATCTAACCCTTCTTGTAGATTCATACAACAAATGTTGTTGTACATTGTATGTATTATGCTGACAGCTAATGAACTGCCATGAGGGAGAAGAAAAAAGGACCTTTATCTCTAAATCACTACGTCTGCATTCTTTATCTCAAAATCGTGATGTCTGCATTTAAATTTCAGGAACTTTTCAGATGAGGTTGAGGACCAGGATTATTTGGCCCTATGCCTTACTTTTCAGCTGTGTGTACTCAGTAAAATGAGCTTTATTCCTCTTTTTTGTAAAATGTATATTTTAGAATGTTATTAGAAAGTAAATATTTTCCACACCTGTGTTACACAGTGTAAGTCATGGTCTTCCAGCATTTTGTATTACAGTTTCAGCCTCTAAACATGTTCTGAGATGAAATATAAGACATAAATCAGATTGGGATCCAGGTCTACTTTACATATTTGGAAGAACTGTAGAGAAAATGTTAGGAATTGAAGGGCTGATCTGACAACTCTTTTGGGGAAGGTCCCTAAAGAGGTGGAGGAAAAGGAAGAGGAAAACCCTTAGATGTCTAAATCAAAGGGATTTTGCTGCCTGAAAAAAGTAAGTGTGAGCATACAGATTTTTTTTTAATGAATTAAAATTACTAGAATATCCAATGCAAGAAGAACTGACTTGATCATGATATCATTGAATTCAAACAGTTTGGCCCTTACATCAAATGAACCACAAAGCAGCAGCAGCCCTTTTTCCCTAATTATAGTTACATCACTGTTTGATCACATTATTTTTGTAGAACCGTGTCAGTTATAACTTACCAAAAAAGGAAAGGTATTCTGTAAAAAAACAATGCAAGTCTGTATCAGGGAATTGTACAGATCACAACTTGGCTGTCAGCCTAGACAGAATCTATAGATACATCCAATGCTTCTCATGGGAACATATTTTATGTCATGTCAAATTTTGGCTGCCCTTCTACAAGGATGGAAGTACAATAGAGGAAACACTGTACTTCAAATCTCATTTCTTTCACTGAGCCAGGGCAAAGACAAGGTTCCAAATAAGCCTCACTACCCAGCTGGCTTGGGCCCTATTACAGGTTTTGTTTTGCACCAGACTTTCCATTAGAGCAATGTTTCTCCAAGTACTTGAAAACTGCAGAAAGTATGAACCATGAATGCTCATTTTAACAAGGAAAAAACCCACTTGCTTCATTTTTTCATACCATAAAAACCTCATGTAGGGGAGCTAGAGGAAGAGAGAGCAAAAGAATCATCAGAACAATCAGGTGGTGAAGACATGATAAATTAGGTAAAAACTTGTAAATAAGAAACAGACAGATTTTCACCTTAAACATTTTCAGCAAAACTCTGGATTTTGCTAGCATTATGAAAGGCACCTGCAAGATGGGCACTGCAGATACACACTCATGTACTTGCACACCTTCTACTTCCCTTCACCCAGATTACCAGTGCCCAAGACCAAAGCACCTTCTGTAGACCACAACTGAGGGGTGTTTGAGAAGTGTGGAGAGTGGAGTGGACACAGCAAAAGCACAAAGTCTCATAGGTCTCAGAGCTTTTGCACCTCTTTCTTTTAAAAAACTAAATTGCCTTAATTTTGTTCATTTCCCTTTCTTAAACATATCCCCCTTCAAATTCTTCTGATCAATGTCTTTCCCTCCAACAGTAGATGCAGTAACACTGAGGACTGGGAAGAGTACCTGGATACCAACCATGACCAAGGACATCTATTTCTCAACATCGATGGTATACAAGCATGAAGGAAACCACACAAGAATTTGAGGTATAAATGTGCTGCTTTCCTCCGTATCTGAGCAAACAGTATTCTGATTTTAAAAAATTTTTTCTTGTAGCATTATAAAGCAAATACCCCAATGACTCAGTTTCCCCAGATGTCCTATCAAGTCTTTCAGTTTGTGTGGGAAGCATGGCTAGTAAATACACCTGAGGAAAAAAGCATCCCTGGAGCACCAACAGGTCACTGTTACACTTAATTCTCACTTGTTCTTTCTCCTTCTCAAAATTTTACTTCAAAAGTTTCTATCAGCTGACAAGATTTTAATTTTTTTTAACATATAATCACTTAATTTATTTAATGTTTATAGTAATTAAGGCTTTTAGTGGAATCATTTTAAAATATGCTTTCCGGGTCACTTCAGCTCTATTAAGCTTTTTAAATAGATTAAATCCAGGGTCTCTGCTTTCTGAATACAAAAGCAGATCTTGCCTGTGAAGCCAAAAACAATTTAAAACATATGAAATGCAGTAGAATTAATCTGTCTAGAACCAAAAGGAAGACTGTATTTATAGCAGCTGATTTATTTGTTTGATATACAGTATGTGCTCTGGTTTATAATTTTTAAGGTGTGTGAAAAGGGTCACATTATATATTACAAAAATAGCAAGACAATGATTTACAAGACTTCACATTGTGCCTATTGACCTTCTCAATAAGAAAGGTTGGTGGTTGTAACAGCACTGAAAAATTAAACCCATGGGAGTCAATTTAATGTAGTATAAACTCTTTAACAACCAGCAAAATAGCCATATCAGCTGTTCCATCTGCAGATTAAGTTTCAGTTGTAAAATGCAGTTTTTAATAAAAAGTGCACAAGCTTTCTTTATTCTACAAAGCATGTGCTTCCTCCTCTGTGGAAGCAGCTGCTCCCTACCTTTCGTGTGGCAAGAATGGAAGGATTGTGTTGTAACTGGTGCCCTCAGTGGGAGAAGAAATAAAAGGAAGAAAGAAACTGTTTAACAGCAGTACAAGTCATTTTGTCCAGTTTCCTTCTGAAAATTAATCTCCAAGCCCTGAAGAAAAGATGTACATCTGTTTGTCCTGTGTTGTGGACAAATACATTAGTCTGTCCACAAGGAAAACAATATTAGCCCATGTACAGCTTGAAATAATCAATACCTGGACTTAACAATTGGGTAATGCTTCATGTTAACACACTCTCTGTGAAAATGAGAGGTTAAGGGCAAGATATCTCTTTTAATTATCAGAGCTGTGTGTCAGGGACATTCCAGAAATAATGGTATCTGAACACATCTAAAGCATTGTCAAGTAAATGAAAGACAAAAAATGTTCAAACTGTGATCTTCCTTATGATTTACCTCATTTTTTGCAGGACTGTCTGGCTTCCCTGGCACCTTGCACAGATGGAAGCTAGCAAATAAGACAGTCTTTTCACATCTCTGTTTTATCATCCCTAGATACTTACATCATCCAGTTTTTGCAAGGAATCGGACAAAAAGCAGACAAGAGGTGCATAAAGATCGATGATGCTGTGTATTAATAGCCACCACCCTCTAAAACAAAGCAAAACTTAGCAACAAAACAATGCAGCTAGCACATTGGGTATTCTGATTTTGGCTTATACCTTACAGTAGTCTTCCAGAGAAAAGTTAATGGCAGACACACAATATCGGAGGTGTAACTAGCACCTTTGGGCTGTTGGAAGGGGCTGTGATGTATTTTGGTTTTCTTGACAAAAGAGGACTTTTTTTTTTTTTTTATAGCTGCACCTGTTATGATTTGGTGAAATGTGGAAGCTTGCTTCACCCTAGAATTTCCTGACTGAGGAAGCAAATGGCAAGACAGTTGAGGGCAAGAAGACTGGTGGTTGTGCAGAAACGTATGAGAGACATGGATAAGGAGATGTGCATAATGCACGCTAGTGGGAGTTCTTTTTCAATTTAGCCCATCTATGTGGGAAGTTCATTATAATATTTCCTTTATAACTTATGTATCTTCCAGGTTAGCAGAATAAAACAATTGAGGATGCAGTGGTAGATAACTTTTTTTTACACCTTCCTGTGAAAGATCACTAAACACTCTAATTCTCATTCCAGTTACATATTATCCATGAAAAGAACGGGTCTCTTCAGAGTGTGCTTTCAGTCATTGTTTGGTGTGCTGTGTACTGTGCAAGCTCCACATACACCTTTTAAGTCCTACTTGATCTGTTGATTATAATCCCCTGGAGAGACAAAATGGGTTAATATTTCAACACGGTGCTTATTAATGGTTAACAATTTCATTGAAACGTGATATTCCCTTATTGATAGTAGATGAGCTGAAGGAATGGGATTGATTATATTAGTGTGTGAAAAAAAGATATAGAAATGGTTACTGAAGCTTTGCTAATGGTTAGAATTAAGGAAGTACCATAAAATTATAGATGTCTCTCACGTTTTTTCCTGATTCTAAAATATTTTTTGGATATGAGAAGACCCCAGAAATGACAGGTGAAACCATCCGTTATAGCCAGTCACTGTTAGCACCAGGAGAGCAGGTGGTCTTGCTGGGATGTGAGGAAAGCAAATCTACATGAAAAAATTTCCCAGTTACTTAGGCTGTTTTTCAGAAACACACATACACTAGTCCTCCACGGCTTCTGATGTGCTTTATTATGGAAACCTAAGAGAAGCAAACCTAAGTTAAAACACTAACAAGGTGGACGGTGGGTTCAGCATGAGCTTTGCAGAGATGTAAAAATGGAAGGAGAGAGGATTGTTCTTCACCACTCTGTCAAATATAATATTTTAAGGCACGGTTATCAAAAAACCATTTTCCTTCCCTCTTCCCTGTTGTTTATTCAGAATTTTCAGTGTTCAAGAGGTATCTGAATCTTTATAAAGCAGAATCAGCCAGTAAATCATCAACATTGACTGGAGTCAAGTGGGCAATGAAAGAGATCCTATTTCTCATTTGATTTGAAAGGAGTGTCTGAATGTACCAAGTATCTCCACAGGTAGATTTATAACCTTTTGTACCTGAGTTCCCTGCTCGCAAGCACTTAAGTATAACCCCAAAATCTCTGAGAAAGACATCCCAAGCATTCAGCTTGAGCTGCTTAGGTCAAAGATTCAAGAGAATAAAACAGGGCAAAAGCAGCTCCAGTAAGGAGTTGTATTAAGGGTCCTTGTATTGCCTACCATATGGCTTGAGGAGATAGAGAATTTCTAATCATTTACTATCCTGTCACCACAGGAAGCTCATGCTGGACCTTCTGAAGTATCACAAACCATCGTCAACTAATAATCTTGTGGAAGGTCGCATAGGAAAAGTTCAATAATAAAGCAGCTGGGACAGTACCTTGACATTTGTGAAAATAAATATTATCAACAACATTGGCTAGAGTTCAGAGAAACAGCTGAATTTCACACATCAACATTGCCAGTGAGAAGTATTGGAAAACCTTTTAGACTGACATTTTCCTGGGAGAGGCGATCAGCTCCAGGAATCCTTGTGCCTCAGGCATAATTCAATATCATCTATATCCTTCGTCTCCTTGATCACAGAATTAGAGCTGGAGAAGACTCCCAGGTCACCCGGCTGCTATACATTTTCAAGCCTTTCCCAGTGCTCATTTAATGAGAGAAAGTCCATGCAGTGACACTTGTGCCGTTTCTTTCGGGAAACCGTGTCTCATCTTTAAGGGGGAGTGAAAAACTCCCTTACAGGATTTTTCAATAGCCCCTACCAGCAGTGTCTGGTAATGCAAAGTGCTTCTGTACTGGGAGCACAAAGCAAATTATATCTGCTTTACTATTTCCACTGGTGTAACTTCAGTGACATAGAATCTGGCCCCTAGGATTTTGTTTAAGAAAAGTGCTGTAGCAGTTAAATGTCTCCATTTTTTACTTTCTCTTTTTACTTCTGTTATAGATCCTGTCTATCTCTGAAGCCTAAAGCCCTTGAAGGAGCTGTAGTCATGCACCACATCAGCCACTGTGTAAAGGGAGAAAGGACTTGAGCCTGTATAGACTAAAATATTTCCAAGAGCATAGAACTGTTTTTTTCAAGGACTTTGCAAACCAATAAACAAAATCTATAAACATTGAGAAGTGGAAAATCAAATAGAAAAAACATTTAAATTTACTAATAGCCATCTCCCAACCTAGAGCAGCAAATCTATGATGGCCAAGATAAAGAGCTCAAAAAAAGAAAGAAGAAAAAAAAAAAAAAGCTGATGCTTGACATTCTAGCTCACTGAGTGGATTGAGATCAATAAATGATATCATGTTTGTGTTCTCCAGCCTCTGCTATTTTACCCGTGTACCTGAATCTATGCACAATTCAGGTCATGGGCATGGAAATCCAATTCAAACTTACCAAAGGCTTCAATTCTCCTAATTTCAAACACATTTATTTCTTATATTTTTTGACACAAGCTGAACCAAATACCAGATACGGGCAGATGATCACAAGCAATTGAGTTTCTACAGATGGTTTCTACAGGTCGCCGTTCGTCACTGAGCTGCAGTGGCTGGCTGTATGTGTGTATGTCACCTAGTACACTGGTGGAACAAAAAAGCATTAGCTTGAGTCATTACAAAGGTCACATTGGCCATTTTGTGTAAGTAGCACTGAGATGAGGCTCAGTAAAATAAAATATATATTTCTATACAAACCACCTGCATAATTTCAGCTAACACATTTTACTTCTTGTAACAGACAAGGAGCATTCATGCAATTAGGTAGCATAGCTTATCTGCCAGCTGATAACTCCTTATGCCTCAGTGATTTGGTTGCTAGCAAATGTCCTGTACCCATAGTTTGGAAGGGGCAGGAGGCAGCCTTCCTGCAGACTGAATGCTATGAAACCTTTCCAAAAAAAGAGAGTATGGAGTATTCCTTACTCCTCTGACACATCTTCTCAGCACAGGGCTCTCACATAAGGACCTGCATCCCACACCAAGCCAATACCTACAAGGTTTGTTCTCACCAAGAACACGATACCTGGTTTATTTACTTTTATACCTGTGGAGGTAAGTCCAGTAAAGCAATTGGAGCCAAAAAAACCCCACCAGTTTTACAAATTGGGATTACTGGCTGAAGATTTCTCATGTCACCTCTAAACACAGAAGCAGGTCCCAGGATATCTTTAGTGATGATTACCAAGCTACAACACAAGCTGTCAAATCCGTTATAATCAGGGGTTAAAATAATGCACGCTCGGTACTGAATAATTGCTATAAATGCCCTGAGGCGTAAAAATATTGTTTGAGATGTTGTAAATAATGTGGCTGGATTTATCTGCAATTTGATATGTCTACTCTGGGTTTTTTTTTTCCACGTAGCCTGACCCCAAGTGTCTTTTCAGGTCCGCTCTTCAGTCGATGCTAGCCACAAAAGTAACAGTACCTCCGTGTACAGTATACAAACATCTGGGTCAATCTGAGGTCAAAGCTCAACTGGAGGAGGCGGTGTGCAATAAATATAAATGAAGTATATTACTATGATAAATAAAAGCGGTCTACATTAATGCGAACAAGCTTGACTGATAGCGAGTACATTTCCAAGACACAGGGTCAATCTTGGTGCATCAGCGAGGCTGAGGGGCTGAATAAGATGCGTTGCTGCAAGCGACTCTGAGAGAAAAATCCTCAAATAGGATATGATCTCATAGAGCAAACTTATCATTTACGGTAATAAAGTCACCCAGGCAGCAGACTTTTTGTTTCCATTTTCAAATCTTTACTGTCATCATCAAAGGAAGTGCTATTTCTTTCATGTTGGAACTTTTCTTCCACAAGAGTCTAGAACTAATATTTGTTTGATTGCCACGACGGAGAGACGGGACCCAGCTTGATGCAAGCAAAAGTCGATTTATTGTATATAATGATTCCTTTAAATACACTCAGAAGACGGCATGCTTTAAACAGATTGGTTATTTCATACCTAAACTGCTGGCAGGCTGTATCTGATTGGTCAACGGTCTACCTGTATAATGCTAATAGACCTTATCAAAGTCGTTAGCCAGCAAGCCCAAGTTAACAAAGGAAGAGGCTCCTTCTGGGCCTCGCTGCAGCAGGAGGCAATGATTACAATCTCTTGGCATGCCAGGGTTTATGGTCTAAAGGTTCCATGTTATCTATCAATCTAGCATTGCCCAGGGCCCTGCTTTCCAAGCCCAATGCCACATTTGATTTCATCACTGAGGTTGCTCTCCCATTTTATTCTTTCTCCTCTGCAATTTTTACTGTCAAGTAAATGTACTTTAAAAGAATATGTGAGTTTCTTTATCTGTAGTATACCGATATTTGAAGTTTTTGTTGAGAAGATGCATCCTCTGGAAAAATGCAGCAGGAGGCATTCCTGATGGAAAATTTACTGCATTTTAAGTTCTGTTAGTAGTTCATATGGAGTGATGGGCTGAGCTCTGGCAAGGACAAACTCCATATAATGTAACTCTCTGCAGACAGAGAGCAATCCGTCCACAAGCCTGCCTGCTAGGTAGGTTGTCAGTGAGAGTGCTCTGACTACTGTGAAAACAGAGCCACTGAGCAAACTCATAGAATCACAGAATGGTTTGGGATGGAAGGAGCATCAAAGATCATCTTGTTTTGACTCCCCTTCCATGGGCATGGACACCGCCCACTACACCAGGCTGCCCAAAGCCCCATCCAACCTGGCCTTGAACACTGTCAGGGAGGGGACAGAAACAGCTTTGCTGGGCAACCTGTGCCAGTGCATCACCACCCTCACAGTAAATAATTTCTTCCTTATACCAAATCTAAATCTGCCCTCTTTTAGTTTAAACCCATCCTATCACTACACTCCCTGATAAAGACTCCCTCTCCAGCCTTCCTGTAGGTCCCCTTCAGGTACTGGAAGGCCTCTATAAGGTCTCCCCAGCGCCTTCTCTTCTCCAGACTGAACAAGCCCAAATCTCTCAGCCTATTCTCAAAGGAGAAGTGTTGCAACCCTCTCTGATCATTCTCCAGCAGTACTCCAGGTAGGGATCTCATGAGAGCAGAATAGAGGAGGAGAATCCTCTCCTTTGACCTGCTGGTCACAGGATACAGTTGGATTTCTGGGATGTAAGCATGCATTGCTGGCTCATGTTGAATCACAGAATCACAGAATCACAGAATCGTAGGGGCTGGAAGGGACCTCGAGAGATCATCGGGTCCAACCCCCCTGCCAAAGCAGCTCCCTAGCTCATATTACATAGATAGGCATCCAGACGAGACTTGAATATCTCCAGAGAAGGAGACTCCACCACCTCCCTGGGCAGCCTGTCCCAGGGCTCTGTCACCCTCACTGTGAAAAAGTTCTTCCGCATGTTGGTGCGGAACTTCCTGTGCTCCAGTTTACAGCCATTGCCCCTAGTCCTGTCCCCACAGACCACTGAAAAGGTTGAGCTTCTCATCAACCAATACCTCCAAGTCCTTCTCCTCAGGGTTGCTGAGGCATAGTTCGTGCTTTAGTACTCAGGATCTTGCTGCAGGACTCAACAGTAAGCTGAGTGCTCAAAGTTGCTCTCTGGATGATTACAGTGCACAGAACCACAGTGGGAAGAACCTCTTCTTTGTACAAAGACTATAAAAATAATATTTTTTAAAAAGGCACCACAAACTACCACAGAGGCAGCCAAAACATTCTGGATCAAGTGCTACAGAAAGGAGTAGCAGGCACAACTTGTACCATATCTTATTTCCTTTCCCATCATTTAATAGAGGTCCATAGAATGAGGAAAGTGTGATGAAATGTTAAACAGCAACACACAAGTCTTCTGTATTTGGAGTACAAATGACTAGTGACACAGGACGTTCTATTAAATGATGTCCATGAAAAGCAAGCACATAGTGAATCATCCATCCACACAGGCTTGCAATAAGAATGTTGCAGAACTCATCTCTAGGCTGATATTGCTGCTATTTAATGTAGTTTCTAGCAAGCCATTTATCATATTTATGGCTACATCTAACCCTTTTTACTATGTTCTTTTTTCTCGAGTTCTCCTAGAGAAAGGCTATTCCATGGCTTTATGAAGCTATGAACTGGAGAATAATGCATGACCTAAAGCAAATGGAGGTGAATGATGCCCACATTATACTGGTTATCCAGACCTGTCAAAGAACTGCCAATACATCAAGTACTGTTGACCAACCTTGCCATGCCTCTAGTTCCCAGAATAGGTAACAAGATGGAATCAAAGGTTTCCTTCAAAAGCTCCCATTATAATATCCTGTATCAAGATTTGCAGCAAATCTGAATACTTTCATCACTTTTTGAAAGGAAGTGTTCATCTGTGCACTACCAATTCATGGCTTTTCAGCAAGAGAATAGGAGCACTGCCCAACCCTTCTGAAGAACCGCTTCCTCTGAGACCGCACTTTAAAAAGAAATATGCAGAGCTTATTAAAAATGTAGCTGGCTTTCAAACTACTTAGTGTCTTCCAATAATTCGGATTGTTGAAAAAACACAAACACTAAGTAGCAGCTGCTGGACCACACACCACGTGAAAGCAAGAAAACTGTCTTTCTGTTGAGACATTTCTCAGGAGCTTCATACCATGCAAATCCTTCTGCTTCAGCTAAATCCCTGGAGTATGTAATCCTGATATAGTTAAACTGTTCTTGGATCATTTATTTCCCAAGAAGCTTACTTTGCTGCATGCTTGGTGTGCAATTATTTATAAAGAAAGTCCTATCCCTTTGCAAAGCAGAAAACAGCTCGTGGCGGTTCAGTTGACACTTGATCTGCATCTTTTCTTTTTTCTTTTTTTTTTTTTCCAGAAGTAAAATACATTGAAATATCACATAGATTCTATGAGAAGGTACAGAAGATAATTTAAGAATTCTTATATTGGATCAGATCAAATGTTCATATTCCCTAAAATCCTGGATAACCATGGAGGAAATATAACAGCCAGGAAGGAATACAATGATGCTTCCTAATGTTCTTAAATTTCCTGAGCCTGAACCACATCTCTGTGGTTAATTAATAGTCTCTCTTTCACTAATGTTTTCAGTTGCTTTTAGAACCCATTGATATTCTGGCATCTGCTACGTTTTATGGCAATTAATTTTAGCAAAGAAATGAGCATCTTCAATTCCCTTTAATGACTGCAAACTTAGAGAAAACTAGAACTTTTCTGGATTGGATTGTTAGGCTTCCTGTGACTTTGTTTTCTTCTTCTTCAAAATTTGGATACTGATACTTACTCATCTGACTCATTGGCATGAGTCATTCTGCCAGTTATTTTACTAACATTTGTTAGTGAGACCTGTTGATTCATTAACATGTGTTAATCTGCACTGAAGACATTTAGGCAAGGTGTTACTCATTTCTTGCTTTTTCTTTC
Source organism: Zapornia atra (assembly GCA_013400835.1). Taxonomy (NCBI): domain Eukaryota; kingdom Metazoa; phylum Chordata; class Aves; order Gruiformes; family Rallidae; genus Zapornia; species Zapornia atra. The sequence continues at coordinate 229,504 of VZTU01022779.1, forward strand.
TAATTAAAGCTTGTTCATGACAGCTCTAGTTGGGCAAACTTCTAATACATTTAACTGCATGCAGAACAGTTCTTTGTGCTGGCCAGTTTCCAAACTTTAATTCAATTGATGAGTCCTATATATTAGTGGAGAGAGAGAGAGTAAGTGGAGGATGATTTCTCTAAAAGTTCTTATATAAACTCTATTCTGTTATTAGAAGTTCAGCTTGTTGAAACCCTTTTCTACCACCTATACTTTTCTGATTTTCTGATATCTTTGTTCAACATACTTTTCATTTTAGAGACTTGCAAAAGCGTTGCATTCATTACACTTCTCATCTCATTTTTAAAGATGCACGTGTTACATACAACTTAGTCAAAGATCCTACTGGGATCAAAGATACAGTCATAAAAAAAGGGTTCTGAATTGTAGGCTGACATATAATATAACACAGAGAAAGATAAAATTATAGTTCATTTTCCCCTGAGAAACTGTTGATAACAGAACTAAAAGAGGGAGTCTACTTCCTACTTCTTCATCTCTCCCTGTGAGTATGAATGATCTGAAGATTAGATTGGATTGTGCTAACTGTGGAGCTGCTTCTTTGAATTTAGCAGAAGATCCAAGGTAAAGTTTTTCAACCTACATAACAACATCCCCTGACTTAGGCAGCATGGAGTGAAGTCAGAGTTAAGTACCGAGACAAGTTACTTTTGTCCACAAAGCTGCCTAGAGCCAGACAGTAGGAAAATTCTAAAAGCAATGCAGGACAGTATTTGACTTCTGCTACTAGGTAGTGTCATAGGCAAAAAATATAGCTTAAATTGTGAATGTGAACAGGCAACTTGTGCGTGTGTGTGTGAGTGAACATCCAAAACTGAACTTCTGAATTCTGAAGCAGAAGCCTGCTACTTGCTAGCTGCAGCTAGTAAGGGCTAGATGTACACTTTAATAACACCTGGACTAAACAAACATGATGTGTATTGAACACACTATTCACAAAGACACATGAGACAGGACCACCAGTTAGGAGGCTGATTACATGTTGTGCTCCTGCCCATGGACCGTATTGATTCTGGGGAAGAAGCAGCCCCAGAATGGGGATGAAGACCTTGGCTGCAGGAAAGATCCTTGAAGTGGGTGAATATCCTGGAGATCAGGATAGAAATGAATGGCAGGGACACTAACAGACCTTGATGGGTGATGTCCAAGGCTGGCAGTCATGAGCAGTGGCATTACAGGAACTGACCTAACTTTCTGACCAACCTTCCTGATCAGCCTGCGGGAAAGTGGAGACCAAGGGAGCTTAACCCTGGGAGGAATGAGTAAAGGGGAGACAGTCAGGTAGAGCAAAAGCTTGACTTTTGATGGTTCTTAAATAAACCCCACTGTTGAGATCCACCATCAATTGCTGTTTACTGCATCTTGGCTATGACAGGTCAGCAGAGCACACATTGCACCACCCAGCATATGCTCCTGCAGGTAGGTGTTATGGCTGGAAAGACAACACATCATTCAACTGCACCTTCCCTTTCCCATGGTGACCAGTGACTCAGCATGACCCAGGCTGTGAGAGGCGGGGTTGAACTCCTTCCTCAGGAAACACCTAAATTCACAGGTGATTTTTTGCGTCAACTTTCACATATCTGACTGTTAGCCCAACTGTAATCCATTTAATGCATACTTCACTGTGTACTGGAAGTAATAGGGCAAGTGCTGTACAGAAGCCTGTTTCACCAGAATAGATGTAATGACAAAGTTGATAATTCTCACATATGTAATTTACATTATTACAGAATAATAATGACAACATTAATCAAACCTGGCCTTGATTTAGTACTGTTTTTTCTGGGACAGATTGCCTAGAGACTATCTATGCTAGAGACACCTGGACAACCTCACAACTCTTCTAAGATCAGCTTGCTTACAGCTTCCCAGGATTTTGCTGGTGCTCTGGGCGGAGATCTCTTCAAGTAATTCTTTGAGACTTTTATATATAAGTTATCTAGGCCTTCTGATTGGAAATTATTTATCCCCTGCACAAGGGTTGGGGTTTTTTAATATCTTTCTCAGCTCTTAACTGAGTACTTCATCATCCAGTGAAAGAAGCACTTCCTCTAGTTTCATTTTGAAAACAGAACAGGGATTTATTTATTGTACACTCCTGCATTTCCTGTCTCGTTATTAATGGCATTACCATCTCTAGTAATGTGCTTGCATTTAATTTGTTCCTGAGATACTGAGCTGGCTTTGGCTAGGCTAGAGTTAATGTTCTTTATAGTAGCTCATATAGGCCTGTGGTTTGGATGTATGCTAGAAACAGCACTGGTAACACAGGGATGTTTTCATCACCACTGAGCAGGGTTTACAGAGAGCCAAGGCCTGTTCTGCTCCTCACCCCATCCCAGCAGTGAGGGGGCTGGGGGTGCACAATTTGTTGGGAGGACAGCTGACCCCAATTGACCAAAGGGATAGCTCATGCCATATGACATCATGCTCAGCATATACAGCTGGAGGAAGAAGGAGGAAGGCGAAGACCTTTGGAGTGATGCCATTTGTCTCCCCAAATCTCCATTGTACATGCCAGAGCCCTGTTTTCCTGGGGACGGCTGAACCCCTGCCTGCCCATGGGAAGTGGGGAATTAATTCCTTGTTTTGCTTTGCTCGTGTGTGCAGCTTTTGTTTTACCTATTGAACTGTCTTTAACCCAACCCACAAGTTTTCTCACTCTTACCTTTCCGATTCTCTCCCCTATCCCACCAAAGGGAAAGTGAGCAAGGGGCTGTGTGGTGCTTGGTTGCTGGCTGGGGTTAAGCCATGATACATACTTTTAAAAAGCTCCTTATTTTACGTTGTCCAGAGACAAATCCATGATGTTAATAGCCTCTATTATCAATTAGGTTTGCTTTACAAATCATATTGCTTATTATCCGTTTCTTTTGTTTTCTTACATTTTGTTGGATTTCCCCCATTTATGATACTTTCTTTCACCTCAGTCCCGCAGTAGAAGGATCTAGAGCCACAGCCATTTTTGATTGTGGACTCAGCTTTCTTGCCATATAACACACCTTCTTGAAGAAACCCAAGTTGCATTTACAGCAATATTTTTTTGTTCTAGGTAGTTCTACTCTCTTTGACTCCTTTAAAAATGCTGATGTGTATGTTCTAGATTGGATCTGCTGTACATTTTGGCCACAATAAACATAATTATCACAATTTTGGTCTTTATATAAGTATAGTCTTCCAGTCCAGTGATTAATTCACCTACAGCTTTGTAACAAAGCTGAAAATAAATTCACTTTCTAATGGCTTCTGAATTAGAATTTTTAAAATTAATGATCCCTGTAAATATCAAGCACTCCTAATTATCAAATAATGCAATTAGCATAAAAGCATTTAAAAATTAAAAGGCCTTATTTATTGTGAGACCCTTGAACTCAATTATCTATGTTTTGTCCACCTTGGGCTGAGGTGACTTTGTGTAGCCTCATGAGAAAGCTTTAGAAGGCTTTCTAATATCAAGATAGTATGAAGTTTCCTTTTAAACAGGTGAGGGTTTATTTGCTGCATGCATTCAGGAAATAAATGCCAGAGTGGCATATGTATTTGTTTTATACCAGACCTTTTGAGAAAAAGCTATTAGTGATTTGGAACCAAATGTTCTTTATCTTTGGCCTAAAGCAGAGGAACACGATGATCTTGAAGTCCGAAACTGTATTACTATCATCTAGATCAGAATTTGGATTACGGTAAGTAAACAAATTATAACATACAAGTTAAAATCAGCATGTGATAGTATTGGCAGTGGCTTGGGAACATAGACCATCCACTTTTCTATATAGCCCCATTGCTTAAAAAGATATTCCACACTGAGATTCAGCTGGCTGTAATACTGGATTTAATACTGTCCTGCATTTTTAAGTGCTGCTTGTTGTTAGAATCAGATTAATTTGGAAACGTAGAGATCAGGGTGCCATCCCTGTAGGAGCAGGAAAACAAAAAACCATTCAGCCTTTGTTGTTTTAGCAGCTGCTCATAGATGCTGGACCCTGATTACAAGCAGAAAGCAGGCATGGGGTTTTTTATACCTTGAACTAGCTGCCAATCCAAATATTACAGTATTAATGAAAATATTTCTGTAAATCTCAGCAGCTTTAGGTCAATCATATGGTCAAACTGTTTGAGTCAAACCTTTCATCCCTTTTCTACCTGTGGCAAAATGTCAGAAGATTATTGTCTTAAAGTGAGCAATAGTCTATAATTGTTACCCCAGCTAAATCTATCTCACATGATGATATTATACCAAAGCAAATAAAAGATGGTATTTTGTGGTAGCCGTGAGCAAAGAACAGAGTGATCCAGGTCTCTAATGCTGATTCTTGCAGGATTTTTTTCTGCTCTCTCTTCACATTGTAACCTCAAAAGTCCTCTCATCTCTATCACCTTTGTAATCTTTAGGTATCGCATTAATTACCATGTCGCATTAATTATAACTTTAACCTGAGCCTTCTCCTATATCTGTGTATGGATAAAATTTAATTGTCTGCTGGCTTCTGGAAACAGCCAGCATGGAATAAAACTGATCCATTAACTTATCATAATTTCAGTCCCCCAAACAGGTTTGTGGGAAGGAGATTAGTTCACAAGATATCCACTAATGCTGAGAGAAGCATGTACAATTAAGTGTCTTCTTTATCCAATGGCAGTCTTCTTTTGTATGGAATATAGCCCATTATCATTTATATGGGTATTTTATGTAGCTACTGAGTTATATATCCCCGTTCTTGCCCAGACTACCAGTGACATCCCTTGTTTAAAGTATTTTTGAATGCTAATTAGGTTTTCTCTGCCCCTGCCTTTAGTGTCTGCTAGAAGGCAGCTCCTATCCAGTAAGCACCTTGAAGTTACCATAGATCTTGCCAATTATCTGTTTCCCCATAATTCCAATGAATAAGACCCTGTGCAGTCTGTGACAAATGGGGCCTAAATTATGCAGTAAGTGCCCCTGGATTCTCTGACTTTCTAACACTGCAAACTGGAAATACTGCAGCTTCAGGTAAATTAAAAAAAAAAAAGAAAACACAAGAAAAAAAAAAGGGGGGGGAAGGGAATTGTTGCATTCAATACAAAACAAATAATCCATGAAAGAAATTCTTTGTGTTATTTGTCACAGTAAATTAAACTTGTTTTACCCTACACCTGCATTTCTCCTCTGCTTCCAAAACATACACAAAGTGAAAAACTGAAGGGCAAAAAACTATCAGGGATAAATGACAACAGTTACATTGGCTACAAGATAATTTAGGATTTGGGGCAGGAAGGAAGCCTTGGGAAATTGCCTGAGACTCAGGATTCCGAACTCAGTCTGAATGTTTCTGCTTAAAACACAAGCTTTTAAAAAGCCTAGTACCTGAAGGGGACCTACAGGAAGGCTGGAGAGGGAGTCTTTATCAGGGAGTGTAGTGATAGGATGGGTTTAAACTAAAAGAGGGAAGATTTAGATTTGGTATAAGGAAGAAATTATTTACTGTGAGGGTGGTGATGCACTGGCACAGGTTGCCCAGCGAAGCTGTGGCTGCCCCTTCCCTGACAGCGTTCAAGCCCATGCTGGATAGGGCTTTGGGCAACCTGGTGTAGTGGATGGTGTCCCTACCCAGTGCAGGGTGGTTGGAATTAGATGGTCTTTGAGGTCCCTTCCAAGCCAAACCAGTCTGTGATTCTGTGATTCTGTGATACATGGCACAAGAGTAGTGAAATTTCAGTCTGCACGTGGGAAAACAGTGCTGAGATGCTTGTAGCTCTGCTAATGAATATTTGCAGCATATTGCTATCCAGAAAACAATGGTTTTGTGGCTAGATCTGTTTATAGGACCTTAAAGGTTATGCTGCCTAAATTTTAGGGTGGAAGGGTGTGTCTGAAGCAGTTAAAATTAAAAAAATTAAGTGAGTCTATGTCTTAAAGCTGACCATTAGAGCAGCATGAGAACAGACAAGCCACAACACTTCCTTACTCCTGGAGCCAGCAGATGTGCCTTCCTGGGGGACTGTGGTTCCTACCACAGCTGCTCTGCCTCTGACACCATGCTGGCAGCAACCTCAGTGCAAGCAGGAAGAGGAAATACTGTGCCTTGCATGGCATAGCAGCACTTAGTGGCCAAAAGGCCACTCACGACTCCTGTCATGAATCTGGGGGGTCCTCTGTTTTGATCTCATATCAAATAATTCTGTAGCACTCTTGTGCTTCATCTCTCCTCTTCCCACCGTGAATACTCAATCCATTTAGGTAAGGACAAAGGACAGGCACAGCACACCTGCAGCCCACCAGCCCCTGCAGCACAGAAGGCTGTGTACCCTGGTGACTAAAATGTTTCTGGAGACTTTGGGAGACCTGTAGCTCCAGGCTCCATTTGAAAATAAGAATAGCGGTGCCCAGGGAACCCATCACATACAGAGCTCCTAATGCAAGGCAACACAGCTTCATTTTCTGCCTGTTTTTGGGGATCCCATCTAATTGGTGAACCCTCTGTGTCAGACTGCAGGTGAGACATGCTGTCCTCCACACACATTTATTTTGTGAATCATAGAATCATAGAATCATAGAATC